>JADLZN010008527.1:0-394894 GCA_018155175.1 Sinocyclocheilus anophthalmus | reverse complement strand
AACATCAGCATCATCATCATCATCATCAATAACCCCTCATAGCTTGCGGTGCATCGGTCAGGAAAGGTGTACGTGTTATCGCTAAAAATCTCGCTATAACGAGAACGATTCTCACGTCCAGAATTGACCTGATTTCCAAAAGCCTAAAACTGTCTGACTGACGCTCTCATTGGTCAACAACTGCCTACATCAAGACCATGTCATTTTGTCAACTCTTGGCCGCATGACGTATCGTCGTTTTCGCCGTTTCCATGGCAACAAGAATCACGACAGAAACGTTCTACGCTACAGATCTGGCTATTAAACACTTTTTAAAATCGTCGGGTGGCTTCTACCAATTATCGTCATCGAAGAACCTCACAGTCCGCCTGGAAACGTTTATCGCTAAAAATCAATTTCTCTATAACGCGTGCGAATTTTACATCCAGTAGCTACTGTCAACTTTTGGCCACATGACGTAGCATCGTTTTAACAAACGTTGACATTTAACCCGCCGCTAGACAGACGAACATGAACGACAGCCTCTATGTGATGGATTCTAGAGGTTTCGAAGTTGTAACGACGGTTTAGCCAACGCAGATAAATACAAAAATTATTTAAAATACAGAGAATTAGTATTTTTCCCATTCGTTTTCTCAATGAGGACGTCAAAATAGAGAGTTGTGATGCAAGCCGACTAGCTCAAAGATGAATCTTTTAAAATTAGCAAATGTTACCAAACTATATTCGCTTTCGCAAACTCTTGTGTTTCACCATCTCAAATGCTTTTATACAGCCATCAGAACTGTGAGACAGAAGACAGAGAGACAGACATTTATACAGACCACAGCGAGGAAGGAAGGAACCTCGCTCAAACAGAAAGACAGACTCTGTTGCCTAAACACTCAAAACCACAAGAAAACTGACGGAGCGGATCTACGACTGTCCCTCTGAGAAGAACCAGAACATCAGAGGTTCGTGAGATACTACAGAGCCCACGATGTGTTAATATTAAGCGGCGGGTCGCGACTTCTCGGGGTCGATGAACGGGTGCCACCACAAACATCTCAAAGTTCACATAAACATATTTTTTTTCGGGTGTTGAGAGTGGGCGACTCTGGCCTTGACGGCTTCCTCATGTTTGTATTTTTGCCTAAAGTTGAACTTGTGATGGATGAAAGCACTTTAAACGTTTATCCAGTGTTTTTACAGCCCGTTTCTGGAGTCCAGTGAGAGTTTGTTCAGTTAGTAAACACACACTGTGTGCCAGTATGTTGCAAGAGGACGGACTGTAACAAAAACACCCCAAAACAACTTTCACCTACAAACAACACAAGCCTGATCCATCTATCCATCTATCTATACATCCATCCATCCATCCATCCATCCATCTATCTATCTATCTATCTATCTATACATCCATCTATCTATACATCCATCTATCTGTCTATCTTCTATACATCCTCCACCATCCATCCATCTGTCACATCCAGCGTGTCACAACTAAGGTGCGTTTCAGTAAGCACACGTGACTAACACTGTGTTCCATTTGACTCCGAAATTTCCAGCTTGCTTAGTGGAAATGCACATTAGAATGCCACTTTATGTAAGATTTCCATCTTAGAAGCTTGCGTGGAACTTTGATTTTGCCAAAATGTGAATTCACACTACTGTTCAAAAGTTTGGGATCAATAAGATTTCATTAGTCTTAAAAATTATTATATACAGTAAAACTATTAATATTGGGAGTAGTATTACTTTTTTAAAATACCTTTTTTATATTTTAATATATTTTTAAAAATGCAATTCATTCCTTTGATGGCAAAACTGAATTTCTAGGATTTTTTGATGAAAAGAAAGTAAAAAAAAAGAGCGTTTGAACAATGATCAAAAGTGACAGTAAAGACACATTACAATTTAGTGCATTCTATCTTGCGAAACCTACCCCAGCATTCTTTTTTTTAAAATGATAAAATCTTACTGACCCCAAACTTTCACTTAAACAGGGTTCCAATCTTACTGGAAAACCAAAACAACCAAACAAATAAATAAATAAAGGATAATATCTTAGGATAGAAAATACTTAATTCATTAAATTCCATAAAATCTCCAAAAAAACCATCATCATTTTAAAAAGTAATCATTTAATTAAATTATTAAAGTCATGATAAATTACTGGAAAACTAATGTCATGGAAATTGCACAGACACATGTGTTAGAAAGTGTGGGAACCCTGCTTGAACATGACCCAGTTTACAATAAACATTCACTGCATCAATTAGACAAATTTCCTACATTTATACGCTGATGAAACCTGTTTAGCAGAGTTTTGCATTGACAGCTGTGTAAAACACTAAATTATCTTTTCCAGATCATCATACACCAGCACAGCCATTTTGTTTTTTTATGTCATTGAGAATCAGACCACAGAACACGGTTTTATGGTCGGAAGTCATAGAAATGAAATAGATCCCACATCCGCCTTTGAATGGAGCGCAGCATTATTCCCAGCAGTTTACTGTTTAGGGTGTAATGTTTTATAAATCAGCTCTTGACCAAAACTCTCTTGTTACAATGGACCCAGCTGCACTAGTGATGGATGCCCACTTCTGAATTTTAACTCTGAAGCATAAATTTGTCAAAAGAGGGTCATGAAGACACCAAAAGACTTCACAGGTGACTGATGTGCCACTACTGAATCACGCATCCGCTCATGCAAAAAGAGCACGAGTTATATTACTTTCAGTCAGTGGCAGTATAAATCTGCATTCTTCCATGAATATTCATTGTGTAGGTTTTTTTCTTTCTTTGTCTTTTTCATATGAGGGACGTAGTGTGTGATGCCAATCATTTCTGATGCTGGTGTGCTGAAACATGGCGACACTATGGTCTGTCACAACACCAGATGGATGTATGGTGTATTGAGTAGCCGAGTCAAGACTCCACTGTGTCAAAGTCTGTTTAAAAAGTTCAAATGTGGCCAGACACAGCGCAAATACAATCATTAAAAAAGCTTATGAATATTTTAAATTGCAATGTAATTACAAAGGTTCTGTATAGTTCTATTTTTATTGTTGTGAAACTAAATTTGCAAGCTGCATTTTGTGAGAACAATGAGTCATAAGATTGTTTTTTCAGTTAGGTTAGTCCTCTAATAAATGCTCAGCAAAACCTGTACAGAGACATAAACTAAGTCGAAGACTTTTTTCTGGAGAGGTCCGGGCAATGTCACTTCATGCCTCTTGTAAAGCTAACAAGAGCACGAGGTCATTGCTACAATGGCGGATAGTTGACTTGAAATGTTCCTTTCAACCCCTCACAGACCTGTGCTGCTCTTTGTGCCATGTAAATAATGTACATACAGAAATACTTTTTCTAGGGACTTAACATTTTCCTTTTTGTATATGAATTGTAATAAATGAAATGTTTTCTTTGATCAACCGTGAGAGCCTTGTTATTTTGTGTAGTTTCCTCATCCTACATTTGACGCCTCAATGTCGCTGATTTTCTTGTGTTGTTTTACTGCCACCCAGCGGTGACTTACAGTAATCACAGGCTGTTTGTTTTTTCTGCATTGCTTGCAGTAGCCTCCTGATCTCGTTTCCTGCTAATTTAGGTCCTTTATATTATCATCTACCTCATTTCCATGAATTTTCCAGCCTTTTTAAAACTCCTAGATATTTGAACCAAGTAAAGTTTGCTCTCATTCTATTACATGCTTTTCTGAACCTAGATCTGTTAAGAGAGCCATAAATGATCTTATCAATTTCCTTTTTATTCTTGACATGCTCCTGTTCTGCACCTATCAGACTGCTCTACTAATCTTTGTTAGCAGTTGTGTAGGTCAGTATAAAGCTCAGTTGAACAGGTAGAGTGAATGTTGTTGGCAGCTGGTCAGTCTCGTTTCTTTTAATTTGCTATCTGTTCTAATATACAGTAATATAATTTTCTACTTTGTCTATCACATATATTTTACTATATTTCTCTGGTTTGTTTTTTTTAGCTACCTACGTTTCTTTAGTGGGTGTCATGAAGTCTGACACATTTCTGGTTTATCTTCATGACCTTTCTGACACTTTAGGTTCTGCTTTGTTAATGTATTATTTGTTGACAGAATATTATGTTTATACACACACACACACACCTAATTTAATAGCTTCTCCATCTGTCTTAAGTTTCTCCAAGGCATCATAATGCAGTGGTATGTTGGACACATCATTAAAAGTAAAAGCATGTAGTTTGGAGTGGGTTCTTTGTCTCAGAGGTTCTTGCAGGGGGTTGGGAATTCAGGGGTAGGAAGCCCACTGAGGAGGGGACACTCGTTCCCAGACCTACACAATAACTCGCACAACAAAAGCATTGTAAGGAGAGTCCATGTCTTCAATGCCAGCCACATGTCTGGCAGACACCTCTACATACACACTGGCTGGCCACTGCGTAAACACATGCATCCTCTCTGCTTGAGGAACTCTTTGCAGTATGTAACAAAATGGCAAGAGACCATTATCCAACTCTAACAATGAGAAAACAAACTCTTTACCAAAGAATTGAGCTCTAATAGCTAGCGGCTTCTGCAAATACTCAAAGCTGAGTTGTTTGAGTTTCCTGTCAAAGATGCTCCACACAATGGGCCTCATTTATGAAACAAACGTACGACAGAAAATTGAGCGTACGATCGTTTCAACGCAAAACGTGGAATTTATCAATATGGACGTGAGCAGTGGCTACGATCAAATCTCACGTCAGGTCTCAGCTCGTGTACCTTTTGACATAGGGTTGAGAGGTCCGTGTCGCGTTACCTTTTATACTGAATGAATGATGATAATGAAAGATTAGCTTTTTTTCGTTTAGTATACAAATGTAAAAATGAATTTCTATGCGATTTCTTTATTTTCATTACCTGAATAAAGTGTTTTTTTCTATTAAATCAGGTCTATTTATATGATCATTTAATGTTTTGAAATGCAAAGTGAAGGGTTGCTTGGTCTAAAAAAAAAAAAAAAAATTTACTTTCAGGAATTTAGGCAACTTCTGAGATAATTTACGACAATTAAAATGCATGATTAAAAGTAAAACATTTTAACTACAATAATCAATATAATTACAAGCAATGGGTAAGTTTACCTATTTGCAAGGTGATAGGTTATATGCTAATTCTGTCACCTATTTAAACAACATGTTTTGACTGTCATCAAACATCGGCAATGGCAGATCTGGCTCTGTTAGAGGACCTTTATGTGCCCCTAAGACGCGAGAGGGTTTTTCTGGACCGCATGGATCTTTTTATGGAGAGTGATGAGTGGCTTCTAAGTCGCTTTCGTCTCCCAAGGCATCTCCTTGTACAATTCTGCCACGATCTGGAACCTCAGTTAAGGAAAGAAACCCAGCGTTCACATGCCATTCCTGTGCCTGTGATGGTGCTCTCAATTTTGGGGTTTTTGGCCACTGGGACCTTTCAGCGGGAGATAGGTGATAGGTCTGGGATTTCACAGCCAACATTTAGCAGAACTATGCCAGCAGTGTTGGCAGCTATTAAGTCACTTTCTCGCCTGTATATACAATTTCCCTATAATGATGGTCAGCAGTCTGTCATTAAGAGAGAATTTTATGAGATTGCTGGGTTTCCTAATGTGGTTGGTGTAATTGACTGTACTCATGTGCGGCTAAAGGCACCATCCATGAATGACTATGCGTTCATCAATCGCAAAAATTATCACTCAATAAACGTGCAAATAATTTGTGATGCCAAACGATCCATACTAAACATGGTGGCCCGGTGGCCTGGGGGGACGCATGATTCTTTTATTCTTCAAAATAGCAGTGTTGGGACTAAGCTACGGGAGGGCGCACTGCAGGGCCGGAGTCATCTCCTTGGTGAGTAACTACTGCTTCAATAATTTTAAAGTATTGCAATGACTTAACTTTTGGGTTTGGTTAAATAGGAGATAAAGGTTATCCCCTCACGGAATACCTCGTTACCCCACTGGCAAACCCTGCAACAGAACAGGAACGCAGGTTCAACACTGCGCACATACGCACACGAGCCACAGTGGAGCGCTGCATCGGGCTGCTTAAGGGCAGATGGCTCTGTCTTGGATCAGCGGGGGGGACGCTACTGTACACTCCGCAGAAAGTCTGCGACATCATCCTTGCTTGTGGGGTTTTGCACAACATCGCTCAGAGTAACGGGGTGCCATTTGATGGTCAGATGCTGCAAGAGGAACGTATGCCCAGAGAGCCGTGGCCAGCACAACCTCCAATGAGGGCATTACAAAGACGTCAAGAACTCATTTATCGCTTCTAAAATGCAATTGTTTGACAAGCAGCCTATGCATCGTAATGAAAACACAACACACATGCTTTAATTTAAAAAAAAAAATATTATTTGTGTGATGTTCGTTTCAGGTTTTCATTTATCTGTTTTAATGTATCGTTTATTGCTAGAACTGAGCGATTGATTTCAGTGATCGCCTGACATATTTCAGTTTGTTTCCCCAGAACCTCAGCTGTCAGAACCCAGGGTCGTGGTCTTGGAACAGTTTGGAAGGTGGCAGACACACGCACTGGTTCACAGCTCGAGGTTGCCTGGCTTTGTGTGGCAGGCTCCAGGCTGGTTTGTGGGGGCTGAGTAGGCCTACCGCTGGTACTTGCCTCTGATAGATCTGAAAGAGAATAAATAAGTGAAACAAATTAAACTGTGTGCTTGATTTAAGCCACCTGAAATGCAAGATTAGCAGCATTAGCTTTTAAACCTTTCTCCTGGATAGAAACATGTTCATCCGTGTCTCCTCTGCCACTTATTCCCGTGATTGAGGCAGACCCGATGAGCGCACCCACGCGCTCTTCAATCGGAGTCAGAACAAGGCTAGGGTCTGGCTGGCCTCCTCCAGTCTGCGTGGTGGTGTGTTTTAGGGCCGCAATACGCTTTTTGGTCGCAAGCTTTAGGTCAGACCATTTCTTCTTCACCTAAATGAAGAAAACTATCTAACATTTTACAATTGCACCGCAAAAATGAGCAGTAATTTATCTGCATTTGTTTTTACATGAACACATTAATGTACTGTAACTAAACTTAACAGAAGTTCTTGAAGACTGAAGTCAGATTAATTTTGTTTAAATTTAAACGCATTATACAACCAAAGTGTATATTTTAAAAGCAACAACAATACTTAGTGTAAAAAATAGTGATACAATACTTTTTTTTTTTTAAATACTTGGTGATATTCACAAAATATAAATGTCCAATAAATAAAAAATATCCAAACCTCATCTGGTGTTCGGTTCAATTTTCCTACATCGGAAAAATTCCTCTTTTTGGTCGGATTACGTTTCTCCATGTCGCAAAATCTAGGGGCGAGGCATCACTACCCTGAATTTATAGGGGCGTGACATGTAAATTACAATGGATTTCAGCCGCCGGATTTATCAAGGTGCGATCATTCGTACGATGAGATCGGCGGCATACGAATGTTTGATGAATCACACGTGAACCTTGTCGTAAGCTGATTTGTGCGCTCGGATCTGCGCTCGTTTCTACGTTAGATTGATAAATGAGGCCCATTGTGTATCAAAAGGTGTTTGTCTTCATCGCCTTTCCTCTCTGTTTATCTGGAGGTGAGGACAGCAACATCTTGTTTTGGGAGACCCAGATGTAAAAACGACACCTCAACACCCTCATTAGGACAATTTGCAATTCAGATTTGTCAGTCTTTCTTTTGTCACTCTACCAAAAGGTACATCACCGCCTCCCCCATCATACTCACATGCTATAGAGTCAACAGGGGGCCGACAGTGACTTCACGTTAGACCAGACAGTAATGTTTGTGCATTTCTGTACAGAGATTTTCTAAATTATCACTGTATGTAAAAATACTGTGAAACTGAGTTCAAAAGTTTAGGGCAAGTAAAATATAAGATATGTAATGTAAGATATTTCATTTTTTAATTACTTCACATTGGAAATTACACAGTCTTGAAATTGTTATTTGTACACATTATGTACAATTCATAGTACATTTTTACACTGTTCTTAAATCAACAATGTAGCTAACATGACTGGTTCAAGTCCAAGTCTAAATTAATTCAAGCTATGCTACAAACAAAAGGCATTGAATTCATAAATAGCAAGCACCTCAAATTATTAAATATGCCTTTGGCATTGAGGAACAAAATTGCAAATCAAATATTACAAAGACAAATCTATCTATATGAAATAAATATGCAGTTTGCTTAAATTCAGTTTGGTAAACTCACTTCTGCTGGTTATAAAACAGCTCCAGCTCTTTACAACGTATGAATTTCTACTGCTCCTCAGGAAATGACACAATAGGAATGATAAGGGCGGAAAGAAAATAAGCCCAATCACTCTCTGTCCTCGCTCGATTGTCAGGTCCGTCCCTGTACTCACCATAGAAGTTCACCCTATGGTGGAGCATCAGACCACACTGATGCCAAAATTAAGAACATATGTTTCACATCATACGTTTTCACGCACGCACGCACACACACATAATACAATTAAATTGTATTTACATAACATAAAACCGTAACATATGATCCATGAAGCAGCAGCATTTGTGCAGACCTCGGAGCTGGCAACATGGCCAGAAGCTCTTAAGCAGTTTCAGTCGGAGATCATTAATGTTTCATTTCTAGCTTCAGAAAATGGATATGAATCCATTCTTTGATGGAAGGCACTTTCGAGTGCGTCAAATACTGCTTTGGGAAACCAAACTTAGGTTCTCCCTCAATTTCACACCTGAACATCTGAAGGTTACAGCATCTCAACCTGGATTCAATACCGCACACAACTCCAAGTCTCTGGATGTGTTGGTCTGGAAGGTCTCTCACATCTCTGGGCTGTGACTGCATTAAATGAAGACTAGCTATGCCAGGTTCTTCTCAAACCCATCAGGCATTTGCAGGTTTCTCAGTGCTTTTAGGAGGGGTCAATATTCCGGCTACAGCCAATGGAGACATCCGGTCCAAGCTGTCCTGCTGCCGATCATGCGCTTCACTCTGAGAAAAAAAAGGATGTGTTAACCAGTTGAATCTCAAATAAACCTGATCGAGGAGACGATGAAAATGAGAACTCACCAGCATGGCCAGATAGTCCACGTGGGTCTGTATGTTGTGTCGACCTGCCGCCACCTTTTTGAAGTCCTTCAGCTGTGGTCTGGGCCATTCACGAACCGCTCGTGCAAATGCGTTCATCCACTGCACACAGCTTGATATGCTGTCCCATGTGAGTCCTGGTGGGGAAGAAAAAGAAAATACTTAGAACAAAATCAATAAACTGATGAAACAACTTAAGCACAAAAAGGTCAGGGTTTCTGCAAGCTTTATGAAGGTTAATTTAAGACTTTTTAAAAAGTAATAAATTAAAGGAATCACAATAATCAAACCTTTTCCTGTACCTTCTGATTGCATTGCAAAAACCATGTTCTTCCTCAGTATTTTTTGTTTTGTTTTCCCGCGCAAGTTCCAAATATGTACAAATCAGATACATTGACCAAATGCAGAAGATTAGATATTTTGTCTGAAACTGATCAAAAGGTTTACAATTAAACTAGAACAAACACAATCTGCGGAGTCATAAAAGTCCCCTTGCATTCCAAGGGAAAACAAGCTTTCCTTGCCCCACTGACAGATATTCCTCTTTTACAGCATAACTCATTCATGTTGTTCAGTTTCTAGAAGAAACGTCTTCGTTTGCATCTCAGTTAAATTGATCCTGACTTAAGGATATTTTAGATATTTGACTGGAAAACAATACAAAATACTGCAAAGATATTCATTCTTTTCCGTGCTGCACATTTAATGAAAAAGAGCGACTTTTGGCTCCCAGTTTAAAACCTTTTTAAGAGCTGCAGAAACCCTGAAAAGTATATCCAAGATCAGAAAGCTCACCTGATACTTTATGGACCGTTTCAAAGGAAGTAAAGTGACAAAACGCACCAGCAGCGAGGACTCCATACTGGTAATCCAAACAATGAATGTCCAAAATGCAGAGATCCAACAACTGCAGAGAGGATTCAAGAGTCAGAAGAGGTGTCAAGATAACAAAACGACTATATACATGTTTACTTCAAAGGAGCTGAAGTCTCACCTGTGTGATTTGGATGTAGGTTTCCTGCGAGAACTGAGGAATGAGGAAATTAGCATCGTCCTTCAAAGAGTCCACTTGGGAGTAGAGCTTCAACCATGAGACGACGGTCTCAGGACAGAGCTCCCACTTTAATGCTTTCAACATCACAAGCTCTTTAGCAAGAATCTCGTCCTCATTGCAGGCCCCGTCCGTCACATAAGCAAACTCCTGGAGCTTTGGCGGGTAAATCTCCTGTCAAACAGACATACATTATGAGATAAACAGCACCACGGAGTTCTGTTGTGTTTCAGATGACCTGTATTGTCATGAAAATATCCTAGTACTGTAAAACCAATTCAAGCTGATGTTAAAGTTTAAGTACCTCTATCTTTGAGGCTATGAAGAGTGATGTTATGCCGATGAGCTGCAGGTGATCTTTGCCGATGTCTTTTTGAGTGAGCATGAAGCGATCAAAGATGTCCTGAGCCAAGTAAAATGTCTCCCGGTGGAGAGTATAAACTTCACTGACCTGCATAGAAAGAATTGAATAACAGATTAAACACACAAACAATCAGGTGACAAGAACAAAAACCTTTCATAGCTGGGAAAAGAAACAACAAAAACACATACCTCCATGAGCCAGTCTAGCAGAATGGACCTCATTTTGGGCTGCAGGGTTGGATGCTGCTGGATGAAGTCCTTGTCATGTACATACTTGAGCTCCTTGTTCAGCATCTTTATCCACACATCATCCGAGCTGGCCCAACTGACAGAACAGCAGCAAATTTATACCATTAAACCAGAGAGAAAGTACTGAATGATATTAAACACTCAACGAAACACATTCAGGGGGGAAATTCTGCTCGTGTTGCAAAACGCTGGTGATAAAAATCTTCCAAAACTAACATTACATAACACAGGAAGTGTTTGAAGTGATGACAATAAATCAAGCCAAGTGTTTTTCTCTATGATTCTGAATCAGTTTCCTCAAAGAAGCGAAAAGGGTAATAATGTTGTCAAGTGGTTTGTTTTATTGAGCATTATTTGTAAGAGACTTATTTATTAGCATTTACTTTCGCTTTTGAAAGCATGAGACATTTGAAAGAAAATCATGGAAATCATTCAAGAGCAACTGGTTTCGGGGTGGGTGTTGTAGTGGGACCAGCGGGGGAGCAGTGATGTGAAAACTGAATTTGGAGAAAGTAGAGCGTGTTACAGTGAAGTTATTGACTATTTGTCATAATAAAAAAAATCATAGAAAATGTGTAAAAGCAATTATTTCAAAAATAAGTGTTGTAGTATAACCAGCAGGAGAGCAGTGATGTGTCACTTCTGTTTCAGTTTTTATAACCATTTCTTACTATGTGTTAGTAATTTGTTGTTATTTTAGCATGTGTGTTTGGCTCTGTGTTATTTTTTTAGGATTACTGATAAAATACTGTTGTTTGATTTGTATTATTTGTTATTTATTTTAATTTTAGTTACATTATGTCCGAATTTATTATGTCTGTATAGGTCTTTTAAGTTTAATTTGTTATTTTAATACTTCAACAAACTAATTGGAAATGAAATAATATATATATTGACTTTATAAATGTGTGTATATACAGTATATATATTTATAGTAGGTGTGTTTGTGTGTGGGTGTGCTGTTGTACTACCCAGATAATATTTGTTTTTTTTGTGTGTGGCGTAGGCTTTTATGTTATGAATCTTATTATACTCATACCTTTTGTCTTTAATATTTTGAATGTTTTTTAGCTGTTTTTTTTTTTTTTTCATTGTAAAATGTTAGTTTGAAGTTTTGTATGCCTTTGTCATTTTATTTATTTCTTTTTTTAAAATGTTATAAGTAGCATTGATAAGTTTAGCGTTTGACGTTTTTAGTTGTTTTAATACTACAATTGACTGCTTCTGTTGTCCTCATTTAGTCGCTTTGGATAAAAGCGTCTGATAAATCACTAAATAAATAAAGGACGCTGTGATCATGTGTTTACCTGAGGCTGGCAGCGTGAGGTTTCACAAAGAGTTTCTTGAAGCTTAAGCCCTTGCAACCAGAAGATTAGCGTCTCCTGATTACCCTCCTTCTGAGGATCTCGCTTAAGACACTGGCCTAATTATCACCTTCCATAACCGTTTCTAGAAAAGAAACATGGCGTCACCCTGACTTTTATGCATACTACTTAACCAATTAAAGTACAAAGGCTGACTAAGAAAAGCTCCTTTATATACTCGCATCGTGTGCTTTACTTTTTCTTTTTATAAAATCTTGTAGCCCTAGAGCGTACATTAAAGTTTTACCTTCAGGTTTGCTACAAGGCTATCCCTTTCAGCATCAATAGAACATTTATGCATATGACCTTTTGTACTAATACGGCAGCTCCAAACAAAACGTTATAAAACAAAAACAAAAATTTTTTTAGTCATCCAATTACATAAACGATTTTTTTCGCAGGGTGCCGATAAAGGCACATCACTTGCTGTAATGTCTCAATGTTCTGATCTGAAGGGTCAGATCCATGATATGTAGGTTCATGTCATGGATTATGTAGGTGTCATGTCAGATTATGTAGGTGTCATGTATGATTAGAGTTCATTCATGATTATGTAGGTCGCATGTCATGATTGTGAAGGTGTCATGTCATGATTATGTCGGTGTCCTGTCTGATTTAATGTAGGTATCATGTCCTGATTATGTAGGTATCATTTCATGATTATGTAGTGATCATGTCATGATTATGTATGTGTCTGTCATGATTCCTTTATGTATCAGTCATATTATGTAGGTATCATCATGATGATGTAGTGGTCATGTCATGATTTGTAGTTTGTCATGTCATGATTTTAGGGTCAAGTCATGATTATGTATGTATCATGTCAGGATTATGAAGGTGTCAGTCATGATTCTGTAGTGTGTCTGTCTGATTATGTAGGTGTCAGGGTGTCAGGTTATGTATGTATCTGTCATGACTTATGAAGTGTCTGTCAATTGATGATGAAAAGGTGTCATGTCAGTCTTATTCACACCCCTTCAAGTAAAGTGTAACCTATAATACTAATGATAATACATATCATCGGCTCACCTGGATTTCATAGTGTTTCTTGGCTGCTGACGGGATGCTTCTATTGCACTGCTGAAAAAAGGTTTATGGTATTTAAATATTTGCGTACATTGTGAAGAAAATAATTCACAGGTAATATTTAAAACCAATCTTAATATCTCACCTCGCTTTTTCTTTTCCTCTGCGGTTTATTTTGTTCAGGTGCATTTTCATTTCTTTCTTGTAATGTGTTGCGACTGCTATTAAAACACAAACGTTGTTACAAAAATAAGTAACGTTCTTGTGTTTTTTAGGGTTAGCCAAGTCAAACCTTCGCCAAATTCAACGAATCACACTAATAATTCCTACCTGCGTCTTGACATTTTCTACACGGATGGTGTGCTTTTCTCCTGTGAAACAGAAACACACAATGTTTAGTTACACTGTGAGTAACAAAGAACTTCTTAAGCCTGAATTTAAAATAATGACGGAACTACATATCTAAAACGTATAATTAAAATAATAAAGCAGAAGAGAAATACTGGCAAAAAAGGCTTAACGTTAACAATAAACACTCAAGCTTCAGCCATTCGACCAGAGATAAGTGTTACATACAAATATCGAACACATTTTTATAATTCATACGAATTAAAAATCAGTTAAAGTCGAAAGGCATTGAGAGTAAGTGCAAAGTCTACACAAGCAGCAGGATGATCATCTGTTTTTACAGAAACCAGAAATACATGAATCCGGTTCTGTGGGTTTAAGAAAGGACAGTCCGCGCCAATTTACACGAAGCGGGAGACTACAACTGCCTCCACAAAACCCATCGAAGATCTTTTTAAAGCGCATTAAACACCAGTTTAACAGAAAATACTGTTTAGGTAACCCCTTGGTGTGTGGAAAACCCATAACACTTTCCACAATATCAGTTATTTCCCCAATTTCTGAAAGAGTTTACAAATGTACGTCCACGTAACGTTACATACAACGCGCCGAGATCTGGCGCCTAGCAGAGACAGCTAACTTTCAGCAACATCCCCACACTAAAGGCGACATTACATTCAACTTTAGCCTAAGAGATACTTCGAAACACATTCATTGCGCTTTCGACCGAAATAATCTAGCAAAAACAGCTGTTTTAGGGGTCTCGAGGACATCTTCGTCTCTTGTCGTAGATGACTAACGTTAGTTAAAAGGCACAAACTTCCGTTTTAAAGCAAAAGCAACATAAAACAACAGCACTATTCCTCCTAAAGCGTGATTACGACACGATTTAACGACGTAAAATAAAAAACATTATAGGTGAAAGAAGACTAGAATATGTGTCCTTACCGCAGTGTTCAGTGCAAATGACTAAATGAATGGCGCCAAGTGTTATATATTGTCCAGCGGATCGCAGCTACTGCGCATGCGTGGCGCTCTTGTCGTCCTTTACAAACAATTTGAAAACTATATATAACGTTGTGTTTTGTGGCTAAAAAACGACCAGGCAGCCTCATGGGTGATGGTTCAAAAAAAATCTGCATTGAATTACAAACGATTATGTTGACTGTTTGTGAGAAACCTACAGGAGTGGTTGTGGTTTGTAGACTTGCTTTTGGCCGAGTCGACCTTTGGTTTAAACATGTAAAAAACGCGCTTTCCTGCTTTCCCGGTTAAACGAATCCGGGGCTCGAGGACCTAATGCATCACATGCGAGTAGGTTTGTATGTTAATTATTGCATTTATATGAAATTATAACGAGTTTTCGACTCTAAGGAGACGCTTCCTAGTTTGACAGCTTATAGTGGGCGGGGATTGGAATCGTTCTGGCCAATCATGGCTATTCTGCGAGAAACAACGTGCTCTTGTAAACAAACCCATGAGAGGGTTCTTTATTCTGACAGGCAATGATAAGCGTATTGAAAACGTTAATCTTATCATAATATTTGTTGCATTTCACAATCATAGATGTCAATTTATCAACCAAAAGCCTTTTTTGTTCTTAAAGAAATTATCTTGATTCTGTCATTAGCATGTATCAATTTTGTGACAAGGCTTTTTTATGTCTTCTAGCCACTGGTTACATTATTATATTGATTTGAGCATAAAAACAAAAATGACATGAACACTCTTAACATACATTTTACCGCTTTTGCACCCGGCAATTGAAACAATAAAACACAAGGGAAAATACAGTTCTGTCCATACAAGATCAATGCGACAGCTTTACTTAAACAAGCAAAATTGTATTGCTTTAACCTTTTGAAAGAATAATCATAATTTAAAAATGTGCATTATTTGCAACTATTGCAACTATTGTGCGTTAACATTTACAAAACAAAGTTCTTACAAGTCTGAGGAACTCACTGTGAGGACTTTTCCAAACAATTCACTCAGTACAAAAGCTACTACCACTGTGAGAAATGAACTTTCTTATTAATAATTTATTAAAATGCATTTTAACTTGTGATGGAATAACATTACGTTTCCCTGGCCATATAAAACAGTATGTCACCCAAGTATTAATTGAAATACATTGTTGATCTAATAGAGAGAGAGAGAGAGGCATCAAGTACTAAAGCAGTTACAATAAAAATCTATGTCATAACAAAAAGCAAATATGGTATATTTTGATGTTAGCTAAACATTCAACATTGCTGAGAGACTATAGGACTATACAAGCTACAGGTCACTAGGCACTAGAGAATTAGGAATCAATATAATAAAATAAATAAAATGTTAGATAAGAGTTAGACATTTTTACCCAAGCATTTTAAATATATTGAGCATTTTTGACTCTGTCAGCATGCAAGAAAAGAAAGCCCCAGTGCATCAAGGAGAACAACGAGGGCACGATTAAACTGGTTACAGTTAGAAATCTACTTTATTAAGGTTAATACCCACACTGGTACAATGAATAATAGGCTTGCAGTAATCATGGCTTGGGATTCTTTAGAGATTAGTTGGGTTGAGTTACAGGTTGGTACGGGTTCTTGAAATGCTCCTGAGTGGAAACCTTTCATTATAATTTGGTGTGGTGATTAAGTTACAGTACAAATTATGCATGATGGCAGAACATGCTAACACCTACCTAGTCTATCAGACTTATGTCATTATATTTGAACATTTCTGTTTACTAATAGAAAAGGCCGAAAATGTCATTTTGTATTAAAACATTTATTGAGAAGGGAGTATACATAATGACAAATAGTTGGTTTTGAGACATATGAAATGAACAATTTATTTGCAAATTATACTACTCATATAAAACAGCCTGTGTATGACATGTATCCAAAACATATCAGTTCAAGAAAAACATAAATAAACAATGCTAAAACCCTACACTTTTGGCAAAGTGCTGTATTATTCCAGTAAACAAAAAAAGGGGGGAAAAAATTCAACCAAAGCATAGTCTAAAACTTACCAATGCCACAGAGAATTTTCTTCACACATTAAACACAGAAAACATTTGCTACATTTCGTGTAAAAGTTGACAGAGCAAGTGGCTCACAGAGACAAGGTAATCCTCTGTGCATAGTACAATTACATTTGTTTGTGTCCCTTTGGACAAAGTTCAAGTTCTTCACGGATGCATTGTCATACTGTTCACCTGGAAGGCACATGATCCCCAAATGCAATTCAAGGCAAAATGAAATTCCTGTTATGAATACCAAATATCAGGTGTCTACTGACATAGGGAAAGAGGGCCTCTCCAGTACTACTCGAGGAATATGAAGAGAACCTTACATCCCTTCCATTCCCTTTGTCCACAAAGAAAAATGTCAGAAAATGCAATATACTGCTCAACACAGACTGCAGCAAGCAAAAAAAAGCTGTAGGTGTTTCCCTTGAGTTGTTCATGCATGTAATATGCATTCGACTGAATGTCAGAGTTACTGAATTCAGTTTCATTCATTTAGGGGAGACATTTACCTTGGCAGTGTCACCGGAAATTTACAACACCAGGTCGCACGTGATAAAGGAATAAAGAGTAACAAACAAAACCTACGAAGAATTTTAAGTTTGTTGCTACTTTAAATATTTCGCTCAGCAAATATATTGTGTAACTAGTCAAATAAAACATGAAAAGGCATATAACAAAAAAGGTCACTACAAATGAGAAAACTAAAAAAAACAATTTAAATGCTAACAGTTTCACTCCATCGTCAAAGGTTTTAACAGTCAATTAAGAGAAAGTGTTGTTTTCACAGTCCTCGTCGGAGCAAGCTTTCACTCAAAGTGTGAGACACACGTTATGTTAAAGATTTACATCAAGGGGTCTAAATCACAGTAAATCCCAATACCCAGTCTCCCGGGCCACATTGCGGTGGAATGTTAGAAGATTAAAATGCTAAACAACGTGCCAGGTGATGTGGGTACAGAGATAGCAGCTTTACCTGTACATCACTTACTCATGTATTTGTAGCTAGTGCAATGCACATGCTAAGAATGACCCTGAGACATGTACTGCAGATTTATAGCAAACATGAAAATTAACATTACAACACTTCATGTCTTTTTTTTGTTGTTGACTTTTCACCTTTTGGAAAATTAGCACTACACAGTCATACATCAAATCAGTCACTAAAGTCACTCTAAAAATAGAAAACCTGCTTACATACATATCTATGCAGATAACATACACTCTTATCAACTTCATACTGATATGTAAAATATTCAATTTTTTTTTTCTTTTGAAAATATTTTGGAAGTTTTTTTAAAATATATTTTACATATTTTGAAATCTACTATGGAAACAAGGCTTTTAGTGATAATAAACCCAGTATACTTTACCTTTTTTTTTAAAGAGAAAAAAAAAATCAAAGAGGAAGAAAGTACTGATCTACAGAATCACAGGCAGGTTCCTTCCTAACCAGAAAAGTGCTGCTGATGATTTCATCACTGATGTGAACGAACTTAGTATGGCTTTAAAAACAAACAAAGCAAAGACAAGTTAAAGGCATTGAAAGAGCCAAGCTGCCTACGAATGCTCAAACAGAGCACTACAACAACATGCTCACTATAACAAAACACTTGGTTATTCAACCTTCATGACACATAACATAAGACAGAACCTATCAGATATAGCTTATAAAGGAAACATGACGCAGACACATTCAGGTCGAATGGAACCTGGTGTGAAGTAAAGTGACCTATGGCATTGATTCTAAAGGACTCCATTCCTTCTGGCGAAAGGCCAATTCTCCCAGTGTGGAAGGGGTGGCGTGCAGGGGAGTGCAGTGGGGACTGTCTCAGTAGTTGTACTGCCTCTGTCCCGGCTGGTGAACATAGCCTCCGGTGGCTTTGGCCTGTCTGGCTCCACCGTCGCGCAGCAGGTTGAGGCGGCGGAGGGCATTGCGGGACAGCTGCTGGCGCTCCACGTTGTCACGGATGCGCTGGGCCAAGCGGCCGTTCTTGGTCTGCTCCAGAAACCCGGCGTGAGCAGCAACCAGAGCGGCTGTGTAGCAGCCAGAAGGGTGACTGGGCCGGCGCTGAACGTCAGATCTGCAAAACAGAATCTGTGAGATTCAAATATTTCACATTGTTATAAAACATTGCACGGCTCTCTGACATTTTTGTGATCCCCCCCGCCCCCGCCTCCGACTGGTCAGACGCAACATTGCGAGGTCTGGTGGTTTCGAAGGATGATTGTTTTGTACAGTGTAATGCATAATAACACAAACAGGTAAGATTTTAAAAGTTCCAATTTAAATCAATATTAAACCTCTAAAAATGTTTGTCTTGGCTCAAAGCAGCTTGCTAGGAACTGTTTTACTTTGTGAAAGATTTGAGCTAATAAAATATTTCAACTCAAAAAAATATTTCATGACCATTTATTTACTTATGTGGCAAGTATCCGTGTAATAAGCAAGATAATGTACATCCAGCCAGTTGTTATCCGCAATTATTACACTGCGCTGGGGAGTTGGAATACTTGATTCTGATCGGGTCAGACGGTTCCGCTAACACCGAGGTATGTTATCCTCGGCGTTCTTGACAGACGCTTTTGCGTTTAATATTTCAACTCACACTCAATATTTTGTATCTAAATTATTTACATTAGGGGCAAATTAGCCATGTCTTAGGCTGGATAAAAAAAAAAAGTTTTTTGGGGGTTTCCTGTCCGATTGCTATCGCGTAATAACCCCCTATCAATTCCGTCTTATCACCTGTTTGAGGTTTTATTCTGTGATAACAACCAGCTGGATGTACATTACCCCTTGCATACAAAACTCTAAATCTGCCCTTTACCTTAAAATGGATGGCTCATGGGTGCCGTCCTTGGCAGGTCGTTGACGAGGGCTGTGAAAGGCGTACACTGACATGCTGGGATGCTCGATCAGTAGGTTCTCCAGAGGACTGGTCTCCAGCAGGATCGGAGCTCTGCCTCCAGCCATGAAACACGGCGGAGGGGTGATGAACCAGCTTTCTTCTAGCCCGCATGTCGCCTCTAGATGTAAAAAGTTGCCATCCTCTGCGTCAGTGTCTGCCGCCGAATCCAGAGAGGAACAGGAGGAGCAGCGCACGGGACAGTCCAGGGGAGCGACATCGCCAGAGCACACCTCCACCAGATCATCTCCACATGCACCGGAGCAGGCCTTCGCTACAGGAGCAGAGAGCAGAGAGGATGTTACTACAGTAAAATGGCAGTTTTCCTATAGTAATCAGTTCACAGGATTTGAACAAACTTGTGTCTATTACGTTTAATGTCAGTGTTTAACTTGTTTTGCACTGTTCACACTATTCATGAAACCCAAAATTCAGCATGAAATGGAAATTGTGATAGATTTTGTCTATCCGAGTGAAACGGCTTCTTGAGCAAGAAAAAACAGTGGTGAGGGCACAATACCACAATATTCCTTTAAAAAAAATAATATTTGAATATTTATTTCATGGTGACTTCAAACTTTTTGAAGCAATCAGAGTCTGGCAGACAATACAATGAGGGGAAAATCCCATTGACATTGTAGAAGTACTATATTTCAGCCAAGTCATATGCAGGGAGCAGAACATCATACAAACTTGGAATGCTGAGAAACCATAGTTCATCACTGGTTAATACTGAAAACATCTGAACATTATGGAAACGTTTGAAATATCTGCATCTATATAATTCAAGTATAACCAGTTCTATCGAAAGCAACTCATGTATTTAGACAGAAACCGAGATAGTAAATATTTTAGCCTCACTTCACTTCTATTTGTACTCTTCGTGGCTTCTGGCAGGTAACCAAAAATGGTATAAACAGCTGCCTTTTGGGCAGAGCCACTGAGACGCTACACATTTAGTGGCCTCTAGAGGGCAGTGTAATCGAACAATCCTTCACCACTCCTAAACACTGCAGAAACTTGACAGCCTTCACATGAAGTTCATGTGACACATTTGAAATTACAGTGATAACACCTTATATTTACACAAAATGTAACACAAGACCAACTAGTGATTAGAGAGTCCCACACTCATAACATGATGCTATAGCACACATAGAACTTCTCTAGCACAGAGCCACACCTTGTTTATCTGTAGAAGGGATGCACCGATACCACTTTTTCCAGTACTCGCCCGATACCGATACTTTTATTTTTGGTACTTGCCGATACCGAGACCAATATTTTTATTGCATTTGTAAATTTTTTAAATATTGGGCACAGAAACCAAAAGAGTATGTATAATGTTAGTTGGTTAACTTAATTTATCAAATAGATACAGTCAAACCAAAATTTATTCAGACACCTTCAACATTTCTCACATTATCACAGTTTATTTGCTATAGTTTAGAAAATGGTAATAAAATATGACAAGAACTCAGAGTTAAACTGTGTCAGAACAAATTCAGCTTGATAATGTTATTAAACTTTGATAGAAAGGTATGTAACGGATTACAACCAACCAAAAATTATTCAGACAGCTGTTAGTATGACAATATTTACACAACTATCAATACTTAGTCGGGCAACCCTTAGCCTTAATGACAGCCTGTAGTCTCCTGGGCATGCTGTCATCCAGCTTCATGCAAACCTGAACTTCAATGTTTTTCCCAGACTCGGTCTGAATAATTTTTGGTCCCAAATTTTTTATCAGTTTTACTGGTAGTCCACTGTATGAAGAATTTTTGGGTATAATTTATCACAGTTTACTTTATTTTGCTGTCCTCACTTACATAAATGAACTATAGTGTCCTGCATACACAAGTAAAACATATAAAAAATTAGCCTATATCTGGTGCCTGTCTGAGTAATTTTTGGTTTGACTGTATATCCTTTTGTTATTTTCACACTTAATTATGCCCATTAAAATGTATTTTACAAGTTTTTGTTACTTTCACTGTTAATTTTTTGCTCTATGGTACATCATCTTTAATTTAATAGCATTAGAGCTGCTCCATTGCAGCGGCGTAGTACTGTAATCACGCGCTTTGCTGTAATAATGCAGGGAACCACTCGCTATAAATCTCCTAACTGTGATATTTTCAGAAATAGAAGTTGCGTTTTTTCATCTGAAACGTGCTGCGATTTATATTCCAAAGCCACTCATATAATGCAGAAACACTCAAGCAAGCAAAACGCGCAACGCGTGCACGTATTTGTACTGATGCAGAATAGTACAGCCTAGCGCATTTCACACAAGCTAGATTCACTTTCGCCTGAAAGTCGTGTATGCCTAGGGTTGAAAATAAATTATGTTTATAGTGAATGCCCCTATAAATGGTCTTATTTTTACGATTTAGTTTTAATCCAAATGATGCGTGTGAGTGAACATCAAAGATCACACAACAGAATTGCGCTCTCTCTCTCTCTCTGCATTGTTTTACTTACTTGTTTTTGACATATCCGACCGAACTACAAACTTTCCAGTGATGTCTGTGAGAAAGGTAGCTATATTCACTCGACAAACTCGCGCATCTGCGCTGCCGAGCGTTCAATCCACTCAGCATGATTTGCTTATCAGCTCGCACACATCAGCTATACAGGCGTTAATACTGAATGTTTAACATTATATTCATTGCATACATATACTTCGTATACATCCTTAATCTCTAATAGCTCTATTCTGCTGTCTGTTGTTCTGTTGTCAGTGTTTCTTTGTCTGAATATGGCACTTATCGTGTTGTGTGGTATCGGCGTTTGGTATCGGGGCATTTTAATGAGTACGAGTACAGAAGCTCAATATCGGTATAAGTGCATCGCTAATCTGTAGCCTTGCAGCATCCTGCCAGATGACATCAAACATATTCTCAACTCAGCTGGTTAAGAAGGCGTTATACCCTCTTACAGCACTCTTCAATGTCCCTGGGAAGCCAGTTAACCTTTAATCCTCTGACCATAATGGAAAAATACTCACTTCCATCCATCAAGCTATATGGATATCAAACAAAAGAAATGTTTTTAATCTCTATTCCCATTCTGTCTAACTCAGCCTTCAGGCAACGATTGATGTTTGTAATCATTCCATGTTCAAGGCCTACTCACTTTAAGTGTTTAAACGGTAACTTAATCTGTCCTATTTTTAATCGCAGACCCCACCATAGACACTTTTGTCTGACAGGCTAAAAGCGTTGTTGCCCATAAGCATGTCTGTCTCCCCCTGTCCTAAAAAAGGGAACTGGACCATCCAGATTGCCTTGCACCTGAAATATTCACACACATACACAATATGGGAAGGCCTGTATTTGGTCAGGCAGCGTATGAGAGGTATCATGTTAATGAGGGCATGACGTCTGTGCCAGGGGTCACAGAATCTGTAATACTGTCCTGCAGACCATCAGAATCAACCGAGGTGATCTAGGGTCGACTCATGAATAAGAGGACGTTTGCATACCCAATCTGCTCTGATTTCAGGGGAAAATAAGCAGAATTCTGTTGAATGCATTTAAAGTCTATGCAAATTGCCTTTTATGTCCATCATGTGACATTTGAGAGTAAAACGGGATATTCTATGTGAAAAACGAAAGGCAAAACTTGATTATATAAACTGGAAATTGACAATTGGAATAATATGCACCAATGCTCACAATAAAGTTACAAACATGCAATAAAAAAGGTTACATATTCATTTTATGTTGACTTGAAATGCTGAGACTACATTACCCTCACTCTCTTGATACGAACTGCCTGTTCAATTCTGCATTTAGGGAGAAGCTCTTACACAAAATCCATATTTCAGTTCACTAATCAAAAACAGGAAATGCAAGAAAGATCTCTCACCTAGATAATCGACCAGAATCCACTCATCGTCCTCCTCCTTCTCATTGAAGTCTGGATCCACAGGACATCCACTGCCCTCCTCCAGGGAATCTCCAAACAAGATGCTGGTGAACCTCTGGAACATGGTGATGTCCGGGGCAGAGGCGTGAGGCTGGATAGTCCTGCTGGGAGTGGGCGAGGGTCGGGCTCTTTGGTCATCAGCTGCGGGAGCCGCTCACTGAGATCTTGGTAAAGGTGCTAAAGTGCATTAGTTACTCCTTCTCAGCCGAGGAACACCTGATGAAGTTCAGCCATAGCTCTTGTTGATTGTGCAAAAACAGGCCCTGGAGGATAATCAAGAAGATGTTGTTAACGAAAATGTAGACAAACTGACCAGCTAAGTACAGAACATTTCCCGGTTCTGTCATGTTCTGTTGCGATTAGCCATAAATTTCAGGTCATAAAATACAGACGGATATTCCTGAGAACAGACCAGCCAAAACAAAGCAGTCTAAAGTGTCTCTGCTGTCACAGATACTGCCTGTCTTCTTCACACAAAGCTGATGCCTATGAAAACTGATCTTTGTACAGATACACCCAGTCTCCTTCAGGACTATGACTCATGAGGGTCCCCTTTTCCGTTGTTTTGCTTACGACAACAAAGAGAGACAGCTGTGAAGTGAAGGACTACAAGCTGTTCTTCACCTCACTACATCATTAAAACAAGACAACCCATTCATACTCCCTTCCACCTGCTCATATAGTCATGGCAGCACTCTTTGTTTGTGTGTTTAGGGGGTTGGGGCTATTATGAGGTCACATACATATAATAATAAGCACCCTTCAGAACCCCAAAAAAGAGGATTATAGACTGACAAGCAGAGATAAGCAGGACTGGGATGGCCTTTGTGTCGGCAGCCCAGAGGAAAACTGCATTGCTGAGAGGTCACTATTTTAAAGCTAAGGAGACATAAATTAAATACACTGAGAACTCCAGGAGATCTTCACTACATACACATTTCTCAAAGGAAAAGCAGTCAAGACACTTAAGCAAAAGTCTCAATTTGCAGCCCATTTAATATCATTGTTGTCTAATTTTTTTTTTCTCATGGGAGATGTTCTAAAAATCATTATCATTAAAGATGTTAACACAAAATTGAAATGGAACAAAAATGTCTGTGTAACTCATGTAAATGTGGTGTAGACAGAAAATCACAAACTGGCATCAAAAAATAAATAATACTTGCAAAGTGCATATTTAGTTAATTGATGCACATTTAGTCCTTGATGCACTTATGTACATGACATGACAAAACGAAAAACACAATTAAAGCAGAACACTTCCTTGAAAAGTCATCTTAAACCTGCCCAAGCCTGGTCAAAATTGTCTTCAGCTGGTTTAGCTGGTTTCCCCCACCAGACCTATGTGAAAACTGCCCAAAACCAGTGCAGACCATCTTAGCTATTGTAACACTATCCTATGGCAGCGTTGAAGAGTATTTTATTATTTTTATTATATTTTAATATTTTTCTTTATTTGTTTATTTATTTTGCAGGCCCAAAACTGAGCAATGCCGATATTTCAATGTTCATTCACAGATATAGTTCAAACAGCTGGTCTATATTGGATAAAAATGCGAACATTTAATGTGGAAGCATAGAAAAAAAGCATCAAAGCTAAACTGCTATATTAGACTGTTAGAATAATATTATTAACGCAGCGATGCATTGAGAAAGCATGCACCATCGTGCTTATTACAATCTGAATGATTGTACAGGTGCAAACATATAGGAAAGCTGCATCTGCTTGTCATATATGATGGTTGATTGACCCGCGGCGCACACACAGAGCCTGGCCGGGGGAGGGATGAGTGTAACCCTACACCGCGAACCCAAACGCTTCAACTGGCTCTGCTGAACAAAGCTTAATTCGTAAAATCCGAACATGCTCACATTGCAGAAATAAATAGTGAACAATAACATATCAAATCGCCTGCAGGCTTTGACAGGTTGTGCTATGCAGAATGTCGACATATTCAAACGCATTTTTTCTTCTATTTTTAACATTTACATGTTCGACCAAAATTTCACTTTTCTTTTTACAACCTATATTGAGTACATTTTGATAATACATTTGTAGTATTTAATTCCTGGACGTTTCTATAACGTATTAAGGCAGAATGTCGGTCGATCAGCAACAAAGAGGTTTTAACTCACCTGCGGCAGAAAGTAATGTAAACAGGAAGAGGGTTGACTTCAAGAACAAAAACAGATCAGTTCAAGTGGTTGAGGTAGATTATTTGCCATGCGATATATAAAAATATATAAATACAATTCTTCCCGGAAGAAGTTTCTGGACCCTTTAGTTCGGAGTTTCGCGGTCAGTTCCTTTTTCGTTTCTTCTCCGAGGTCTCAACTGCTCCCTTTGTTATTGTTGTGGAAAATTAACAGCTGATCGGTCGTTACGTAGGCAGCTGAGGACAGCCTATGGGCGGGGCTTGTCAGAACCCTCTCAGCCAATGAAATGGCGCCCATGACTATGACTGACTGTCACCAACGCACGTGACCTCATACCGGGAAAGGCAAGACCGGGCAGAGCCCTCCACCCAGTATTTGTTGGGTTGTACGAAGATTTTTAAAATATGCTTTAAAAATAGAATGGTTTAATAAGCCTTACATATTGTCATCCTGACTTCTGAGTTGATTTTTGAGAATGATTTTGACTGGGAATGATTTGAAATTTACAAGAATTTGCAAGAATCTACTCACATTGCAACTGAAATTACTGGAATTTTTTCACGAAGTTTATCTTCAACAAAGCAGTGTTAAAACATTCTGATGGCTCTAAACACTTTTAACTATGTTAATTTGTACCTTACATAGTTTTCATCCTATTTGACCACAGAATGGCACGACTGACCAATCAGAATCAAGTATTCTTAGCTAGCATCCAATAATGATTATAAGGCTCAGGCAAAACTGTCTTTTTGGGGTAAATTGTAAATGGTTTGTACTTTTTTGTTTTCCCTATACTGAGTGAAAATGTCTAGAACAAAACATTGAAATCCTCCCCATTATAGATGTAGGTCACCAGTTTTTTGGGAACAAAGCACTCCACCCCCCTCAACATCTCAGATGGCAGTATAAGCCTGTTTTGCTAAGAGAGGCCCGTTCTAAGATTCAGCTATAGATCATTTTCTGCCCCCGCTAAGACACTAGTTTTGAACAAAAGGACTTACACTGGTGAGTCAGCAGATCTAATAAAGCAAGCTAAACATGATATTGCATCATCCATATATTCAGATTAATCTACATCAATCTATATAGATAGCATATAATCTAGACGCATTAAACATATTTATAATCCCTAGTGTGCTTAATAAAAAATACCCTGCAATTGTACTTTTGGTATAGTAAACTGGTATACTTAAAGTCTGCTAAATTGGAACAACTAATTTTGTGTAGTGCTGAGGTCCAACTTAACAAGATATACTTAATATTTGTGCTAAAGTGGAACTATTGCAAGTAGGTACACTTTAAATATCTTGCATTTAAAGACTGATATTATACAGAGATCATACAATCCAGTGACATTAAAACACATTTTAGGCTTTGAAATGTGCAATAAAGAAATACTCCAAATATAGCTTAATTATAAATTTATATCAGTAAGTCTTAAGTGATATGTCAACAAATATGTTAATGGTTTTAATTGTACTTAAATACATTTCAAATAAATTATGGCATAGGTTTGGCATTACATAATTGTAACCTTTGTCATGTATTCCCTCGAAATCAGACAGATGACCTTTTCATTGGGAAGGGGAAAAAATGTAACTTTCTTTTCATGATTTGGAGTTCTGTCTCTGACACAGCCCTTTTTCTCCTTTCCAATCAGTCCACTTCCACTTTTTCAGACCACAATACTGGTCCCGTTTATGTACAGTAAGGACAATCTTCCTGTTGGATATGACGTGAGAGTGAATCAGCGTTCTCATGCGCTGTCATCATGTTTTTCTTCTGTTTCTGGATATTTCATTTATTTACCCTCCAAAACAAGGCCACACCTGCTCACTCTGGGTTAAACCATAAAGATAAGCCACAACCCATGACCTCGACAGGCCTGGTCTCAAGTGGTGTCAGAACACTCAGTCATTTAACTAACTGATTAAAATGTCAGTCAAGAGTTTGTTGACTATTTGGAAAAATAACTTTATGGATTAAGTGAGACTTTTTGCACTTATTTTTTTAAGCAATTTTTATAAAAAAATAAAAAAAAGGTTAGTATTTATTAAATTAAGCTCAAAGAAGTTCAAAGATCATAAAATCTGAGCTAAACACATAATTCCACCCTAACTAGTCTTAAGATTTCTGATCTGTTGTCTGAACTGATTCTTATCAAGCCATAAAAGAACATATTGTCCATTATATTTATTATGATTCCACAGCATTCCTGATATAAACAACATATTATCCACCGTCCACTGTTCAGAGGTCCACACTTTGACACTCTGATGTAATTCTGTTAATGTTTAGGACATGTACCAAGCCTGTTGTGCAATAAACCATAGTCAAGTTATTTAATTTGACGTAAAATGAGCAAATGAAAACAAGGCTGTGAGGGATAGTAACACTATATAATCTCACAAATGGATGGGAGTTTTTGTGGTGGTCTTTATACAGGTTCATACATATATTCTCAGTGGTAACCTTTTTGTGAGTCATTCTTTGATGTGATACAAGCGTCCACGGATGATGAAACTAATATGTCACAGAATCTTTGTGGCATTTCTAGAGCCTCTTTTTCTTGACACAACTAAAAGTCAAAAGCGGAGAGTGACGAAAAGATTAATCACAAAAAGTACACAGACATGCTCTCTGAAATGACCTGGTTCACTACCGGACACTTAGTAGACTGAAAAATCCAACTTAAAATGGCTCCAAAATGTATTTGGAGGATACGAGACTGTCACACATTAAATATCAAATTATCCAACAAAATGACATTTATTTTCAAGAAATACTATATCACAAGCACACTGATTACATCTCAAATAATAATAAACACAACAAAGGAAAGCAGCATTTGGGCACTTTCTGGACATGTCAAATAGTTCATGTTATGAGCTACACCTGTGAACTTGAGTTGAACTCAATAAAATGTACATAATTTAAGTGTGGCTTAAGTTATGCAACTCTATCTAAATTTCTAGTATACAGCAATTTTAAGATCTAATGCCAACCATAGTCACAAATGTTACTAGAAAGCACTGCACTGAAGGACAAAACATCTGGAATGCATATGTAATTTATGTACATGGTCCCAAATATCAAGCTAGTGACCCCATTAGGAGAGTTCACTTGAAAGAAAACCGGTCTGATACCAACTGCACCACTGTAATCACATTGTAACTCATTAGAATCCTCATCTAATATATATATATATAAGTTGAAAATGAGAAGGCAGATTGAAACTTAGCATCTAAAGCGCCTAAGGCCCATGTGTGACTGTTAGGGTGGAGGGAGATCAAGTGTTTGATGTCATACCAAACACTTTAAAGCATGCAGTAAAATAGTTACAGCATGATGCATCAAGTTGAAGCCTGAAAAGACCTGAACAAATTTAAAACGTCACATTGAGGAAGATATACTTTGTCATTGTATATAATGTATGATATCACATCCTCCTTTACACTATAGTATAAGGAGCACAGTAATGTACTTCTACTGTTCTTTATGATGGTGCCATTTTTGGAGCTTGAGAGGAATACAATATAAAACTGTTTAGATGAGGGAAATCGCAGTGTCTCAGTGGTTGATTCATTTGCCTCCATCCTTGTCAGATGCAAAATATGAAAATCAGATGAGTTTTGAGTCATGTAGTGCAAAAAAGTGAAAATTCAAGACAATAATAAAAAAATGACAAAGCACACGGATTGCTTTTATTAATCTTTTTGTTGGTTGTTAAAGGTGATCTGTGGTGACCACAAAATTAAATGAAACATGATGAAGCACAAATATGTTGTTTGTTGAAATGACATAAATGTGACTAAATCCAGTCAGATAACTTTTGAGGAACAACCACTTTTTAACAAAATTTAACAGCACAATAAAATCCTTATCTTCATGTTCTGTGACACACATCTGTTCCTGAACACCCTTTTTCTATTGACCACACCCAGGAGAAACAGGAGAGGCTTTTAACTTTTCTCTGGAAGAACACACCTTTCATTTGCAGTCTATGCAATGACAACCAATTGTGTCCTTCAATGACCTGACAAATTCATGATCTGTTCCATCTCAAAACAGACAAAACAGCTGTGCATTCGATTAGCGGCCTGAAGAGTATAAAACAGTACAGTTACAATCTTTACATAACCTGATAAGTTCATTAAAGCCAAATTTTATTAACTGATCCAGTGTATGGAAGAGAAAAATTTGAACTGTAAATTTATTTTCGGAAAAAAACATTTTGTGCACAAACATATATGCAATATAAAAATAAAATCCAACCTGAGTGCAACCGGATGATCTGAATTAGAGAGATTAATTGCACATTAATCACACAAACAAAACGTACTATTATTTATTATGCATGCTCTTTTGATAGCAATTTCTATTGTTTAACAAAAGGACACACAACATAGCAAAATAACTCACTTAAAATGAGTGTCAGCAGCCTCAGATGCTCTGATTAGCATCATGACAACAAGTACCCTCTCTAACCTGTGCGGCATCTGCCTGCTTGATTAGATTGAAATCAAAAACTACATTAAAACCTGGATTGAAGTCTTTGTCCCTGTCTGCTTTACACTTACAAGGTGATCAGCATAGAGGTTGCTCACAGTGAAGAACATATGCAAAGCAGGCAGTGAGCTAGGTGGAAGTTAATAAACAGTCAAATGTATCACACTGCAGACAAACACCTTTTGTAAATGATAGTATACTCTGTAACTAAAGACATCACTTTCTGGGTGAAAAGATGTACAAGCTACATTTCCCCTCAAAATAACAACAACAGCAACAAAAAGAAATTATATTTTGCATGAAAAATGTTGTCCATTCAAATATTTTTGTGCATCATAAAATTAATTTTAATGACAAGAATTTTTCCCTGAAAATTCTCATTATCGTAATGTATCTAGGTGTTTTTCTTTTACGGTATTTTTTATTTACATCAGCATATGCTAAAGAAAGTACAAGTACTACCAATGTGTAGAAATAATTTACAAATCGAACAGATTTAACAAAATAAATTTTTTTTGTTTTGTTATTATTTTACATTACAGTGATGAAAAGTGGGCAGAACAAAATTGCATAATTGTCATTAAATTACTATGACAGAATGTTTAAAAAAAAAAAAAAAAAACGTTTAGGGTCCAAAATAGGATTCTTTTTTTTTAGGGAAAAAATATGATTCTTTATTTCAGTTGATGTTGGGGTTTAATATGATCTGGAATGTTTTGACGGGTTTAATGAGATTCATTCTTCCACATGTCTCTGTGTTTGCTTGTGAACCGTTTAAACTCTTAAAACAAGACAAGCATACATCTATTTTAATGCTAAACAGGAAACAACACAGGAACTACAGATCTGAATAAATGTTCTTCTTCCAACATATATGTGTCATGCTCAGAGCTAAAACAGAACCAGACAAAACACTTCTCCTCAAATCTCTTCCCAAAGCCCAGATTCACTGCTTGAGAACAGAGAAAAAAAGAGCAACTTTGTCCTTCTCTTGCTTTCCTAGAGAGTGTGAAAACAATCCAGGCCTTGATTTTTTTCTTTTTCATAATGTGTTTCTATGGCTGGTTTCAAGTGCCTAAGACAACACACAAAACAGCACCATGATAAGGCTGGCAGGAGTTGGCAAGGCGTTTACAGAAACAAAAGGACTGAGGGGAGGAATCAAAATAAACTGAATGACCTCTGGTGCCGCAGATTAAAAAAAATCATTCAATAAAACTATGTTTCAAAACAGCAGTTTAGCAAGTTCCTGCAGGAAGGATTCCGCAAAAAGAGCTCATAGTGCAAAACTTGTCTGTTCCTATGGCAACAAGTGGAACAACTGGGCCATGCTGTCAATAAAAAGGCTGTGTGGTGATATTGCTCTTTTTCTTGGTTCTCTTCTCGCCTGAAGACCAAAATGAAAGGCTTCATTGAGGTCAACGAAACAGTATTTTAAACTGTGAATGATGTAACATGAGATACTTGTTGCTAGCAGCTACGAAGTGTACTCAAACAAACAAGAAATGTGCAAAATGCAGTCAAACTGCACTATCAAGGCACTTGGCATCTGTTGAGCTGGTGTCTTCAGATTCAGCAGAGGTGAATGTGAACGCACTGAGCCGCACAGACAGCTGTTTGGATGACAACACTCATCTCAATGTCCATTAGGGCTGGCAAAAAAAAAAAAAAAAAGGACCCATACAAAAAAAGAATAGGTTTAAAATACAGGCATGTGGTTCTTAATTTCTTTTTATTAATTTACCATTTGTAACCTGATGTTTACTGTTAATTTTTTAGAAATATCAATAGCATTTGTATTAAAACTATGTATGTAATCAAAAAATCGAGAATCACATCGAATCGAGAGCTTGCGAATCGGGACATCTAAATCGATACCCAGCCCTAATGTCCATCATCGCCAATTTGGACAAAAAAAAAAAAGACGAAGAGGCCCTCATCGATTCACAGGAACAAACAAACCCTTTCCAAATCTAGCTGGCTAGTTAGCTAGCTAGTTTCTCTCCACTCTCTGCCGGATGCATACATTTTGAAACATGGTCACATTATGAGGAGTCTTGTGTGTCAGAGTCTTCTTCCTGAAAAAGAACTTTCCCAGACTTTGTCCCCTGTCTTCTGCTTCGCTCCACGGACCCGTTGATCTCTCCCAGCGGCAAGTAGGAGTAGTTCGCCCTCTGCCCGTGCGCTTTGGATTTTCTACACGTCTGGATAAAGTTACCGGCGAGGCTGGCCAGCAGCGACGTTGCCAGGATAGCGCAGACAACCAGCCAGCTTTGTCTGCACACATAAACAAAACACTCTCAGGGTGAGGAGTTGCACTTTGACCTCTGACTCCACCGCTGCTGCCCACAGCCTCCACAAAGCACTTGACTGCAACCATGGCAACACCACACAATCCCTTACTTGCATGTGAAAGGCCGAGCTGACTAATAAATTCATCTGTGCCACTCCGCTGCTGCAGAGTTGTTTACCAGTACAGTCGGGGCACTTGGTTCAGACTTGTCCGAAAGCCCGTTCTGTTAAACAAGGGCCTGGAATTTGTCAGAGTAAATTTCCATGGCAATAATCAAGTTACTCAAACACGCAGATAGGGAATGGTATAAATGACAAGTTGTTTGAGATAACAGATTTTTTTCTCATGTTGTGGAAGCTGTGGCTTTAAGACATAGGAAAAATTTGTCCTATAATTGTACACAACATTTAGTTTTTTTAAAATAGCAACATTTCCACTCTGTGGAAATGAACCAGAGATGATCACTAGAATGTTCTTATCACAAATGGACCATTGCAATTGATTTATTTTATCAAAACCACCTGTCCTCAGACAACAATTTAATATTTCACATAGATTTAAACATCTATAATAAAGTACATATTTGTTATATATAAAAATATATATTGTTTTCTTTTCTTTTTTTTTGAATTATATATATAGATAATAACAATTTTACCTATTATTGTTATATATTATAAATATATTTTATATTTTGATACCTAATTTAGTCTATATACAATACTGTGTTTATGGCTTAAAGTATATTTTCTGGTCAATCACAAAAGCTTTATTTCAAAAAATAAGATTATTCTGGTTTTTGACTATTTCCCCAATTTAGGATGTAGTGACTGATTACACGTGGAAACACCAAAAACAAAATTGGCTGCTGCATTTCATAGCTAATACATTATGTGAAATGGTCAAAATTAATTATAATAATTATAGTTTTTAACTGTAATTGCATGCTACAATTGTAAATATTCATAATAAATATTTTACATGTAAGTACACATCACTTTTCTATCTGACAGGACTGACACATAGTAATTAATAAAAAGTTGACAAAATGTTATGCTTTGTCCTTCCCTCAAGAAGCAGTGAGAGGACACATATTGGCTGCTGTTACGTGTGTGTGTGTGGTGTGGTGTTTTGGGGGAGTGTTGGAGCACTTACTCAGATAAATAGGGTTTGGGGAGCATGATCTTCCTCCTCTTGTCTCCATTACCGTCAATACATATGGGCAGCCAGGCAGTGACCCGGCTGAGTTGTAAAAAAAAAACAATGTTTTTGAATCAAATCCCTTGTTAGGACAATAACTCTCCCTTACAGGCATATTTTTCCCCTGCCCCCTTTCTTAACTTCAGATGTAACTGTGGGAAACAGAAGCGCAAGTGCAACTGTTTTTTTTTTTTTTTTTTGTAAATCAGTACTGTGTGTATTTCGTCTGAAAATTCTTTTTAGATATATATATCTCTATATATATATATATATAAATATATATATATATTATACAAATGTGGCCAGTGTGGTCACCGTAGTGGAATTTAGAAAAAAAAAAATTTGCAGACAAAATGTCCATTGTCTTTGTCCAAGAGTATAGTGATGTGAAAGCACAAAATCTGCAAGGGGAAATCTTTTGGACTTACACGAATTCCCGGTCTGCACGTGGAATCTCAATCAAATGACTGGATTTCTGCCTGTTAAAATTTGCTAAAAAGAGCCAATGTGACCACTCTAAACAATTCATAAGGAAACTTATTTTTTATATCATATTAATTTAAGATATACAGAAAATATAAATGTCTCTATTAATCCTTTTTTTCTTTTTTTTTCCCCCTAAAGTTCATTATAATATTAAATCAGCTTTTTGCACAAAAACAATCATGATTAGTTTTTACAACCATTTTCAACACTCTCTCTGAACCTTAAAATTAAACAGGTTTTCTGCACCCATTACTGTCTAATACAGGTCTAATACAGCTTGCACTGCCCCATTATTCAGTTGCAGCTTTTGGAAAGCCTGCATTAGATTGTGCAAGACTCCAAAGATCAGGGACCCTGCTAAAAATAAAGAGACCAAAAATTAATGTTCCAAAAATTCATCCAATTCTTTTTGGATTGATGTTTGGAGTTCAGAAAATTATAGAATGTTGTCATAGTGCAATGCATTTTATATCAAAACATCAAGGGAAGATCCAACTGGATATCAAATCCTTCACATGAAGCAAATAATGGAGAAGGCTATCACATAGAAGATAAGCAGAAAGCTGTTCACAGCAGTTGGGATCGTAATGAGCCCATGGTGTCAAGCGAATGGGCTGTTCCTGAACTCCAGAGAACAGGGGGTTTGGGGTTTATTATTTCTCTGCAGGGAAGCTTGAGAATGCATCTTCTTCTCACATTAAATGACAGAGGTCAGAAAGTTGGGATAGAACGAGCTGACAGGGTTTTTTTTCTGGTCTTGACACAAATAGATTCTCTGCTTGCTACTTGTGGGTAGACTGTGATTCTGCAAGGTCTCCCCCCCACCCGCCACAAACACCCGGCAGCTTGAGGATGTGTGTGTGCAAGTTTGAGTAGAGAAGTTGCAATCATGTGATAGTAAATGAGCAAAGACAGAGTAAAGGGAGAGATATAGGAAGAAATCGTGAGATACTTTGGCTGTCAATCCATTACATTTGAATAAATATAAATACTTGATATGCTAATAAATTAACCAAATTAACTGGAAATAACTGCCTGAAAAACTCAAGCCTAAAAAAGTTTTACTATAAAAAATTATATTGGCAATTATATTATATTATCATCATTTTATATTGGTAATATTTTTTTTCAGGGTTTAATTTTTCAGATTGCAGGAACATTTGTTATCAAGGAATTTGCGTAATTACGTTTAAAAAAAAAATTTAATTGCCGTAAATGGGTGGGTTAAATGGACAGTCCTAGTAAAAATATCTCCAACAAATCAATTCTCGGGAAAATCAGCCCAAAGTTAAGTGAAAAAAGGCTGGTGAGAAATGGAGATCTGTTAAGGCTCATATTTTAGTCAACTTACATGCCACGTTCCACAGTAGAGAAGTGTGGACAGACACATACGCACACATATAGAAGGACAATGAGGAATGCTGATGGCTGAAGCTATAAGTAGAGAGTTATGTGCTGAGAAAGTGTGAACATTAAACTGATCTATGGAGACGTCACACAGGGAATGTGTTGTTTACATGTCGTGTGAGTGCTAATAGGGGCTGTACCGCACCTCTGTGCAGGCTGATGTTTCTCTCTCCTTGGTATGTGGTGTTGCAGCTTCCTGTGACAGCGTTGCATGGGCACATGTCGTGGCATTGGCACGGCTGCTTGCAGTTCAGCCCGTAGAATCCAAGAGGGCACTCTGGGACAACAAAGAGAGCAGAGACATGGTTAAGTTAATCTATTCATAGAGATAATTTGCTCCAAAATAAAGACAGTTGCCTACTTAGGCATGATTGTAGATGCACACTCGAAATATAAGCGGTTCCTTACAGTACTCAGAAATATTATGATTTTATGCTTTTATATGATATATTTGACCAAAATCTAAAACAGCATTGCATGGATCACTCAAGGCAATTCTAGAAAGCATTTCAAGAAAGAAAGGTTGGTTAAAAATATGTCTTAAGTTCTGGAAAATTGTTTCATCCAATTAAAGATGCACTTCACTTAATATTTGTGCGTGTTAAATATTTTTTGTGCTTATTTGAGAATGTGTTAAGTTTTGTGCTAATGTCAAACTATTGGAAACAATGATGAGCATTAGTCGAGTCTTTTGCTGACATTAAGTTCCTGCCAATGATGAGTGTTTCAGATCAGACAAATCATTGTAGCAAAAGTAATTACATTTACATTCAACTGACACTTTCATCCAAAGTAACTTACATACATGTTTTATGACAAAAGTTTAAGCATCTTAAACGTTTACCTGGAAATATATCTCTCACGTTTTTCATTACCCTACTAGAGCACATTCACTTGACCCTCAGGACACATACATTTTAAATATGTGCATCTGCTTATATTCCAAAACCGGTTGAGATTAGACCGCATACCTTGCTCACAGGAATCTCCATGGAGACCAGCAGGACAGGTACACCGTCCGTGAACAGGATCACATGAGCCTCCATTTGCGCACATGCATGTTTGGTTACAGCCATCGCCATAGAAACCTGCTGCACATACTGTGAGAAGTACAAAGGAATTTCAGATGAACACATTGGTTTAAAATAGTTAAAATCACCACTGCTGACTGTAACAAACGTAAAGGTCTCGCAAGTACAGAGCCACTCAGAGCTTTATTTGATAGTCCAAATCTGTGTGACAGCCAGATTTACCCTCACCTTGGCTACAATTTAAACCCATCCATCCAGCATCACACACACATCCATCTGTTCAGAGAGAGGGATAAGACAAGAAAAGTAGAGAGAGAATGGTAGATAATGGGTTATCAAAAAAAAACTTAAATACTACTTTTAATGCAAAAGCATTTTCTCTGTTAAAACCATTCACTAACTACAAACAATCTTTCAAAATGTGTTATTTTTAGCAAATGTAATGGATGCAGTATAAGCTACATGCCTTAAATCACTGTCAAATGTCGTTAACACTTTACATTATATTATACATTAATTATATATTTACAAAAATAACTGTAACCAAAGTTAAAATGCATTATATTTGCAGATTCCTTGTTACATCTGAAATTGACTGTTTGTTATGTGTGTTTTTTTTCAATTAAACTTACAGTTATACATTAATACAAGTTACGTGGCTACTTAGTCATGTATTCAGATAAGTAGACATAATGAATGTTATGATGAATAATGCTTGTGATCATAATTATTACAATATAAGGATTAATGCATTATATTTTCTGTAGGTGTAACAATGAATGGATGTTTTATATATTATAACAGTGGTTAGAATTATTATTGAGATCATACAATGCATTATAAGGTGCATTACAAGGCTTAATTAATGAACTAAAAAAAGCTTCAAGTAAAGTGTGACCATAATGTCCTTTTGTGATATACAGTACAGGAGTGTACGAGAGAGTGACTCACTCTCAGTGCAGATCCCATGCTCTCCACATTCAGCCTGGCATGTGAGATTGGCACATCCTGGGCTGCTCCAGCCCTGCTGGCACACACACTGGCCCTCCACGCAGCGTCCATGTCCGCCGCAGTCCTCCGGCTGGCACAGCCTCTCATGAACACACAGCACAGTGGATACTGCCCGTGGGCAGCGCCACTTCGGAAGTTTGCTGGAATTTTGGCAAAAATGTTGAGATAAAACTTCCAAACTTAGCACACTGTTGTTTGTAAACGTGTAGTTTTGCATTTACACACCAGTGGTCTGAAGGGTAACTGGCCAGGGATCCGTTGAGGATATAAGTGGCCGAGCCGCCTCCATCCAGATTAATAGCGTTAAAGACATTCTGTTCCTTCAGAAACTTTGCCACTTGCCAGAGGTTCATTCTGCAAAGATAGTAGTTCACTAAACACATGTAAAAATAAACTGAAAGAACTAAACTGTACCTGAACTCCGGGTATGCACTACAAATGTGCACTCTCCATTTGGATTTAAATGGCTCACTGTGGTTTAAAACTAAGCTGACATTTTTGATGTCACAACCATGAGAACACGAACATGACTGATATGCAAATTAACCTACCAAAACAAAAGTAATTTATATATAACTCTTATGCATGTTTCATTTCATTTAATTTTTAAGTGAGTTTAATTAAGGGCCAGAGAGACAAAATGTTTCTTTTTCTTTTTTAATGTTTTTCTACAATAAAAACATTCATATTTTAAAATATTATCACTATTCATCATTCCAATATCATCTGCATCATCGGTCGATTAGTTCGGTGCTCAAGTCATGTTGAAAACAGTTGTGCTGCATAATATTTTTGTGGAATCCTTGATAGATTTTATTTTATTTGTTTCAGGATTCATCGATGAGTAAAATGTTCAAAAGAACAGCATTTATTTGAAATTGAAATATTTTGTAACATTATAAATGTCTTTACTGAGTCAATTTAATATATCTTGACTGAAAAAAAGTGTTAAATTCTTAAAAAAAAAAAAAACTATATATTATGAGTTTGTTGCAAGGAACCTTGAGTAGCATTACAACTCAAAGTGCATAAAAAGCTAATAAAATCATGAATATGGCCTCTCTGAATGGAAAAAAAGCATTCTGCTTTTACATTGTCTTCTTAAGCAATAAATCTTGCAAAGGTACATTCTGGGTTATTTTTAATGTTGTAGCATGCACAGACAGACAGAGAGACGCGGAGGAATCAATGTTTACAGTGATAATCAGCTGAGATCCGCTCAGGTTCAAAGTCCATTCTCACCCTCTTACACCCGTCTGACCGTCGACATGGAAGAGGATGAGTTTCCCCTCTGCATCGTGACCCACCGCCGTACGGGCAGATATCACGTCCACAAAGTACTGGAATTTTCCTGCAAAATAAAAGATTAATGACCTACTGAATTCTATATTATAAGCTTTGAGCACAGATGTGTTTGAAAACAACAGGGCTAAGTACCTGAACTACTGTTGAAAATGCAGTTTTTCTGATATAGGGAGGAATTTTAGGGAGCCAGATAAACAAGCTTATCATATGCTCACACTTCAGACAGAATCTTGTCTAATCTTACCAGTCTTCTGTGTTTCGTCACATTCTGCCTGGATGCTCTCATTGATGTAGATCTCACCGTTTCTCAGCAGCCACACCACCCCACTGATCAACTGCACGAAGGGGTTTACCTGATCCAGGATGTCATCTTCAGACAGGTAGCTAAGAGTATACACAAGAAAGAACAAGTGAGACAGAGAAAGATAGGATGGTGTAACCTAATGGTTAAAGATCTAGTCTTGAGTCTGGTTAAAGATCCTGTCTTTGGTCAAGACACTCCAATAATATGTTGTAGAGGCACAATTTTCTTTCCTGTGTTGATGTATCTCCTATTGAAACAGGGAGGTGGGGTGGGACATTTTTTCACAAATAGCCAGAAGCCATTCAAAAGTCTCTTGTTCATGCTTACCAAAGCTGTATTAATTAATCAAAATACTGAAAAAAACAGTAAAGGTGTGAAATATTTTTTACTATTTAAAATAGGTGTTTTCTATTTTAATATTTTTTCAAACATAATTTATTCGTGTGGTGGCAAATTTTCAGCAGCCATTATTCCAGTCTTCAGTGTCACACGATCCTTCAGAAATACGAAATTTAAATATGATGATTTGATGCTTAAGAAACATTTCTTATTATTATGATTGTTGAAAACAGTTGCGCCACGTATACTTTGATGAACAGAAAGTTCAAAATAACAGCATTTGTTTGAAATGGAAATTATTTGTAACATTATAAATGTCTTTACTGGCACTTTTGATCAATTTTATGCATCCTTGCTGAAAGTATTAATTTTGTTTAAAAAAAATAATAATAATAACTTACTGTTACAAACTTTTGAACGGTAGTGCACATCACAGCCCAGTAAAACCACACTTGACAGACTGCACTATGATCTAAAGCAATAACGGCACTTTCAAAACAAATAAATTCCAGCAAAAAAAGCTGATGGTTTGGAAAGACAAGACAGTATAAATATTATCACAACCAAAGGCACACAAACCATGATTTGCTATACTTAATACTGCCAGACAGGTTGGAGAGAAAAAGCATTTACTTCACAAATAAAACAAAACTGTATACTCATGAAAATTGTTTTGCCAGAAGAGACTGTAATGTGTTTATCTGTTAATGCTACACTGAAAGCTAACAGGCATGAACTAAAAGCCACAAATTGTTGTATTTCACACTGGATAAAGTGGACAGGAATGATTAGCAAAAAGCAAACATTTGATTTGATAAGGATTAAACATAAATAATCCCTGGCTTACTGGCAGACCATGTGTACTATTTTATACTTTATTGATTATAGGCTGTTTTGAATTCCTTAAAGCTCATCCAGGTGAATGTCCAAATATGCTATATAAACACCTTATCTAACGCCAGAACACTCCGGTTAAAGGCCCTTAACGTCATAATGAATGACAGACTGAGACAGTCTGGGTACATGGTGTTCCAAAGTACTGCCTATTATTAAGAGCACTGGTGCATTATGCAATATTGCCATGTTTTTGTAAAGATTCTATTTTAGGAAACAGATGTTCTACGGGCCCTGTGTACCCATGACTTACTTCCTCCAAATTCTGCACCCATATTTAGGTTGAGGTTTGTTACAGCACCCTGCAGAAAAGGAAACCACTTTGTGCTTACAGACGTATGCTAACTGATAATGTGGCAGTGTCCTCAAGTACACTCTACTAAACATCGTCTTTTGTGTTCCACAAACGAAAATGAATGTCATATGGTTTCAAAGAACATGAGAGTGAGAGAATTTTCATTTTTGGGCGACTTATCCCTTTAAGGGTGTGATACAGCATAAGTACAGCTTAATTATAGGCAGGTCAAAAGTACACCAGCACCCAACCAGGAAAGACTAGCTCGATTTTCTATTGTTTCTTGGGACTCCACACAAAAAAACAAACACTGTGGTATTGCAAAACATCACACAGGCCAGGAGAAAAACTGCAGAGAGTGAGACCTCGGGCTGTGCCCTTACCCAAACACGAGCGTCCCATCCTTTCGGATGCCAAACTGAGCATTTTGAATTCCTCCACTGTTCCTCACCAGTTTCCCATCACTTATGACATTCCCCAAACACTGGCCGCTGTCAGTGTCAAAGAAGCCTCCATTCTGGGCGACGAGGCACTTTCTGGATTTGGCAGTGAGCTCCACCAGCTTTCTGTGGCTCCACTCGCACCCTCCAGGGCCTCCTGGTTCCAGAACGGACACGGATCTCAGTGGGTCATGCACCTCTGTGATGTGGCCGCTCACCCATCTGTGAACGCCAGAGTCATCGGTGATGTCGGAGATGAATATATTTGACTTGAACACTGGAGCGTTAGAGTGCTTGCTTGCTGCCCAGGTTTCGTGGGTTACATTGCCATGAGCGACGGGCTGACAGTCCCTCACGTGGCGGTGAGAATGAGATGGGCCGTGGGATTTGGTGTAGGGTAACAAGAGGTCGTCATTCAAAGAATGTCTGTGGAAAATTAACATGATTAAATCAGAGAAATAAAGAGCAAATTGTGTTTGTTAAGCTAGTTAGGTTAACTTGGAGCATGTGTGTAACGGATTCAGAGAAAATGAGTCCCTCTCCTAGATCCTACATCTTCCCATGGTAGCATGTGGATGTGGTTCATTGTTCTGCAGAGTAAGCAGATTTTCATACGCACGTTTCTTTGAAAGACACCTGCTGTTTTGTATACTTCTCAGTCTAAACCCAAGACAACATTACCTGAGGAAAGAGTAAAAAATCAGTTGAGGAGCAGCAGGTGTTGAATTTTGAATTGCGCAATTCTTATGGAAGTCTGGGTTCAGCAGGTGGTTGATCAATATGCAAATTAACTATAGATTTAGTTGGGAGTGTGGTACTGTACTGTGTGTACACACAACCTAATGAAAACTCCAGTTAAGCTAATAATACCTAAAAATAACTATTTATTAATCTGCACATTTATCTCAAAGTTTCTATATTATGGGAAGTTATTAAAAAAATAGACAGCAGGGAGCGCGGTTTTTAAAGTCTTACGTTTAGGTAACTTTAAAGGAGACATATTATGCCCCTTTTTACAATATGTAATATAAGTCTCTGGTGTCCCCAGAATGTGTCTGTGAAGTTTCAGCTCAAAATACTCAACAGATCATTTATTACATCATTTTGAAAAAAGCTTCGGACCAAAAAGCTGTGCTTGAACCACTGCTGCCAACTAATTTTCAGGGGAAGTTGCTAAAGGAAGGTCGATTTGTTGGTAAAGTTGCTTAATGACGTTGTGATGTCATTGCGTGATGACGTCATTACGTAATCACGATGCAAAAATGGTCACGACATCAAATCTCAGTAAAAATAGTATATTTTTATGTTAATTCGATTGTTCGTAAAATAATATAAAGCATAAAGAATGGGTAAAATATACATCACTTTTATATACAACATTGAATGATTGAAAACGAAAACTATACCCCACATTTTTGAAGGCTTAGAATTTTTTTTTATTAGCTAGTGAACTAGTAACACATTCTGACCAATTAGTTTTAAGCAGTGTATTAGTAGTCAGTATGCTGCACTCTAAGAAAAGAATTCACAGGTTTACCGGCATTTTAAATTACGCATTGTATTTTGTGTTTCGGGTACGGATAATGTCCTGGAAAATTACTAAAACCTACCTTTTCCATTTTTCTAGATATTTTTCTTACAGTGTACTAACTGATCAACAATCACAGGTACAACAAGGTGTATCATAAATGAACAATTATTAAATTATTATTATCAAATTGAACAATTGCAAATAGCAATAATTTAATTCACGTGATGTGTGTACTGCTAGGCATCTTTGGTTTCCTCTTTTTGTGAAATTTAGATGGAAAATGTGTGCCTTTTATTGTTCGAGTCACTTATCAAAAGTTGCTAAAAGTAGCCAAATAAAATATTAAAATAGCTAAATTTGTTGCTAGGTGCTTTTGGAAGAAAAGGTTGCTAGGGTAGTCTGAAAAGTTGCTAAATTTAGCAACAAAATTGCTAAATTGGCAACACTGTTCCGAACATGCTTCCCAGACATGTTTTGTAAACATCCTCCTCTTCTGCTATTGGTCGGACAAATAATCACGCCATTGGCAAAGAGTTTCCTCCTCATTTTCTGATTGGATGACTAGAGCGGGCCGCGGTTAGACTTTTTCTGTCTATTTTTCTGTTTACAAACCCTTTTAGGGCTGTTACAGAGCCAAGTAATATATATGTTACAGACATTTTTTGGATTCCACTCTAAAAATTACAGCATATGTAAGAAAAGAAACAATCATATATATTTTTTTCTTCTTGTGCAATGATTAACCAGCTATTGAAGGGTGAAACCGAAACCAAATTATAATGTTGTCTTTTATAATAAAAAAGCTAATTGCAAGAGATTTTCAAAATAAGTCAAAACTGCTAAATACACCAACACAAGAAGAACAGGCTACAACTTTGTAATTCTAAATCTCAGGCGTTTAAAAACATTTCACTTCGAGAGTTTTTTCATCATAGCTGCACTACATAATACACGTCCTTACCGGATGTCTTTGCATTGGGACAAACATATTCCCAGGTATATAAAAAGCAAAGAAATCTGAACGAAATTCACAGACGATGTTGCCATAAGACATACGTATAATACAATAAAATAAAATAAGTTACTGGCCCGGTTACATCCGTTTTCTTCGATGAAAGGACTTTCATCTGTGCTGGTCATATGATGCGAATCACATGATCACGCCAACTGATCTTATCTGTCAATCATTTCTTCATTAACTGTAAACATTTAATATATGTAGACTGCATTCAATTGAAAATGTATTAAATTTTAAGTGCCATAATATGGTTCACTCTGAAACGAAACTTAATTCGATTTACTGTGGAGCGGAACGTACTGTCAGAAGTGCTTGTTTACAGGGGAGCTGTAATAAGACGCACACGCAGGAGGAGGAGGTACAGCTCAAGGATACCTAGGTTTGCAATGGCATCCAGTATAAACATAAAAATTGGACTTTTAACCACCAAAAATTTTCTCCACGTAAAGATTCCCTGTCCCACATTTATACAGAGGCCAACAGAGATCAAATGCTCAAGAGCATTAACAACAGGACAGCACAATGAGCAGTACTGTATTGATATTGTAAGGTAAGTTATTAGTTTAAAAATCGATTGACTTTTAGTAGTTTTACCTAGAAGCAAATAAATCTCCTTTTAAACCGAGTAGCCATGTATCCCAGAATACCTTAGAGTATTTTTCTCTTGCTCTATGTCAAATTGAATATTAATAAATGCCATGACACTATTTTTTTTAAATAAAGTAAATTGCAGTATATACAACAATTACATTTTCTGTGGTTAACGTTCATGGTTAAAATTGATGTCAGTTGTTAAAATGAATGCTAGAAATGTCTAGGTGATGTATCTGTGTAGAAACTGAAAAAAAGAGAAATCTTAATACCCATCTGAAATGCAAAAAAACAACAACAAAATTTTAAACTTAAAAGAAATATTCTGGGACCTTTTTTATTAATCAAAATATCGATCAAGTCATGTCATATAAATGACACGTTTGACACATTAATTCAGTGTGCAAGGAAACCATTTTAGTACTTTTTATCTAATGGTTACAGTACTTCACATTATTAGACATGAAATAATTGGTTGGAAATGGTATAAACATTTTTCAAAAAATGTTTGAAACCAACATGAGTGAAGTATTAAGAACTTGGTAAATATATTTATGGCTAGATCTTTTTTTTTTATCACTTTAGAAATCTTTATTTGTCGTTGACCCTTATGACCCTTATTAAGTATTCTTTATGTAATAATTGTCATGCCTACATAAATCTCAGTCTCTATTTAGGCTTAGTTTTGTAAATGTAGGTTAATGACACAGATCACACTGAGTGAATAACTCTGTACTGTCACCTATAGGAAAAGGGACTATGAGGGATTTTTGTGTTCATTGCTTTTTCCTGAAGCTGTTCGTCGATCTGCACTGGCACTGAGGGCGTTCAATGTAGAACTGGCACAGGCAGGTATTCCAGCTAATGTAACTCATTTATTCAGTTATTAACTTTTGTACAGATATAACTGTGTATCATAGTGTGAAAAACCAACTCTTGAGACATAAAAGTGCCTGTTGTTAAAGAAACACTCATATATGCTCATATATTTGCTTCTTCTTTTTTTAGATTAAGGACTCTGTTTCTCAGAAAACCATTGGTTTAATGCGTTTGCAGTTCTGGAAGAGTGCCGTGGAGGATATTTACAGAGCTGACCATCCAGCCCAGCCCGTCAGTGCAGAACTGTGGAGGGTGAGTCTTCCTTCTATAAAAGAAAGATTCTGTCATCATTTACACTACCATTCAAAAGTTTGGGGTCATTAAGTTGTTGTTTTTTTTTCTTCTTAAAGAAATACTTTTTTCCTGCAAGGACACATTGAATTGATCAAAATAGACAGTAAAGACGTTTATAATGTTTCAAAAGATTTCTGTTACAAATTGTATTTCATGTTAAGTCTATCATGGTTTCCAAAAAATAAAAAATTAAGCAGCACAACTGTTGTCAACATTGATAATAATAAGAAATGTTTCATGAGCATATTAGAATGATTTCTGAAGGACCATGTGACACTAAAGACTGGAGTAAAAAAAAAAAAAAAGCTGAAAATTCAGCTTTGTCATAACAAGAATAAATTACATTTTAAAATATGTTAATAGAAAACAGTTATTTTAAATTGTAGGTCATATTTCACAATATTACTGTTTTAGCTGTATTTATGATTGGTGAGCAAAAGAGACTTCTTTCAAAACATTTTCAAAACATTCTATCAACCGCAAACTTGAGAACAGTAGTGAATTTCATTACTACATTTCAAACCTGTATGACTTTCTTTTTTCTGTACCACACATTTTTGAAAAGTGTATCCATACAATGACAGCCAATGTCCAATGTAGTTTGGACCACAGCATTATTCAATGTATTGGCCACTGATGTACTATAACTGCTGTGTGTTCTCAGGCAGTGAGGAACCACACATTAACAAGGAGGTGGATGTTAAGAATTATATCTGAAAGAGTAAGTAAACAGATTTGTCCTAAAATTTGAGTAAAGACAATAATGGAAAGTTCTCTTTAAATAACTAATTTGAACTCTAACAGCTATCCGTGAGACATACATGGCTAATTCTAGACATTGATAGTCATTCAGTGAGTCAACACATTATGCACATTATACTGTCCTCTGGCAATTGTATTTAACACATAATGTTTTCAAAAGGAGAAAGATATGGAGGACAAAGCATACAGGAATCTTCAAGAGCTGGAGGCCTATGGCGAAAACACACAATCCTCTCTTCTTTACCTGCTGCTGGAGACACTTGGTGAGCAGACTTTTCTTGATCTCCGACTTAAAGCAATAGTTCAAGGAAAAAATTAAATTCTGTCATTTACACATCCTCATGTTGCACTTGACAGTATGAAATACTTTCCTCTGTGGAACACTGGAGATGTTAGGTAGAATATTAGGGCCTGGCAGCCTCAGTCAATATTTACTTTCATTGTATAAGGGAAAAATGCAGGAAAATTTCAGTCACCTGAAGGATAACTGAATTCATTGCTTTAATTTTGAAAGGAACTAATAAAATTGTTGTAGCTTAAAGGCTTATCATTTGTTGGTTTGCACTGTGGGTTTGCTAGTATAGGTTCAATGTGCAGTACACTACCATTCAAAGATTAGAGGTAAGACATTTGATGTTTTGGAAAGTCTTTTAGGCTCACCAAGGCTGCATTTATTTGAATAAAACTACAGTAAATCAGTTATATAATGACTTATTATTATAACTTAAATAGCTGTATTTTATTTATTTTTCATATATTTTAAAATGCATTTTATTTTATTTAGTTTTTTATTTATAATTGTTTATTTATTTATGTCTTTTGGCCAGTGATAGCAAGGCTGAATTTTCAGCATAAATTACTCCAGTCTTCAGTGTCACATGATTCCTTCAGAATCATTCTAATATGCTGATCTGCTGATCAATAAACATTTCTGATTATTATCAACGTTGAAAACAATTGTTCTGATTAATATTTTTGTGGAAACCGTGATAAATTCTTTTCAGGATTTTGATGAATAAAAGAAGTTCAAAAGAAAGATTTATTTAAAATATAAATATTTTTTAACATTATGAATGTCTTGCTTGACTTTGATTGATTGAATGCATCTTGTGTTAATTTATATATATATATATATATATATATAATATGATCCCTTATATAATCTGAGAAAGGTGTTGTGCATTTTACATTGCCCTGTTCTTCAATAAATCAAAATCACAAAAAAGTTCACTGGTAATATGCTGCATAAACTTAATATTAGACTAAGGGAATTTTTACTTATGAAACTATTTTATTATTTTAAAAGTAGAATATTACATTTTTCATTAAATGACCCATTAAAATATAATTTGAGAACAATTCTTATTTTTTTTTTAGCCAGAACCGTATTGGAAATTCACAATTTTATGCAAATCTGTTTAAGCTGGTCTCATAAAGTGGTATGCTTTGTGTATCTTTTTTAATCTAGGTGTGAAAAACGTCCACGCAGACCATGCTGCAAGCCACATTGGCAAAGCCCAGGGCATCCTGACCTGCCTGCGGGCGACCCCATACAACAGCAGCAGACGCAAGGTCTACCTGCCCATGGACATCTGCATACTGGTGGGTAAATCTGCTATCACCTTGTCATCTCTGTTGCTGCCTGTAATTCCATGCTTTTCTAACATCAGTGGGACTAGTGAAGGACTAGAGACAATCCATGTGCCAGTCAGCATATATGTGGGTGAAGCTGTCCACTCCAGTGCCCTCTCGTCTGCTAAGCCCAAACCCATGGGCATTTTTTTGAGCCATCTGTTGCCATTTCAGCACGAACGAGCCATTAGAATTAGGATTTAGAAGATCTTGCCCTTTAGTGCAACAAAAGAAAAGAATATAATCTGTCGTTTACCCTCAGCTAATCTCAGCTAGAGTCACTGTACAGTATTAAGATCAAATCATGTAATGTAGATTGTTTTGCAGTATGATTGCACATTCACCAAAAGGGGGCACTATTGTTTCACCATAAACGATATGGACATATTTGGTTTCTGAGGTTATCAAATGCCCACTAAAACATAATACATTTTAAATAAATATTTCTAAATATTATTTGTAGGTTTGTTAGAGGTTTTGTTAATTCCTAGCTAATTATTTGATCCTTACTAATTGTCTTTCCTTATTTAAAGTTAACTTAATGAAACTTCTGAGACAATAAGATATACGGATAAGCTTTTAAACCTGTAATTGATGTCTTTAATAATGCATTGGATTGTTGAATTAAAAGAGACACCTTTAAAACTTTTGTTTATCTACATTGCAGTCATTTAGAGAATATTTGCTGTGGGAATTGTATACAACATTAATGTGCACCCTGTCAAGCTTAGCCAAATCTGTTTGCATAACAATGCAAGGTCAAGTCAAGTCACCTTTATTTATATAGCGCTTTTAACAATACAGATTGTGTCAAAGCAACTGAACAGCATTAATTAGGAAAATAGTGTGTCAAAAATGCAAAAAGACAATAGTAAACACAAATTTTTCAGTTAAAGGCAGTTCATCATTGAATTCAGTGATGTCATCATCCAGCTTAGTTCAGTTTAAATAGTATCTGTGCAATCAAGTCAACGATATCGCTGGAAATGAAGTGTCCCCAACTAAGTAAGCCAGAGGCAACAGCGGCAAGGAACCAAAACTCCATCGGTGACAGACTGGAGAAAAAACCTTGGGAGAAACCAGGCTCAGTCGGGGGGCCAGTTCTCCTCTGGCCAGACGAAACCAGCAGTTCAATTCCAGGCTGCAGCAAAGTCACATTGTGCAGAGGACTCATCTGGTTCCTGTGGTCTTGTCCCGGTGGTCGTCTGAGACAAGGTCTTTACAAGGGGATCTGTATGCAAGGTGTATGTGTGTTTTATTTGTTAGGTAGACTGTAAATACAAGCCTCTGGGTGTCTGCAAGCCATTTTTGTCACAGTTTAAGGGCTCTGTTTGATATGAAACCCCCTGTTCACGAATCAGAACAGATCAATGATAGCCTCCCGACAATTACACTGTCTGGTTATTCATGATGTTTATTGTCTTGTCAATGCTTTATTCTTTCATACTGCTTTTGTTTGAGGAATAATTGGCTTTTAAATTAGATACTAAATGAAAGCTTCTGCAGTATGTGTTTATTGATCACTTGTTATTGTGGATTTATTCATGTTTGTTCAGATCACAGTTGAGGCAACGCAATCACAGGCGACACTTGAGTGATGGAAGAATTTTCTTGTTTATGTCATTGTTTGAATCAGTAGTTTCACAAATACAACTAAGCGTGATTTCAGTAATATTTCATCTGAAGAAATCTTGGGATGCTGAGACGTAAACACATCACCTCACGTTCTGCATGCAGATTTTCACATTTTCATCCAGCATACTAATTTGTTCTGGTGTTCAAGTATTTTTGTTGATTGCTGGAAAATCTATAAAATTGAGTCTCATGAAAACTGTCAAGAAATGCCTGGGTCGTATTTCACCCCAAAATCCAAAGAAAATGTTGTGAAATTATGCCTATATTTAAGACCGACCATGTGTCATGAACGACTCCGAGACACGAATGCTGAGGATCCAAATGCAGTGTTTATTCAGAGGGTAATCCACAATCGTGATCCAAACATAGTCAAAAGTCATATACCAGCAAAATAGTCCAAACAAAAACAAGAGAAACAAATAGAGAGTAATCCAGAACAATGGGCAGAATAATCCAAGAAGCATGAAAACAGGAGATAACGGCTCAGAAATGCAGTACATAACACATGCAAGACTTCACAATGAATGATTAAATGATCCAGGCTATATATAGGGTGAGCAGACAGGGTTAAGGAGACACAGGTGATACAACAATGAGTGCTGATGAGTCCGGGCAAAGGATTATGGGAAATGAAGTCCCAGACTGAGTGACAGCGGTATGGGATGGAGTGCCCTCTGGTGGTTCTCAAGGGCACTCCAGCTGGTGATCATGACACCATGACAGTAGTTTTGGGTCGTTCTTGAACGATTCGTTCATTTTGAACGAATCTTTAATGTGACTCGGGAAGAACGAGTCGTCTCGGGGAGTGATTCCAGTCGCGCATGTGCAACATCCTATAGGTTTTGTACTGGAATTAGTCAAGTAGTTCACCTGGTTCGAGTCGTTCGTTCATCACGTGACAGCCCCATAAGTTTAACCAATGCAGTCTAAACCGGAAAGAGAATTGATAGTCATCTTCGAGTCCTTCGGTTTTCCGAGTCGTTCGTTCATCACGTGACAGCCCCATAAGCTTTAACCACTGCAGTCTGAGCCGGAAAGAGAATTGATGAGTTCATCTCTCGAGTCTTTGGATTTTTCCAAGTCGTTGTTCATCACGTGACAGCCCATACGCTGTAAACCAATGCAAGTCTGAAGACGGAAAGAGATGGTATAGTTCATCTCCGAGTCTTCGGGTTGAGGTCGTTCATTCATTCCACGTGAAAACCCCATAAGCCCAAACCGAAGACTTGTCAGATAAGAGGTGAGGTGAGCTAATAGACTGAAGACCCAGGTAAACAATTAATTCATCTTTTCTGTTTCTTATAGCAGCTTTGTATTGTTTGTAGTGTGATCAACGTTTGCATAAGTAGTAGACGTATTAGGGAAGTGTGTCCGATACGTAACATTTTAATTATATTTTGCTAAAATGAACGAAATGACTCGAAAAAAGATTAGTTAATTTTGCTGAACGAGACTCAAAGGTCCAAGTCGGTAAAATGATCCGAACTTCCCATCACTACATGACAGTATTGTGACGTTATTGTCATGAATCTAGCACATCCATCCTCTCCCAATATTCAGTAGCCCGCAGTAAATCAAATAAATTCAAATGACAAAAAAATAACATTTATTGGCATAAAGAGAATAGATATTATAATATATGCAATAATAATAATAATATAATTACTAATTAAATAATGATTTTTATTACTGATGAGTGAGGTCTTTTGTTACAGTAATGAGATTTTAGGAGACAATATTCTTAATAGTAATGAAAATACCATCACTATGCAATTAAATAAATAAACAAGGGACTGGAATAATTAATTGTCATTATTATTAAATAAATTCATTCTTTTAGGTTTTTTTTCCCTTTAGATTTTAAAAGAAGGGTGTATTATTGGTGCCTGGAATATGGAGGGTTAAGCAAAAGATTGTGGTATCATCAAGCTCATTTTTCTATCTATCAGCAGAGGGTTACTGATAATGCATTTTCACTGTTTCTCACCCAGCGTGGCGCGTCTCAAGAGGACTTCATCCGTGGCAGCAGGGACAAGAACGCCAGGGACGTCATTTATGACATTGCCAGCCAAGCCCATGTCCATCTCCAGCACGTATGCAAATCCTTTCAGTTTAATATCTGTGGTCAGATATTGACTGTGTTGTATGTTCCTCGGTAATTTTCTATTTGCATACTAACTTCATGAGTTTTCACAAGCAATATCACCCCTCCTCCACCAGCAGCTCTGATGACCCATGAATGTTGCCATCTCCTCATTACTGAATTTATTACAAGTCCTGTGTAACCACAGGGAATATCTCGAGGAAATGCTAATCAGAGATTTCATAGGATATTGCTTACCCCACTGTGCATATCTGGTCAGGTGGAATGAATCAAGTTTAGCGTTGAAATGACTTAGGTGAGGACTACATTTGAAAAAAAAAATCATAACCAAACAAGGGCCAAACTTAAATTTGATACTTTTAATAAAAAATTTTATGAAATTGTGTTTTTTTTAAAAAAATGGTGAGTCATTTTGGGGTTTGTGGTTCTTTGGAAAAAAACATTTCCCCCGCCAAATTACAATATTTTTGCAGTGTGAGATTATTTTTGTGACAGCTAAGCACGATTCCCCCTATAATACTGAAATGCATTCAGATGTTGAACTGTTTTTTGTGATTCCTATTATTCTTGATGGTGATTCTCATAACTGTAATATAGGCCTGTCGCAATAATCCAATATATCTACTATCGCGCAATATAGAATATGATATGATTTATTTATATAATATATATATATATATAATATATATATACACATACCTCAAATAATTTTTGGTGATGCCAAAATATATCGCCCATTATATTACTTAAAAATGTATGCCACTTTGTTTTGTACATTCCACTTGTGCCTGTGTCTTTTGCAGCTTCTCGTACATAACGTGGCGTAGTCATGAGGTGCTAGATCAAATTAAAAAAAAAATGCTTCTACAAAAAAAAGTTTCACCTGCAGATATGGTCTTGTTTAGGGATCTGTGTCTTTCTGCATACGGACATCTGACTGCTAAGTAGTGAGTAGTTTTTTTTTTTTTATTTTTATGGTTCAGCATTAAGGGTGTGCACCCTTAATTTACAGAGAAAAGAAGGTCAGGAAACAAATCTGTAGATGGAAAAATCTCCATACAAGTTCTTTGTGCATTTTTCTTTTTTTCTACTTGTTAGTTAGGACATGTTTATTTACTATTTATTCAGGTTTTTTAAGGTATCTAATATTTTGATACTTAATTTCCATGATCTAAATATTCTTAAAAAATAAAAGTTTGTTGTCATTTGGAAGTATGTAGGCCTTCTTGCATTATTATGCTGTTACATTATGATTATATATTCAGTGGCATAAAATGGTCTTTAAAATGACAATAATATCGCTTATCGCAATTATTTCTGGGGCAATATATCGCACAACAAAAGTTGTTATCGTGACAGGCCTACTGTAATACAGTAAAACAAATCACTGTATTAAAGAAATGAAAACATGAGAAAGTACTGTAAAGTATTGTATTTTTGTACAGTTTTATAAAATACAATAATTCTTACAAAATAAAACAACATTTATTCAGATCAGAAAAAGTATAGCATATACTATCATTGAGAATGATTATGGAACTGTCATGAAAATAAAGTCATGCTACATTTTCAAAGAAAAATATGAGTATTTATTTACAGTGGGTACGGAAAGTATTCAGACCCCCTTAAATTTTTCACTCTTTGTTATATTGCAGCCATTTGCTAAAATCATTTAAGTAAATTTTTTTTTCCTCAATGTACACACAGCACCCCATATTGAAAGAAAAACACAGAATTATTGACATTTTTTGCAGATTTATTAAAAAAGAAAAAAAACTGAAATATCACATGGTCCTAAGTATTCAGACCCTTTGCTCAGTATTTAGTAGAAGCACCCTTTTGATCTAATACAGCCATGAGTCTTTTTGGGAAAGATGCAACAAGTTTTTCACACCTGGATTTGGGGATCCTCTGCCATTTCTCCTTGCAGATACTCTCCAGTTCTGTCAGGTTGGATGGTAAACGTTGGTGGACAGCATTTTAGGTCTCTACAGAGATGCTCAATTGGGTTTAAGTCATTGCTCTGGCTGGGCCATTCAAGAACAGTCACCGAGTTGTTGTGAAGCCACGCCTTCGTTATTTTAGCTGTGGCTTAGGGTCATTGTCTTGTTGGAAGGTAAACCTTCGGCCCAGTCTGAGGTCCTGAGCCCTCTGGAGAAGGTTTTCGTCCAGGATATCCCTGTATTGGCCGCATTCATCTTTCCCTCGATGGCAACCAGTCGTTGTCCCTGCAGCTGAAAAAAAAAAAAAAAAAAAAAACCCACAGCATGATGCTGCCACCACCATGATTCACTGTTGGGACTGTATTGGACAAGGTGATGAGCAGTGCCTGGTTTTCTCCACACATACCGCTTAGGAATTAAGGCCAAAAAGTTCTCTTTATCTTGTCTCATCAGACCAGAGAGAATTTATTTTCTCACCATCTTGGAGTCCCCATGCGGGCTTCATGTGTCGTGCACGATTCTGTCTCTGAGCCTTCAGGCAGTTCCTTTGGACCTCATGATTCTTCATTTGCGCTGACATGCACCTGGAGCTGTAAGGCTTATATAGACAGGTGTGTGGCTTTCAAAATCAAGTCCAATCAGTATAATCAAAAACAGCTGGACTCAAATGAAGGTGTAGAAACACCTCAAGGATGATCAGAAGAAATGGACAGCACCTGATGAGTTAAATAGATGAGTGTCACAGCAAAGGGTCTGAATACGTAGGACCATGTGATATTTCAGTTTTTTCTTTTTAATAAATCTGCAAAAATTTCAAAAATTCTGTGTTTTTCTGTCAAAATGGTGTGCTGTGTGTACATTAATGAGGAAAAAAATTTAACTGAATGATTTTAGCAAATGGCTGCAATATAACAAAGAGTGAAAAATTTAAGGGGGTCTGAATACTTTCCGTACCCACTGTATTTTTGTATGTTAAGGTGAAATATGCTCTGGACATGTCCAGGTTTGTTTGACCTAATTTGTTTCACTGTGAGATTCACCTAAGGTTTGTGTGATGTACTATGTAAGAATTTGATATCTTGTTTTTGATATCTTGTCTTATTACACTGTGTTACAGGCTAGATCATTCAGCGAGAACGTTCCACATGCGGCCATGCCTGCCTTCCTGCAAACGGTGAGTAATTTAATCTCTTTCAGCTCCTCTCCCTTCCCTACGCCTCACTAATGTGATGTGACACAGAGAAGCTCATGGCTTATCCTCAGTCTGCCTCCAAAAGAGGCGGAGCCTCATCGACCCACATGACTCCTGCCCCCTGGAGGCACCACTACCAGCTCATGGTCTGATTACACATCTTAAGCCTTTTTGACTCTTTTACAGTAATTTCTCTTAAAGGGAGACTGCCTGAGAGGAGATGAGGGAATAACTCTTAGCATATTATGAGGCCAAGCATAGGGAAGCAGTTTGAAATTTTCAGTCCAATTTCAGCCTGTTTGTCGACGCTTCAGTGTTTCAATTGCTTCGGCCAGTGAAATGCTTTCTGTGAACGAAATTGTCTGTAAAGCATTTTTATTTCTCTCTCTATCACTGTAATATTCTGCTCTTTCCATTTCCACATCCCTGTGTTTAACTGTCATTCGTATTCTTTAAAGCCATCGTTTCACTGCAGGCCGTTTAGTGACACATTGCGCTCCACTTGGTTTAGCTGGAGTTAATCGTAACCATGTTCTCACGAAAGGACTTTACTGTAAGGTTTGGCATTTGAGGATTGTTTTTTGGTTAATTTTCAGTCGCAGGAAAAAGTATGTGAACCCTTAGGTGTTCTTGTGAATTGCAAACTCATAAACATTTTTATAGGACTGGTTGGCTTAGTCCGTAGCCTAGGAATTCACATGCGCTCTCCCGCTTTGCACTGTGAATCTTTACATGGATAACTATATTGTTTAAAGGTTTGGGGGCAATGAGACTTTTATTTATTTAAAGAAATTAAATGCTTTAATTCAGCAAGGACGCATAAAAAATGCTGTTCTTTTGAACTTTGTATTCATCATTTTTGTTTAAATATTAAGCACAACTGTTTTCAACATTGATAATAATAAGAAATGTTTCTTAAGCACCAAATCAGCTGATTTCTGAAGGATCATGTGACACTGAAGACTGGAGTAATGGCTGTTGAAAATTAAGCTTTGCATCACAGGAATCAGTTCCTTTGATGCTGTATGTTGGGTGGGGCCTGTCGTTCTTTTTCTTTGTACTTTTAAGTTCTTTCAATTATGTACCATCCTCCAGGCTTGCGCAAAAGTAATTAAATGAATAGCTTCTGAGCGTCTTTGTGTTCTGTCCCTCAGGTAGTTTTGGAGGACTACCTGCGGAGAGTGAGGAAAGTAGACTTTGATGTGTTTCACCCCAGCCTACAAAAGAGGAATCCAATGCTGCCCCTTCAGCTGTATTTACGGTCATGGAAGAAGATCTATTGATCTGTTTGATTATAACATCATCTGATTGCTTCAGATGAGCTCCCTGTCAAACAAACCAAGCACTTGTAAAAAAAATCATCTAGCTTCTATATATTCACAGTTTTTATGTATTCCTGTCCTTTTTGATGACGGAAAGTAAAGTGTTCAATTACTAAATTTTTTTTCAAGCTTCACAGAAAATAACCACAATCAAAATATTAAATTAAAATGTGTCTGAACCTAACAACACTTATTTCCAAACATAATACAAACTGTTTTGAATTTGTTAAAGTATCTGCATAGAGTTGGTGGCAGGAATTGAAGCAAATATTTTCCCAACTTGGCCTGTGGAACATGTTTCGTAATAAATTCAGTTATTTAAGACATTTGCATTTACATATTTATAGGTGAGGAATGTATCACATGCCCTTTCTGATAGGCAAGGTCAACCAATTCTGTTTCACGCTGCAAGTGTGATGCAAGGTGGCATATTTTTAGTGGCACAATCATGAGTTTATTTAGTCGTAGAAAATACAGTCCTCCCACTGCCACAAAAGCTCTTATCTGATCGACAAGAAAACAACTCCTGGCTGTTTGTGACTGCTCTTGAACTGCAGATAATATTTTGCTGGGAGCGAGGTCTTCTGCGTTGCTTTGCTTAACTCATTCAGTTGCTTTCATAAAGGACAGAAAACAATATATATGCAAGCATTGTTTTTTCAGTAATATGTGTTGATGACATTCGTATCTGAATATATGTGCTTTCTGGCCAGCTAGACTAGCATGGCTAGACTGAGGGACCAGCCATGACCAGCTTAGTCTGGTTTAGGATGCTTTTTAAAAGGGCAATTTAAGTTCTTTTAAACAAATTTGTGTTTCCAGATGAGTTAAGTTTCAGAAATGTGATGCCATGACAAGACTATTAAAATTCTCTCATTTATTAAACAAATGAGGGAAACTAAAAAAGCTTTTTGATTGCAGTTATATAAACATAATTAGACAATTTAAATAAATAATATGCATTTTAGTAGCATGCAGACAGTAAAATGTACAAATGACAATAAACATTAGTCTACTTCTGCTCATATAATAAGCACATTTAAAGCTCATTTCTGTTCCCAAATCTTATCTAGTCAGCTGGAGGTCGGTGATTAAGTTCTGCCCCTTTGAATGGAGGTGCTGAAATGAAAGGAGACACATTTCAAGTAATTATCATCTGGAAAAACTAATTGCCTCCTCACTGAGATATGTCAAGGTCATTCCGAATCTTTTTTATTAATAAAAGTGAGCCGAGATATTCTGATCCTGTACTTCAAAGGGCTGGAGTTCTACATTTCTTGATGGCCAATTTAGGGATCTCATGCAATGGTTTATAACAGTATGTTCAACTTTTTCCACATTTAGGTGATAAGCATTATATTTCTATGGAAGCCTGTTTTCATCACGGGATAAAAAAAAATCTAATGTACAGTAAAAAATAAAGTCAAAGTTCAGAGAAAAAAGGTCTAAATTGCAAGATGTTAACTCAGAATTAAATTGCAAGATGTTAACTCAGAATTTTTAAGTGCAAGAATTTTTTTTCTATCTTGCAATTCTGAAACTCCAAATTGTGATATATAAACTCAGAATTGCAAGAACAAAGTCTGATTTGTGAGATAAAAAGTCACAATTACGGGCCGGGCTTCCATTCATGTAGCATGAATGACATTTTCTAGATTCCATGTAAATATTATAAATTACTTTTCTTTTTTGCGCCTCATTAATGTCCATGACATTCTCTTCTATCTAATTCTCCATCAGGAAGAAATAGGAGAGGATGGAGAGGTTGTTTTCAGAAAGTTAGAACAGGTTTACCTTTCTTTTGTTTAGGTTATTCTTTCTGGCCAGTGGAGATGTGATGCATTTTGAAAACGGTTTCTAATTGCTGCACTGCACCTCTAAAATGGAACTGACAGCTTCTGTTGGCCCATCACAGTCCTCTTATTCACATTCAGGTCTTGAGATACTGCCGAGGTGAATTGCTTTTCATTTCGTGACCTGAGGCAAATACCATGTCTATTATTTAGAAAGTGACAACTACTATTCATCAACTCACAGGAGATAACTGACAACAAATTAAACACCTGTCATTACAAAACATGTCCAAATCATTAAATGCCCATCCTGGTTGCTGCTGAACAGTATGATCTTTGTTCAGATTAGATGTTTGTGATCTCATCATTTCATTGAAACCAATATAATTGAATGAAATTCCATTTATCCCTTTGAAATATTGGCTTCAAGTGAACACCAAACTCTTTGGATGAGCGGAAATGCATTTCTTTGTCCTCTGATTTACTTCATTGTTGGTGGTCAAGAACAACAGTGGAGTTAGAAGCTATTTTGATTGTGTGAACAGTTACTGGCTCAGTCTTCCTGCTCTGAAAAACCACACCACCATGAAAAGAACCAATTATAATTAGCTTCTATGTTCTCACTGGCAGTATGAATAGTCTAGAATTATACAGCACGGTAGACAAATATTGAGTAGCAGTTGTGCCAGATCTACAATTGCTAGAATTTTAATTTTGGGGCTGAACTATCTCTTTAAAAGATTAAAGGAATAGTTCACTAAGAAATTAAAGAAATTGAAATTCTTTCATCAACAAAAGGAGAATCTTTTATAGATTATAGATCTTTTTTAGAATATTCTGGCCACTCTTTTTCACATAATGAAAGTAAATAAGAAATAACTAAATGAAAAAAAATGTTGTGCAAATGGATCGTCGTCATCTGAATTCACATGTTAGATTTATGTGAGGAAACAGGAAAACAGAAAATATTGTAAATACATTTACAATTTTGGGTGAACTATTTTTTTTTAAGAAATTAATTTTAAGCCTGTAGGAACTTTAAATGCACTAAAAAGATTTCCTACCCATACTTAAAAAACTAAAGTTTTTTTTTTTTTTTTTCATTTTTAATGCTTTTAGTTAAAGGCACAATATGTAATTTTCGCCGCTAGAGGGCGGATATTCAAAATAAACAAATAGACAAAGGCGTAGTTTGATGACGCTGTGACTGAGTGTGGAATCATGGGAGTTGTCGTCTTCATCCCCACAGCCGATGCAATCCGACGGGACTCGGGCAGAAATCATGTTCATGGATGAGCTAATGATTAACGTAGTAGAATGAAGCAGGGTGAGGCTGAAAGCCGTCGAAGCGAAACAAGGCCGCTGAACGAGCGTGACACACGGCTCGAAAGCAGCGGAGCTTTTATTATATGCCACAGTCGACCGCTTCCGCTCCTTCCGGTCGTGAGTATGTGGGGAAAAAAGCAGCGCTGTTTTATCATACTAGATAAATTTGAAAGTTCTGTTATAATGCTACTCTGTGCGGTCGTCACCTGTCTATTAAAACGCACAACATATTAAAGCGTCTTTGGTGTTTTCATGTTTTCTACAAAACAAAACCGGAAATCGAGGGGTTATGACGTCATTGGCAGGCAACACAATGACACTATAGACACGGTCCATGTCACTAGTTAAAATTGCTTATTTCTCTGGATTTAAACATTCTTCGAAACATTTGGGATAATGTAAGTACACAAGTCAGCAAAATATATAACACTGTTCTAGTGGTTTTTGGATATTTTAATAAAAAAATCTTTATGAAAATTATGACCTCTCTGAGCCTATCTACATTATCACCAGCCTGAATCAGTGTTGAATATCATCACTTTAGGTATTTTATTCTTTCAGACTCTTTTATCTTGTTAGATCACTGGCATATGAAGTCACTGAACGCATTTCATCCTTTGCATCTCTGCCATATTTGTCACTTAAAAGATTCATATCATCAAACAAATTTTAAGATTACACAAAGATAATGCAAGTAAATAAAAAAAGCAGTTTTTAAATGATGATTTCATTTATTTAAAAAAGAGGTCCAAACTACAGTGGGTACGGAAAGAATTCAGACCCCCTTACATTTTTCACTCTTTGTTATATTGCAGCCATTTGTTAAAATCATTTAAGTTAATTTGTTTTTCCTCATTAATGTACACACAGCACACCATGTTAAATTTTGGGGACAGACAAAACACAGAAATTGTTCCCTGTGACATTTTTGCGATTATTAAAAAAGAAAAACTGAAATAAATATCACATGGTCCTAAGTATTCATACCCTTTGCTGTGACACTCATATATTTAACTCAGGTGCTGTCCATTTCTTCGGATCATCCTTGAGATGGTTCTACACCTTCATTTGAGTCCAGGTGTGTTTGATTATACTGATTGGACTTGCTTAGGAAAGCCACACACCTGCCTATATAAGACCTTACAGCTCACAGTGAATGTCAGAGCAAATGAGAATCATGAGGGCAAAGGAACTGCCTGAAGAGCCCAGAGACAGAACTGTGGCAAGGCACATATCTGGCCAAGGTTAAAAAAAAATTTCTGATCACTTAAGGTTGCATAAAGGACAGTGGCCTCCATAAGCCTAATGGAAGACGTTTGGGAAGACCAGAACCTTTCCTAGAGCTGGCCGTCCGGCCAAACTTAGCTATCGGGGGAGAAGAGCCTTGGTTTGAGAGGTAAAGAAGAACCCAAAGATCGCTTTGGCTGAGCTCCAGAGATGCAGTCGGGTGTTGGGAGAAAGTTGTAGAAAGTCAACCTTCATTGCAGCCCTCCACCAGTCGGGGCTTTAGGGCAGAGCGGCCCGACGGAAGCCTCTCCCCAGTGCAAGACACATGAAAGCCCACAAAAAAACACCTGAAGGACTCCAAGATCTGATGAGACCAAGATTAGAAATTTTTGGCCTTAATTCTAAGCAGTATGTGTGGAGAAAACCATTGCACTGCTCATCACCTGTCCAATACAACCCCAACAGTGAAGTATGTTGGTGGCAGCATCATGCTGTGGGGGTTTTTTCAGCTGCAGGGACAGGACGACTGGTGGCAATCGAGGGAAAGATGGATGCGGCCAAGTACAGGGATATCCTGAAAAAAACCTTCTCCAGAGTGCTCAGGACCTCAGACTGGGCCTGTCCCCCCCCCCCCCCTTTTGCCCTCATGTCTACCGAAGGTTACCTTAAAAAAGACACAAGGACCCTAAGCACCAGCTAAAACAACGGAAGAGTGGCTCACAACAACTCTGTGACTGTTCTTGAATGGCCCCAGCCAGAGCCCTGACTTTTTAAACCCAATTGAGCATCTCTGGAGAGACTAAAAATGGCTGTCCACCAACGTTTAACATCCAACCTGACAGAACTGGAGAGGATATGCAAGGAGGAATGGCAGAGGATCCCAAATCCAGGTGTGAAAAACTTGTGGCATCTTACCCAAAAAGAATCATGGCTGTATTAGATCAAAAAGGGTGCTTCTACTAAATACTGAAAAAAGGGTCTGAATACTTAGGACCATTTCAGTTTTTCTTTTTTAATAAATCTGCAAAATGTCAACAATTCTGTTTTTCTGTCAATATGGGGTTTTTTTTTTTTTTTTGCTGTGTGTACATTAATGAGGAAAAAATGGAACTTAAAGGATTAGCAAATGGCTGCAATACAACAAAGAGTGAAATTTTAAGGGGGTCTGAATACTTTCCGTAACCCACTGTATGTGGCCTACGTGAAAAATTAATTGCCCCCTCATGTTAAATCATGAAAAAACTGCAATTAACCACATTATTTTAGGAAGCTGAGTTAAATTTCACTAGCCAAACCCAAGCCTGATTACTGCCAGACCTGTTGAATCAAGAAATCACTTAAATAGAACCTGTCTGACAAAGTGAAGCATGCTTAAAGAGCAACACATCATGCAGCGATCTAAAGAAATTCAAGAACAGATGAGAATCAAAACAGTTGAAATGTATCAGTCTGGAAAGGATTATAAAACCATTTCTAAGTCTTTGGGACTCCAGCGAACCATGGTCAGAGCCGTTATCCACAAATTGAGAAAACTTGGATCAATGGTGAACCTTCCCAGGAGTTGCAGGCCAACCAAAATTACTCCAAGAGCACAGCGTCGACTCATCCAAGAGGTCACAAAAGACAACATCCAAAGAACTGCAGGCCTCACTTGCCTCAAGTAAGGTCAGTGTTCATGATTCAACAATAGGAAAGAGACTGGGCAAAAACGGCATCCATGGGAGAGTTCCAAGGCAAAAGCCAATGCTGACCAAAAAGAACACAAAGGCTCGTCTCTCATTTGCCAAAAAATATCTTAATTATCCCCAATACTTTTGGGCAAATATTCTGTGGACTAATGAGACAAAAGTTGAACTTTTTGGAAGGTGTGTGTACCGTTACATCTGGCGTAAAGCCAACACAGCATTTCATAAAAAGATCATACCAAGAGTCAAACATGGTGGTGGTATTGTGATGGTTTGGGGCTGCTTTGCAGCTTCAGGACCCGGACAACTTGCCATAATTGATGGAAGCATGAATTCTGCACTCTATCAGAAAATCCTGAAGGAGAAGTCCGGCCATCAGTTGTGACCTCAAGCTCAAGCGCACTTGGGTTATGCAGCAAGACAATGATCCCAAACACACCAGCAAATCCACCTCTGAATGGCTCAAGAAAAACTAAATTAAGGTTTTGGACTGCTTTCATTTTGGTGTGTCGGGCAGACCAATCAAAGTCCGGACTTAAATCCGAATGAGATGCTTAAACAGTCCTTTCATGCTCGAAAACCCTCCAATGTTTTTGAATTAAAACAATTCTGCAAAGAAGAGTCAGAGTGGGCCAAAATTCATCCACAGCGATATGAAAGACTCATTGCCAGTTATCGCAAAAACTTGATTGATTGCGGTTGTTGCTGCAAAGCGTGGCACAACCAGTTATTAGATTTAGGGGGCAATTACTTTTTCACGTAGGGCCAGGCAGGTTTGGACAGCTTTTTTCCCTTAATAAAAGAAATTATCATTTAAAAACTGCATTTTGCATTTACTGCATTATCTTTGTGTAATATTAAAAAAAGTGTGACAAATATGCAAAAAATTTAAAAACCTTTTCACACCACTGTATAATGAGGGGTATTGTGTCTCTGATCAACTGTTCTGACATTTGGCTGCCATTTCTCATTTTCGCGTGGATTCCAAAGAAGTGATATATTTAGGGTAATTTTCTTCAAGCAAGGACAGACCTGTAAAAACGGCATACTGATTGCCAAATAGAGCATTTATAGAATCTGAAGTGGAAAAAAAACTGCTAAAATGTTGCTGGATTTGGTCATTGCTTATTTTACAGCATACAGTATAGTATAACTTTCCCTCCCAAAGTTTCCTAAGGTTTTATACTTTAATGTAACTGTCACAAATTAAACCAATACATCATGCATGTATGTAACTTTCACATGTTCCATGCAAGCAAACAGCCACCAGCAATGGCAAATTAGACTAATGCAACCTTCCTCCTAGTATGATGTGCCAGTTTTTTGGAGGCGATTCCGGGACACATTTTTTTATGGATGCCAGACACGCATCCTTCATTATGACCTCATAAACGTCAGTTTAAATAGGCTTGTTTTGCAGGGCATAAAAGGACAAACAAAAACTCAGGATTAATGAAAACCACTTTGCCCAAACACTTCTAAAAATGTAGCATTTCATTAGTTCTACAATACCAGCACTAAATTCAGTTACATTAATGGCATAGAGTAATGCATTTGAGATATTCTATGACCTCAAAGTGAGGTAAACATATATGCACATATGTCCTGTCCTCCTGCACATACACGTGACTGGCATGCTATCCAGAAGATTCCCCTCTGTTACAACGTGTAGTGAAAAACAAAAACACACATTGATTACCAGAGGCCCTTTGAGTAAGGCAGCTGCCATATTTTGTTGTGATAAATAACAATCTTGTTATTGCTCCACAGAAATGACATTGAAATAAAAAAATTAAAAAAATGCTAAAGCCAGGCCATCTGCCCTCCTCCCAAGGTCTTATGGGAATTGGACAGCCCTGGGTTCAAAACTGGACCCTCCAGGCTTGACACATCTATAAAGGGACGAGTGATTGGAGATTCACCAGACAGTAATCTCTGAAACAAGATTAAAGATGGCTTAGCAAAATTCTGATTTAAGATTAACATGGCTAACATTTGCCTTCTCTGCTGGATCTTCAGATGCATTGTGTAGTTGCAGCACATCTGTGTGAATGTATTTGCACAATGAGAGATAAAAGATTTTGACGGGTAATTTGTCCATTTGAGCACTGAGGTTGAGCTGTTCAATATATTGCAAAGTTCTGATAAAATATGTATAGTGTATAGTTTCATTCTTCACCCAAAAATAAAAATCACCACCTTCACCCTCGTGTTGTTCCAAGCGTGTATGACTTACTTTCTTCTGTGGAACATAATAGAAGATATTTTGAAAAATGTTGGTAATCAAAAAGTTTAGTTTCCCATTGACTTCCTTTGTTTCAGGTTTTCCAAATGTCATTTTGAAAAAATCCCTCATACAATGGAAGCCCATGGGAACTGAAACTAGTTACCAACATATCTTCATGTTCTACAGAAGAAATCAAGCCATACAGGATTGGAATGCAATGAGGGTGAGTAAATGACAGATTTTGGGTGGATTATTCCTTTAATCAGTATAGTCCATTTAGATAATAAAGGATAAAATGTTTAGCAAATTTATAAGATTTAAATGTACTGTCAAAGACGTACTTTAAAATGTCATCAAATTCATTAAAACAGACTTTTAATGAAGAATACTGTATACAGTCCAAAACTGTGCAAAATAATAATGGCCTTAATAAATAATAAACCAGTAGTCACTGAACATCAGCCATGGTGTTTTTGGTATAATGTGTTGGCCCTTGTGTTGTGTGAGAATATTATGCATATAATATTGAATACACTGATGAGAAAATGTATGACACAACCTTCTAGCACTAACCTAGTTTTTATTACATAAGCCAATAAACAATTAACCCTATAATAACGACTACTTTAAAACTCCCAAGTGTTTACATTGATCCTTTACATATCAGTTCTTATCAAGTGTATTGATCTATACACATTTTATTAAAGCCACATAATCTCTCAAAATATCATTTCTCCACAATGAAAAAAAGATGCCAAATCAAATCAACACTCTACAGAAGCATTGATGTAATATGTATAAAGACTCCAATGCAATTTTTTTGGGACTGTCATGATCCATGCTTATGGATATATTTAATTACATGGTGAAATCTTGTGACATAATGAAATCTGTCATGCAAAGTTTAGAATCAATCAAAAGAGGTGACCTGAGTATAGTGACATGCCACTTAATAGGTGGTTATGAAGGCATTAAATAACACTGGCATCAATAGGCATTTTGTGGCCTAATGGTTGGAGATCTAAGCTGATAATCAAAACATTGTAGGTTTGATTACAAGGAATGATCCATATCCTCAATGTATCTTGACCTCAAGTTCATCCAGGGGGACTGGAAAGCTGGCAGGTTAAGCTGACAGCTGTGTTTCTAGCTGGTCTGGTAGACCTTGGACCAGCAACAAACCAGCAATAAGCCATTTTAACCAGCTTGGTCCATCTAATGTTCAGCTAGAAACCAGATACTACTGTAGCTTATGGGGCCTGTAATAAATACAGTTAGCACCACCTAAATCGGGCTACTGCTCAATAATATCATTAATTAGGATTGCTTGACTATTTCCTCATTGTCTTTCCCCCCATTTACAGTATTTTCATACTCAGTCTTTTTAGGCGCTGTGTTCAACTGAGCGGATACAAGCAGCTGATACGCGCGACTTCTAAACTTCTGGTCTCGCACACCATATATAATAACATTACAGCAGCTGTTCGAGGTCAAAATCCAAAAGGCAAAAAACGCAAAATTGCACCATTCGTTTCCCAACACATTTCCAACTACAAACACGGCGATGGGAGTGAAAGAAGCGGTGAAAGCCAGCGTAAGAGTGCCTATTGTCTTGGCAGCCTTGATGTCGGAGAAGGTTGGTTTCGTTGAGCTTTGACTCTCGGTCTCTGCGAGATGTTTTCTTCTTTTTGAATGCTGGCGGATTGTGGTGAGGGATATAATATTGATGACAACAGTACCTCCGAGCAGTGTAAAGTCAAAGGCAGGGAAGAGTAAGAGAATGTTCCAAGCTTGGGATGGGAAGTCTGCGCTTCCAAGCGCGTAATTGCACATGCGGCTGCAAGGATTGTACTCCAGCGCGATTTCATCGCTGAAAACCAGTGGAAATATTGCCAGGAAAAAACTGCCCATCCAGGAAAAGACTATTAGTATGCTTGTTCTTTTTTTAGTTATGACTGATTCCTTGTGCAGTGGCCTCAAAACGGCAATGCTCCTTTCAATGGTCAGGAGGAAAATGGTTGTAATGGAAACTAAAGTGCATCCCGCAAATACAGGTCCGATGAAATTGCACGGGTGGAAAGGTGTGGTTTGGGAACTGCGCGCAGTCCACTCTGGCATTGCACTGTAGATCATGAGAGATACTTCTGCGTAAACGGAGACGGGCACCACAAAAATTCCCACAGCCAGGTCTGCCACGGCCAGTGAGGCTTTTAAATAACCCTGTGGAGTGTGGAAGTGTTTCGTTCCAAAGACCACTGCTAATGTCAAGAGGTTTCCGAAGAGTATAGCAAGTATCAGTGATATCATGAAGACCACCATGAGTATCTTATTGGTCGTGGTACAGCAACACACACTGCAGTTTGCTAGTTCCTCTGGCATCCTTGTTCAGCTGCGCGTAAAATTCCTGTCAGTAGCACAGTGGGATTTCTCCTCTTTGCTCGGAGGCAAGGCACGGCGACCAGCGCATGGTGGTCTTTCCAGACTGAGAAATTCACTCCTGCCAAAAGCAATGATATAATTATGAATATTTTCACACTTTTTCATGAAGAGGATATTCCGAAAATTGTGCCTTCATATGAACAACTGACACCAATTACAAACACTTGCATAGGTATTTTGAGCAAAACGATAAAAAAAAGAAAAAAAAGTGTATTAACAATAATGCACATCGTGAATAAAATCATTCAAGCTAGTAAGTATTCTCGCTGGATTTAGGATGTTTTCTGATTTTAGTGCACTTTTGCACATTACCATTGTAACTAGCCATTTTAAAAGGATACAGATCCATAAATAAATCAATCATTTCAGCACGTTAAATTTTCATGGATAAAGCTTTCCCAGCTGTTTTTACAATACATTTTGTATGCATTTCATTTGAATAATTGCCTCGTAGTTTATTTAAAATCAGACAGACATTTACTTTAAAACCACGTTTTCAAAATGGAAAAGCCACCAATTTAGGGAAATGACCCAAAAGACGCTCACACAATTACGCTGGAAAATGTAAGAAAACACTGTAATTTTAGAGTAAAAGCCTAAAGGAAAACCATTTAAGATACCAGTTACTACATATAGATATGTGTATAGTGCATATAGCATAATTGTTATGTGGTACAGCTAGTGTTAACATACCTTAAAACGAAAATCCTTATCTCCAACTTCTCGGCGTCTTTCAGCACATCTGAGAAAATATTCTGAACGAGTCCGGAATATTCTGCCAAGCCTTTTTTTCTCCACAGTTTATAAGCAACCCCCTTGTCAAACTAGTCAAGTAACTAGTTGCACTAGTTATGCATTTGGAGAAATGTCCACTACAATTCGCTGTCTCTGACTGTTCTTTACATTGCGCGTGTGCTCGAACAGCCTTGAGCGCAAGCGAGCAGTGATGCCAGTCTGACGTGCACTGCTGCAGTCACCGGATTGCCCAATGGCTATTGTTTACTTTTCCCTCAATTACTATGAAGGCATAATCATTAGAGAAGCTATAAAATGATCAGTCATCATGAGTAATCAGCCAGTGGCTCAGTTATAAGGGCACCGCAACATGCTCAAAAAGTAATTGTGTGTATCATTGACAGGGTGTGCAAAAGAGAATCCTTTCATTGCAACTTTATATATAAAGTTGTGTGTGTATATATATATATATAGACACATACATACACACACGCGTATTATGCAATTGTCTGAATCCTAATAAGACAGAGGTGTATACCTTGGTTCGGCGTGATTTTGCCAAGTAAGACATGTTCCTGGATCAACATCTTTTGTTGATCCTGGATCAAAATTACTGTCCAAAAATATAGACTTAACCCAATCCCTACCCCTAAACCTAACCCATCTTTTATTCCTAAAATCAGTGTGAAATGGTAGCTGGTTAACAAGGGTGTAGAAGCACCTAATCCTGATCGTAAGCCTAAACAGATATTTTCTGAAAAGTTATCTCTCAATTCTGATTGGTTGATTGGAATGATGTTACAGGAACATGGTGTACTTGGTGAAATCACGCTCACGTATACCTTGGGTGCCACTGGCAGCGCACCTGGGGCGCAGAGAGTTTGCACTATCAAACAGACTGATCTCACAATTCTAACCGAGAAAATGGATAAAGCAAATAGAATAGCATTGGCATGAAACATATTTAATTCATACACTATATCATAAAATTATTAATGTATAAAATCTAATAGATTAGGTATTTAATACAAATAATATTAATTATATAACGTTAAACATACTGCCACCACTTCAGATCAAACCACAAATAACCTGCAACTTGACTGAGAACAATGAAAAGCAAATATTTAACTCTTTAAAACAAAACAGAGAGCTGTGTAATGTCCTCAGAAGCCACTCCAAGAGATCCAAACTGCTGTCAACGATGTAATCAGAAAAGCAGTTACAGTTTCAGTGTGGGACAGGGGTATCATGTTTAGATGGCAAAGCTATTCTCTGCAGAAACAAGAAATACATTTAATGAGCCCAATATAGATGTGCTGAATCACCAATGATTCTTTGGTACTATGAAAACAGAAAAATGCATTCTAGCACTCTTAGTGTTTAAGAACACAACAGAATATACTACATTTATGCTCATCAGTCTTTTTGCAAAGAAAACAAAATGCAGTATGGCAACAGCTAAGAAGAGGCTCATATTTACGGCAGGACAGGTTCTTTATATCTGTGAATAAATGTGGGTCTCATTAAAAACATTTTGAGAGGCCAATGGTGAAAATTTCTTACTGCCTCCTCAAATTTTATAATGTTGTATTTATAACATATCCTTTACAAAAATGACCTGGATACAACAGAATGGTTGCGAAAGACTGCAAAACATGGCATTACCCACTTGACCCAAATGAAGGAAATTAGAAAAGTGTTTTGTTGTGTTTGTTAGCCTAGCTTTAATGACTATGCATGTTTCAACTTACCTGAGAAAGACCAAGGTCATTTGTGTTGGCTGCACACCTAAATCATTGACCTCATAACCCAATAGCAGTTTTAAAACTAAAGATTATGCCTTTATAACCTTGCGGTTATCTAGTCAACTGGGTTTTTAAACCCACTGTTGATTACCTCACACACTAATCACATGACTCAGGCAGTTATAAAGGCAGATCTAATCTGTGGTTTATTTCGAAGAAACATGTACATGCATGTTTCCAGCGAGAAGGAAAAGCGAAAGGCACCACATGAACACCAGACAACGTTAAATACAAGGATCAGTGTTTATCCAGATTAGTCCCTGCCCCTTCTCCCACACCACCCCGACCCGGAGTCACGCTAGTGACGCTTCACCATTCCCTGCTCCTGCCTCAGCCATATTGAAAGAGCAGTTTCCGAGTTTGGCTGCATGGGAAGGTGGCAGAAGAACTTTCAAGTGACGCGTTTTGAATTTGGAATTAAAATAATATACCCGTTGGGAAACTTACCCGAGATTGTCTACAGCTTCGCGTCTACAGCCGTCGATCGGTTGCTTTGAGGTAAGCGCGCGCGTGCCTGTGTCTAAACTTACCAAGCGCTTGCGAACGGGCTGGTTTCCATTCGCGCCTGTCAGAGCAAGTTTGCATTGTAATCTTTGAACGACTACTTGTTTATCGTGGTTCATTTGATTATTTTTCCACACTAGCGTTAGTGAAATGTGTTTCAGTCAGGTGAGTTTGAAAGCTGTAGGAAGAAGTCAAGAAACTATTCGTGCGCTGTGGGACAGTCCAAGCGCCTTGTTAGCTTGTAGCATGCTAACGTGAGGAAAAACTTTGTCAACGACGAAATGTAAAACAAACTTGAACACCGCAACATAGGTTTGCTGTTTAGGTATGTTCCTCTAATTCATAGCCCATTTTAGCCAGCCTGTACAAAGTTTTTATACAAACACTGTGAAAGTAATTAGTCTTTTAATTGAGTTGTCAGTGTCAAAACACTTGCATTTTATATTATGTATTTATTTTTTGCAACATTGGCATTTTTTATCTGACAGAACATTAGGGCCTGGTTTCACAGACAGGGTTTAGACTAAACCAGGATTAGGTCATAATTCAATAAGGACATTTAAGTATTTTTTTTATAAATGTGCCTTACACAGATACCGGACCCGACAAGTTGTTAGAGAGGGGACTAGGGTGTAAGCTCCTGTCTGGTGCCGTGTGACTCATCGAAACTGCATAGTGAAAACCACCCAACCCTGTTCCTTGCTAAACTGCATGGCCTCAGTCATATAGTGATGGGAAAATTGAGGAGTAAGGTTTTTTTCTTTCCTCTAAATAATCGCTTGTCAACGAGAACATTTGAAATTGCTTTATATTTAAGGTCGCATAAGTAAGTAGTAACCAGTTGTGGTGGCTTGGAAATACTTGGTCGAAATGCTATGGGTAATATTTTACAGCATGTAACTGCACGATCAGGATAAATTAAATAAATACATGGATCCAAACATATGTAGGGGCAGTTTGAAACTTTTTTTGTAGTTGCTGTTAGTCCGATACTTTTTTTTTTGCCCTAAACCTGTTTTTTTTTATGCTTCATACATACTATGTATGATTTTCTTTTGACCTCACACTGAGCATTCATTTTGGAGTTTTTTTGTTTTTTTAGATGAGGTCCTCCGAAATGTTTCATATATCCTATTGTCACAGTTTCACTTCTGCATTCATATGGCTGTTTGATTCACACCTGCACTTTTAAAAAGGGCGATGGAGTCGGCTGTTTGTATTTGTGAAGATGGATGCTGTCATACATTCATGGATGTATTTAAATGTAAAATACTTTTCTTGTAAATTTCGCTTTGTCTGTTTGTACCTTTGGACTGTGTGCAAAGTTCTTCAAAGTAGAGACTGATCTCGATCTCTCTCTCTTTCTATGTATGTATGTATGTGTATATATAGTGTCAGTACTAATTAAAAAAAATATTTTAACGTTTGAGTGTCTGACACCTGGTATGCAGAAGGAGAACTGATTCTTAAATGTTTATTTCTGCTTTTCAGTGCAGAAATAATAATTGGACTGCATAAATAAAAGCATAATGAATATTCTCAGTTAGCTGGATTTGATTGTTGGCGATTTGGCATGATCTTGGATTATTTGGTTCTTCGAAGCTAATCCTGGACTTGCTGTCATCCTGTACTTGCTGCTAAGTTTAAGGCCCAATCCCATTTCTACCCCTTAGCCCTTCCCCTTTCCCCTACCCCTCCGTTTTGCGAGTTCACGTGAAGGGGTTTCATTGCTGATCATGTGTATGTTTTCAGAATGAAGGAAACAGATGTTTTCATGGTGCATTCCTTCATTTAGTCTTATTTCTTACCTTTGGTGCTACTTGTCCAACCAGGCTTTTCAGACGTGAAAAGTAAGTTAATGGTTCAAAATCATGTTTACCAGCCTTGCTTGATACTTCTACTTCTTTACTTGATGCTCTCACTGTATGAGTACAATTGGTCTCACTTTCCTAATAAATGCAAAATAGATTCTTTCAGAACCATAATACATCAATTATGGATAAGTCAAGATTAGCTTAGTTTAATTAAAATTTAAGTTTAATTCTGTTAAGCTTTGAGTTGATTTTGTTTATGCATTGCAGTCATTACTCTGCCATTGACCATCATGTTTGCTATGATTTTGTGCAATGATTATTTTCAGCAAAAATCTTAATTGCAAATGCAATATGTCTTCTAACGATGTTGTCAACCATTTATAATGCTCTAAATGAATCTTACAAGTAATAATATGATTTTAGTACATCCAAGGATCAGCCTGTGCTTATGCAAGTCTGTTTTGTGCTAACTTAGTCATGTCTGTAATAATGGGTACGGACATATGGCCAAGCAATGTCAGCAAGACAGACAGCAGGGTCAAACTGTAATGTTGTGCGGTGTAATGACGCAAAAGTGATTTTTGTTTTATGTAGTTATTCACCAAAGATTATTAAAGGAGACATATTATGCCCCTTTTTACAATATGTAGTATAAGTCTCTGGTGTTTCCAGAATGTGTCAGTGAAGTTTCAGCTCAAAATTCTCCACAGATCATTTATTATATCATTTTGAAAATGCCTATTTTGAATGGAAGCAGAAACACGCTGTTTTTCGTGCCTGGCTCTTTAAATGCAAATGAGCTGCTGCTCTCCGCCCCCTTTTCCAGAATAGAGCTGCGCCATTACAGCTCGGACCTGCTAAAAATTCTGTTTTGGTTCTGATTATCATGTTTGTCGTGCTGAAATCATGCGTTTTTAAACCATATTAGTTTAAACTTCTGATATACGTTTTCTGAGTGCACACAACCAAAGCACATGGACAGAAAGCGACTGTCACAGCATGTGAGTACTAAACTAAGTTCTCATTCACACACAAGTTTATATTAAAAACACAAAAGTTACAAAAACAGTCAGTAATGTCTGTGAAGGTAAACAGCTGGGAAATAAATCGCTTGTTTATTTTAGATCTGTTTGGCACACCATAACAGTAATAATCCATAAATCAAATGTTTGGGCTCGGAGGCTGGACGCTAAATATGTTCTGGGCTCTTCTGTGCGCAAAAGGCAAACATTAGCAGTGTTGCTCAACTGTCGCATGGCATTCCACCATTGTTGCTGCAAAAGGACAGCACCCGTGGGTGAAAACTTACAGATTAAGGGGGTGGTAATATTATAATGAGATCCTTTTGCAACGTCACTAGGGGAGCGAAATCAGCCGTGCTCGTTTTTTCAGAGGCTTGCAGAAAAATGCTTACCAAAACAAAATTACTGGGTTAAACTTTTTCACTTTTCCTTGGTTGGTAGATGCACCAAGGACCTGAGGATGAGTGTCTACGTGAAAACAGTCGAGCCTGGGTGGTGTGGGGGTGCGATTGGGGGGGGAAGTGCTTTTGTTAGCTATCCATGAAGCGACTGTGGTGGGAGGCGACAGGGTGGCATGGTTGCTGTGACGAGAACGTATCGTCTTTTTAGAAAACGTGTGTAAGACAAAAGCGGGGAACGGGGAGTCAAAAAATAAAGATTAAAAGGAGAAGGGGAAAAAAGTAAAGAGGAAAAAGAAAAAATCAAAAGAGTTGCAGAATGAATCAGACAAATCAAGTTTGCGGGGAAGATGTTGTTAACGTCAAAACCGAAACCAAGCCGTTCGCACCAGAACGCATATTTACGGCTAGTTTTCTAAGGACATCTATCACCGGGGGGGTGGGAGTTTGCACGCTCGGCTTGCACAGAGACGGCATGTGAGAAAGCGATTAAGATGTAGTTTCCTGAGATCCACAGAAGAGTCTAGGGGTTATGACGTGCGATCACGTGCAAGGAAAAAAACTGTACGCCACTCGCAAAAGTCATGGGAAGTGGCGGATCTCCTAGACGGTACATCAGTAGTATATGTCGGTTTGATCACAAGCGAAATTTTGGCGGAGTCAGCAAAACTACAACCGCTTTAAAGTACGTCTATTAACCATATAGCAACAACTCTACGTAACGAAATAAGTTAGTAATAAACGAACCATTACCAAAGTACAACAGAGATGGAAACAACAAAGCACAGTACAAATACAAATTTAGGGGCAAAATAATATAATTAAGTTGTAAACACATAGTGCTCACCGCACAAGTTAAAGACAGAGTAAACTTTGTTAAGCTGTGAGTGTGGTATTGGCGGAGCAGACTGAAACTACATGAGGTAAGGGCTGCTGTCGCTTTAAGACCAAATGGCCCGCCTAATACACTGACACACAGTCCGTTTCTTTCTCACCTGTTTACGTTCACTTAGAACTAACCCCGACTGCTTTGACTAGAAACGTGTCAAAGTCGGGGTATTTTAACTAACTTGTGTGTAGTACAAAAAGGAATCACACGCGTGTCTGATCACCCTCGCCTCGTCTGCGTGGTGAGCGCGCAGCGGCGGCGCACACACAAAAAAAAAAAAGCCCACCCACACCCCCCCCGGCTCGAGTTAAAACAGCTTGAATGTGTAAACTGGCAAGACAAAACATGTGCAAATGATACATTTTCACTATGATCGTTAAATTAACATTTAATCTGCGAATCACATGTGTGCCGAACCGTGGGGCCTGGTCTGTACAGACCACGGGATCAGCTCCGGTCCTTTCACCAATTTATTGTATTCCCAGTTTTGGGTACACAAGTTAAATTTGCAACTTTGGATGGGAACCCAGCTACAGTTATCATGAGCATTTAACCTATAGGCTTCCTGCAGAAGGCAAACTGCTTTTAAATACATATTTACCCATAGCTGTAAAGCCCAAGTAAATTATGATCTTATCTCGTCTGTTACCTGTGGGTTATTTATGCACGCTAATGTGACAGGATGTATGGTTAGATTTTGTGTGTGAATGTCTGTATGTTTGAACAGGCCTAATCTAATTTTGTGGGCTGAAAAGTTTGAGTAAGTTAAAGATGGTTCACTTTGAAGAACTTGTTTATGTCTTGAGTTGATGGAGAAACCAAAAGATCTGAATGTAGTTAAGGTTTAACGGTTAAAATATCCCATGGTTTAGGTGAGAATAGTTCTTCTGCTGTACTTCCTTAATCTTGATTTACTGGAAGGCACTGTGTTGCCATCAGTTAACTGCGTTTAATTTGCCCAGAATGGTTTATTGGCTGCATTAAGGCCAGACTTTTACTTTACAAAACTGCTGATTACAGGTACTTTTGACTGGTTTGTTGAGTTATCTTGCTCTGGGACGAATCCAGATTTAGTCATGCAAGTTTACAAGCCACCTACTTTTCTTTTGCAGTGCTGACTTTAATGCTGGTTTCAAAATAAAATAATTAAAATTTGATGACAAAAATGTAGGCCCAACTTAATAAACTTCAGTAGGGTTCAATATGCCGTTCCCTATTACGTCTCCTCAAGGACATAGTATGGAATAGCTTCAGTTAGGGCTGCATGAGTAATCAAATAAAACTGAAATTGTGATATGACTTGGTGTGATAAGGAAATCGAAAAGGCTGCAGTTTGATGAAATATGTGCTGCTTGTTTTAGAGTGAAGCGGGGCACTGTGTTCTTAAACATGAGCTGCTTGTAATACTCAGACCCAGAGCATCTTGATTCACAATAAATGCTTCTTCTCACAAACTCCATCTCTGCAAGTGCGTTTGAAAACAATGTCAAAACATGGCAAATCTATAGGTGTCACCCCGACTAAGGATGGTTCATAGTCTCAATCGAAAATTTCGAATCTTGCCGATATTCGACTGATAGTCGAATCATATGTTTTGGGGGCGGGGCAAAATACATTCCCAAGAGTCAAGTCAGACATTCGACAGTCATAATTACGTTAACACACAGGGAAAATGTGTAACGGACGCCTTGCAGATACAAACGGTAGGGCTGGGCAAAAAATCTAATGCAATTTTCTTGCGAATCTCGTCAGTAAAGCCGCTTCTGGTGATTAGTAGTAAATCTCCAGCACGTGCTTTCAGATGGAGCGGCATTTACACAGAGCCGTTGTTCACTGACAAGCTACACAAAATCGCGTTCAAAATCGCAGGCGATCAGCCGATTTGTGGTATCTTGTCAGTGAATCTACGGCTCAGCGCAACTCAACCAAATGCATCTTATGAGATAAATAATATATACACGATATATATAAAATGGTTGAAATGTTTTAAAATCACTTGCACCCTACATGATTGAAAAAATCCAGTCTTTCACTCTACCTGTGTCAGTTTGAGTCTTGTTAAAGTTTTAAATCCCTGCTGCCAAGATGCTCCTCTGTTGGTCACGGGTTATGGAAAGTGAAACTTAAATCTATAGGGGTGGTTGGATTTATTCATGCACGTTAAAATATTTATTTGAAGCTTTTTTCTTTTCAGATTCATTTTTACAGCATTATTTTAATAGGCTGTATTTTAACTTATTGGGAGAAAACCAGTAGTTCTTTGTGAAATCAGACATTTGAGCACCCCTATGTAGCCAAAATGGCATGATCATAACACCTCTGCGAATATTCGACTGTGAGACTGGTAGTCGAATCAAGCTCCTCCTATCGAAGCATCGAATCTTCGACTATTCGGGGTCACCCCTAGCAGAATCACATTTGTACAGGAATATTGCACAATATTTCATCTATATTTTTGTGCAGCACTGCAGGGCTCTTGTCAAAATAAACTTATGTTTACTTTGAATTAAATTGATTGCGTAAATGTTATATATGCAATTTGAATTTTGGATTATTTTTCTTAAATACTAATTTATTTTACAGAGAAACTATACAATAGTATGATTCTATTTTTATTTAGTAATATTAATAATCATCATAATAAAAATAGTAAATTTATAGTTATATTGATATGTAAGCAACGAAATATTGTGCAACTATAGAAACAAGCACAGCAAACTGGAGTTTTTTAAATCACATTTTAAATTGCAATTGTAATTTTTATCAGAGAAATCACAATTCGATTTTATCCCCAAAGTGTGCAGCACTAACTTCAGTGCTCTTTAGAATGCTGTCGTACAAGTGCAGTGGAATAGTACGCCATTTTGTAAGAAGAAATTCTCTTTCTTTCTTTAAGAGGGTAGGCAGTCTTTATCATCAGCATTACAGAACGTGTACTACACATGTATGTTAAAGTATAGCTGTATGAATTCATTCTCCATTCCTCTCCTACATTTTTTATTTAAAGTATGTCTTTCTTGAATATGAGAATATCATTACTGGGTAGTATTTACAGCATACAATGTATAATCTGGTCTTGTGAACTGCCCTTTATATATGATCATTAAATCGTTTGACTTGATGACTCTCATGAGATGGCTGTCTATACAATAACAAATTCATTTCTAACAGCTGACAGCAGACACTGGGTTGAAGGGATTCTTTGGTTTTTCCAAATGCAAACACATCCTTATTTTGGCAGTAAGGTTGTTTTGAAAATAATACTTAAAGGACCATTTTACTGCTTTACATTTCTCAAGGTGTCAGGTTTTGTGCTTCTTGTAGTGGATTTTCTTTTTATGTGCATTGGACTTGGAGACATATGGTTTCCAAATAGAGGCCCTGCCATAAATTCCAGATTAATGAAGCACATAATATGCCGTTTTGTTGAAACTTGGTTCACCAGGTGTGATGCAATAAAGCATTACATAATTTCAATCACTTGGTTTCTGTTTGCTGTGCTTGATTGCACCACTCACAGTGAAATGTCACGGGTTGCAAAATCTGCTTTGCATATTTTTAAATTTAAACATCAGAAATGTTGTAATTGGCATGTTGCATCATGCAGAATTTTTACTTTCAGTGTGGACAGTTTGGAAAGATCAGAGGTGAACTGTGATTTGTATAAACACTTTCCTCATGTAACTTTAGTATGGCCGATATCTATATATCGGCCAAATTTTGCTATAAGTTTGATTGCATCATATAATAATTGCTGTTAATAGTGTTCATCGTCTGTTTGACTACGTCTTTAATTGATTTTTCCGTACATTTCGCTAGGCTAGCGATATAGCTAAAAAATGTATCAACGATGACGCTCCTTAATGCACTCCCAACTTTTGATTGTACTATTTTTGCATTCAAATGCAAATGTTAAAGTCGACTGATATTCTTACTTATATTTTTTATTCACTATCTCCTCATCACAGGCAGGCACAGCACTCAGGTTGTGTTGGTGCGTGCTGTCTTCTTCACTCCGTGCACGGGGGCCTATATCTGCCTATATCGAAACAATTTTTTTTTTTGAATATCGTTCTTCTACCGGAAGATAAATAGCGACCGTTTTACCCCAGGCTCATGTCTTCTGCCATATGTACATTAACGGACAGTCACCACTGATAAGCTACTACTAAATAGGGCTGGGAAAAAAAAATTAGATTTTTCGATTAATTGTTTTTTTAAATGACATCGATTCGATATCGATTCTCAAAACCGCGAATCGATCTTTTCCGGGATTTATTTCAGCACACATTTAAAATCAAATCTGATTAACGTGACTCTTATCATTAGTCTTCTCCACTAGATTGTCACCCTTATTTACCTTGCGCGATGTTACAACAGAAAGCCTGTCATTCATTCAGCGCTTATCATGGCCATACGCGTGATTCGCAATGCTCAGGTGAAATGCTATAGTAATACTATAAATCTGCGGAAGCATTTGATCACGCATAAGGCACCATGATTTCCACAATTAATGAATGGCAGATGGTGCAACGCTCTGTTTTGTTTACTACACTCATACTAAAGCGCGGATGACGCTCGCAGTGTTTTCACGTTCTGCTGTCTCACTATATGATGATATGAACACAAATGTCATCTCCAACTGCTCTGAGAGTCACTTCATTAGCATTTTACCGTTTCATTTGAGAAAACTACCGTCATACACAGCAGCTGCAAGTTCTTCACGGCAACCCGTCAAAATAAAAGTTTAGTTTAACGTTAAGAAACTGTCAGAATATATTACTATTTAGCAGTCTTAAGACTCAATGCTACTACTGCTAATACATATTAACAAATCTTTATTTTTAAAGGAATAATCAAATCTGTTTTCTTTTTAATTTTAACAGCAAACCTCTGTTGTGCAGCACTTCAGTTTGCTAAAAATAAAAGGGTTATTTTTTTTGTTAATTAGGATAATTTAAGTAATGTTTTAGGTCTTCAGCTGATTTACCAGCAATTAAGGAAAGTGTTATCAGGGCCCCTATTATTGTTTAAAAAAAGTATAGGTTTATTATTATTCTTATTAATTCACCATTTGTAAACTGATGTTTACTGTTCATTTTTTAGAAATATCAATAGCATTTGTAATGAAAACTATATTCACTGATGACTCAAAAATCGAGAATCGAATCGAGAGCTTGCGAATCGAATCGAATCGAATCGAGACATCTGAATCGATACCCAGCCCTTCTACTAAATATTGTAGAAACTTAATTTTCTGTAAAGTTGCTTTGCAACGATTTGTATTGTGAAAAGCGCTATACAAATAAATTTGAATTGAATTGAATATATTTATTATGCTAGGCTAGGTATTAGACTGTTTTCCAGGATAATTTCATCACTGATAGTATGCTCCAGAAGTGCTTGGATAAACATGGAAACTAAGCTTTTCATTAATTAGCTAATTGGTGTAATCTGAGCCTTCACTTGTCTTCTCATCTCTGAGCTGTTAGTCTTTATTCTTCTTTCACGGCTTCTCCCATCTCTTTCCCACCTTATGTCACCTTCCTGACACATTTTGAGAAGGCTTGGGACTGAGGTCATACCAAGCTCCATCACTCTTATAATACTTTGAGCTCATATGTGTAATTTAATCCACATCACTCTGTTGTGACTTGCCACAAGCTGAGATATCGTTAAAAATGTTTTGATATCGATACTGATACCTTGACTTCGATACTTGTTCCTGAACGATACCATTTTCAATACCAATTTTATGAAATTCGCTTTGACGAGATTACGTTACCCATTACCTCAAACTTTAGTTTTTATTTTTTTTCAGCTTGTTGATGTTTTTTCAGACTTAAACACTCCTGAGCCACTGCACAAAAGAACAAAATGTAACCAACACAATAAATCAGAGCAAATAGTTTTAGTAAAGTTCAAATAGTTTTCACATCTTTTTTAGGCTGCGTTTACATTAGTACGTTTTCATTTTAAATCACAGACGGACAGAATCATCATTTCTATTTGTTTTCCACTGATTTACTGATGAACACTAGCTGCTTCCAGCGCTGTCTGCCTGTGTTTTCTTTTGCGATCACTGTTCTGACTCATCTGTCAATCATATTACGTGTTCATAACCCACCCCGTTTCTTCCGATCATGAACGTTTATTTCACTTCTGCGTTTATTTCTTTATATAACAAACCCAGAAAAACATTTTCACGGATGAAACATGAAGCTAATAAACACACGATTACGACAGTATATTATTTGTATGTGATTTTCATGAGATTCTGCCTGTTTTCATAACACTACGGGGTGTTTACATGAGAAATGCTAAGCAGGTGTAGCGATTACTTGAAATAAAAGGCTACAAATAGCATATTTCAGCAACATTATTTGTCCAAAACGCAAATTCAATCTCAATCTGAAGTGGTTGCACTTGGTGGTTTAAATTGAGTTTTGAGTAAAAGTGTAAAATATGAGTATTTATAAGAGTAAAATCGTATAAATTGACTGTTGTAGCATGAAGGATGAACATCGTTTTCATTTTAAAAGGCCGGTTTAAACTAAAATGCACTTGCGTAAATGTAGCCTTACATCTATGGGGGTTTGGACACTTACACTCTACAGCCTCACGTGTGAGCCATGTCTCTGGGCGTAACCGGCATAAACTAGTGTTTTTCCTTGATGCCTCACCACAGCCAATCACCAGCACTTGATTTAGGTACATCAAGCACGCTGCATGCTTATTGGCTCACTGACGTTGACGAGATTAACTCCTAGGGTATCGAAATTTGGTACCAAACGACGTGATGTTTTTCGATACTCGATGGTATCAAGGCAATTCGGATGGTGCATAAAAAGTATTGAACTTGATACCCAGCCCTACACTCCACTCACAATCACATAAATCTGCATCAGAGAAAGCAGTTAATTCCTATTAGTGACCATTTGTGTGTTGTTTCTGCTGTTGATTGACATGTCTGACAGCTCCTGCTTTCCTCTGGCAGATGGACTATCAGGTTACTTGGCTTCTGGAGGGCCAGGTGCTGGCTGTTAGACCTGCAATGTGTTAGTGTTTTGCAGAGAAAGAGAGGTCTGGTCTGCACCTGCTGCTCCTCTCCCACCTGCAGCTGTCTCTGATCTTCCAAGTGTCTGAAAGCGCTTTTCTGTGTAGCAGCTGATGTACTGCAAAACAACTGTAAATGAGGGTGAAAACATGACACCCATGTTTGTTACGATTATAACTGTTTGCTGTTTTTATTTTTTTTATTTTATACAAGACATGACCCAAGGAAACTTAACAAAAGGACACATTATATTGATCAAAAGAGACATTTAGAATATCAATATTTCTATTTCAAGTAAATGAGTTCAGTTTGAACTGTCATCACGAGTCATCAAAGAAGCCTGAAGATGAAAATTAAATAAATCTAAGAAAAAAATGCATCACTGTTTCCACAGAACTAGCAAGCGCGACAACTAATTATATTAATTATAATAAAATATATAATATTTATTCTTAGCACCAATCAACTTTAGAAGTTTCTGAAGGATCATGTACCATAACACAAGCGTAATTACATTTGTAATATATTACAATAGAAAAGGTTATTATAAATTGGTAGTAATATGTCCCAATTATCACGGTTTTTGTTACTGTATTTTTGATGCAAATGTAGCCTTGGTGAGCATAAGATACTTATTTAAAAAATCGTAGGCCATGTCCACACGTACACGGGTATTTTTATAAAAAGATTTTTTCCTCCTTCCGTTTAAAAAAAAATCTCCGTTCACATGAAAACGCAAACGCATGCTATGAAGCACTGTCAAGAGCATGCCAAACCAACAGATGGCGATATAATCTCAACCGTAAAGCCATGTTGGCCAATCAGAAGCCTGAAAACGTCTCCCAATAGGCGGAGATAACAGCGCAGGCGCTTACGGTCCGCAATGTCAAAACTCCGGTTTCGCTGTCTACAACATAAACACTGCACCGAGTTGGGAAAATCTTAACCCTGACAGGCGTTTTCAAAAATGTCCGGTTTCAGTGACCTGGCGCTGCGCTTGAGTGTGGACGAACGGCCAAACCGCGTAGAAAAAGCTGCGGTTTTAAAAATAAACGCGTTCGTGTGGACAGGGCCTTGCATGAAAATTTTTTTACCAACCCGAAACAAACACACATAATGTATTATATAACTACAGTACATATGTACATGTAATGGTGATTCGAGCTCTTTTCTGTTCTTTGCCATTTCCACAAGGGTGTTGCACAAAGGATCTGACACGTAAATCCATAACTTAGTGTAAAAGTTTGCTTTTTCTTTGTCAAGTTATATTAAAGAAATTAAACTCATGTAAATATATTGCAAGTATTTGATTGCTCATCCCTTGATGAAACATTCTCTTTGGTTCCTGCCTGTTGAATGATGAAAGAGCTTTAGGAGGGTTTGAGAACTGGATGAAATATGCTGTGGCTAAAGCTTTAGTGAGTCATGCCGGAGAGAGTGTAATTATGGAGACAGGCACCCATCCATCAGCCTTTGTCATAAAGGCTGGCAGAATTAGAATGACATCTCTCTACATGGCCAGTGTGTCCAGTGAAGGCCTTCCAGGCTTCTTTTCCAGATCACATTCACTTAGTCATTGCCAGCAGGCCATCTAAGCAAATTCGGTCAGCGACTCATAAGCTTCAGCAAAGGAAATTAGCGTTTGAGCAATCTAGTGAAGCAGGCAAGAAATATGGCTCTTTATCTTTTGTGCTTTGAGGGGCTACAGTGATATGTATTGATCTCTGCAACTAGAATATTTTTCACAATTTTCTAGCAATACTTTCAAAATAAGTTTTAATAATATTAATAACAGCTTGACACCATTTCACTGACATGTATTTACAACCCTTGTGTGTTTTTCTTTTAACTTGACGTTAAGTAAAGTATTAGATATGAAGAAAAATCATGCTTAGAGTTTCAAACGTCTGCAGTGTTTCCCCTGCCATTATATAAGGGGGGCGGCCCGCTATCACAACAGAAGTCATTTAAAGTTACCTTTCCTATAAAACAGGTATATAACTTGTACTTTTATTAAGCAAACTAAATAGCCTTATGTTATTTATCTTATTTACATGACGGCATGTCATTTCGGTCTCTATGTTATGGTCATGCTCTCTGCGTCACGCTCAGCGGAGTTCCGCCCGATGCGCGTGTGCGCACACACACACAAGTGAGTGTTGTATTTTTTACAAAAAATAAAATTTGTTTAATTTTCATTACTTAAAACATAGATTAAAGGGGCCATATGATGCTGCTAAAATAACTTTATTTGTATTTGGTGTAATGAAATGTGTTTCTGCGGTTTTAAGGTTAAAAAAACACATTATTTTCCATTTACTGTACATTATTGTTTCTCGTCTATGTCCCGCCTTTCTGAAACGCGTCGATTTTACAAAGCTCATCAGTCTGAAAAGCGAGGTGTGCTCTGTTTGGCCAGCTATCCAGTGCGTTATGATTTGCTGAATGCTTCAAGTGTGTGACGGAAATGTTACATCCCTTAACATATTGTGATACCTGCGGCAACCACATGTGACGACCCCTGGGCTGGACTCCACTTCATCCACGATGAAAGCCGATCGAAGTCGCGAAGGAAGATTTCCTCGCGACCGCACTGATCAGTTCCAGGCATGATGAAGCGGATATTGTCCTCTTTTGGAAGGCCGAACAAAGTATTTTTCGCTTTCACAACGAGAAACACAGCGTTTTCACGACATGGCGGCGGCAACAATACGACAGCGAGAATAAAAGTTACACCTTCATTCTTTGCGTGAAGAGGTGGGAAAGTTTCCTAAACGCCGCCCAAATAGTGATGTAGGTATGTGGGGGCGTGTTAGAACGAGCCCTTTTTAGGTGTGGCTGACTCTTAACTTTTAATAAAGAATATCTCTTGGATTTGAGACTTTAGTCTTTGCCACTTAACAGATCTTTTTTATGCACCAAGAGCTTGTAACACTCCCAAAGAGAAAGGAAAAATTTAAATCGCATCATATGACCACTTTAATAAATGTTTATGCCTTAAAACAAAATGTAAATACCCAACACAGAATTTCTGAGCAAAAAAAATAAGGCTATTGTAAGAATAAATTAAACTTGTTTTATGCTTTCAAATAATGCTAAAACAGAATTTGGTTTCAATAAAACATAAGGTTGGAAAAAATTTACATTTCATAGGGCCCTAAACATGTGATTTTTGTTAAACTTTTAATACATTGATGTTAAATTGTTTAGGTTTCATGATTTTAATTAATTAGACATGCTTTTTTAAAAAATGTATTTAACCCATAAAAGAGTCCATTGAAAAAAAAAAAAAACCTGAGCCTTAAAACCTAGTGAAACACTGCCTGGTATATCATTTCATCCAAGATTTCACATGAACGTGTCGTTTTTTTTTTGTTTTTTTGTGAGTGGTAGCATATCTTTGCCAGTGTTTCTGTGCGGTTTCAGGGTAATTAGGTTTTACACCCGATTCCCATTCCTGGTTGACATTCTTTTTCTTTGTATTGAGATGTTTTTATTTAGATTTAGCCTCTATTTACAGGTGAGAGGAGTCTTGCTCGGCAAATGCCTTAAGAAATGGCGTCTTATGTGAGTTCTTAGGTGTCATTGCTAAGATTGCTAAGTGCTTATCACTGCCCTTTCTGTTAACTCAGCACACGAAGCGCACCTTTTTACAGGCCTCTATTACCGGGCTTTGTGCTTCTCAGTGTAAACCGAGCGTATTAGGGAAGAACCTCTGAAAGGAGTGGTGTTTGGAGCACAGCATGACCCAGTTTGTCCTCGCAATGCATTGGTTTTCTCTGACAGAAATATCTTTTTTTTCTATAAACCATGAAAGTCATTGGTCCAATTTTGTTGAACGTGCATGGCTAAAATATTCTTTTATGTTCTTTGCACAAGAATATAAAAGTCAGACCGGTGAACAACAGGAGGATAGGTAAATAACGTGTCTTTACAAACAGTGAACCTAGCTAGTCTCAAAGAGAGGGTAAAGGGTTGTATATTAGTTTTGTCTGCAAGGAATTTTTACGTGATAGGTACTTTTTGTTTGACTGTTGTTATGGCTGGGCGATATGGTCCAAAAAAAATCATCACGCTAAATTTTTCAATATCCTCGTATTGATAATATCATTATAAATTTAGAAATCTTATTTCTTTCAATTTAAAGGCAATTTTGGCGCCTAAGAAAGTTGTCGAAACCGATACCGCTAAGTGTGTTTTAACATATTCTTTAGGGTCAGAACTAGCAAACACTTGATTCTTTACACTTTTCAGTAGGCTTGCGGCGATGACTGTGTGACGGATACTGTGTGTACGCCACAACACCGGTTATGTCACTTGCCCATCGCGTCACCGACCCCCACCGTCATTTAGATTTTTTATAGTAATAAAAATCATTTATTTCAGTAAAAGAACAGACACTACAATTTAAAAAACTGAACGCAGCTACTCATTGCAGCGTGCCGAACGACAGTCGCATAACAGATCAGGCTTAATTTCTCCAGTGAGGAGAGTGAGACAAGCTCACTGATGAGAAGAGTGAGGTGAGACAGACAAGACGATCGCAGATGATTTAGTTTCGAAACTAAATGCAAAAGCACCAGTTTGGCAATATTTTGGATTTTGAAAAACCTGTTGACTTTTGCCGTTTATCTAAAGGTGATTTTGAAGTTTTTTGAACACATTATGTTTCGTATTATTGGTTCCCATTTTGCTGATTTTTAACACTATATTTAACTGTGTCATTTATTTATTTATGGGACAGGCGTTTTGCTAATAAACGTCTACGTTTCTTCTATTTATTTGGTTATATATTATACAGTTTACTTATTTCCAGTTGTTTTATACTATTAAACTTATGTAATATTTGTTCTTTATAATGAGGCAGACTTGCCCTCTACAGTGTCATTTTATTTGTTTGTTAATAACGTCTTGTTTTAGATAAACGCTAAATTGAGTTTTTGACTGTATTTTGTTGTGTAGTCAGCAATTGACCGGAACGCCGTCGGGCTAATTCAAAAGTGAGGAAGTAAATGCTAACGGTGCATTTTAAGCTATTAAAGCAAAGGAAGCGGGAAAAGAGGGAAATTCAAACACACTAAAAACGAACTATTGCTTTACTCCGAATTGCCGCTATTTTAAAGTGAAAGTTAAATGGGCACACTGCTTTTACAAGCTATTTAAAAGAGAAGGAAAGCAAGGAAAAGAGGGAACGCCCCACCCCCGCTGTGATATTGGTATTACCGGTGTTGTCACACGTCGTTTAACCGGTGGGAAAATTTCCCCGCCCCCCCCCCTCACCTCACAACCCTTTTTTCCAGTCATGTTTCTTCCTTAACAAAATATCTAAATAGAAAAATGAATTTTTTAGTTTTTGCATGTTCTAATGAGTGATTTTGTTTCAAATCATGAAACAGGTTTGTGTTGCCTGACTTTGATGACGTGCATCTTCTGCACAATTTTCAGTGCAGGCTGCAATATTAATAATAGTAAATTTTTTGCTCTCTTAGCAGTGCACATTTGACAGTAGCTTGAGTTGGGATGCAGATGTAAATTTATGTTCACTATCAAAAACAGTAACATCTGCTAAAAAAATTATATGGTGAAATGTAATTATTCTTACTGTTTGAGTTTTGTAAATTAACCCATGTGTCTCCATAGTAAAACCCTTTCATATCATGTTAACCACACCACAGTTAGAAATCAACACCTATATAGCACCTCAATAGCATGGTAAAAATTTAACTAATTTTTCTAGGTATTTGTATGAAAAACAGTAGTCTAAATCCATTTAGTAAAAAGGCACAAACACTATAGCTTAATCACAAAAATACTGTAATTATATTCCATTACTCCTTTAATGCATTTAATACATGTCTACATTAATATAATAAAATTTTATATGAATATCCCACATTTCTGTAACAATACCACTACAGTAAATCCATGGTAAAGCGGCGTGTTTTAGTGTCACGTGACTAGAGAACTGACACGAGTAGCACGATCTGCTCTGCTGTTTGAACTTTGAGGTTAGGGGATAAATGGTCCGTGTGGCGCAGTTCAAATGAGTAGCACTGTTTCCTTCGCGTTGGCCTAAACATTACCTTGAACATTATATCCAACATTTATCGAACTCTTGTTATCATTTTATCGAGGAAGATTATATCGCGATAATTATCATTACCATTTTATCGCCCAGCCCTACTTTGTGGGCAAAAATGCCCTCTTTCATGTAGTATTGCTATGACATTATGGCTGATTCTGTCTAGACTTTGTATTTGTCTGTAGCATAGTTGTACAGTATTTACTGACTCTAGATAGGTTCATGTGTTAATAATACTGCAGAAACATGTAAAGCACAATGCTTCTAATACTCAAAGTACCATTGGTTTTCACTGTAGAACTTGAAACGCTAGGAACTGGAATATGTTTAGCTATTCTAAACATGTAGTATGGCCCACAGCATGTGTGGAATACCCTTGCAGTTTTCATTTTTACGAAGAGGAGGAAGTGAGTCAGGAAAGTGCTGCTGTGTAGGAGGTGGCGGTGTCCTTTCACTGAGTTTCAGACACACAGAGCTTCTCTACTGGCCATTATGTTACTTCAAAATGATTGCTGAGCTCCTCTGAACGTCTGTGTTAAAGATTGCATGATAATTATTCACATATTTGTCTTTTCTTTTCTGGTTGGATATCATTAACCTGACAGTCTGCTGTTGCTTCCCAGACACCAACTGTTCTGTGTCCTGCGGGTATTGAAATTAAAAGCATAAAGGGTTCATGCTCCATTAGCCGTCCCACAGCTGACTAGTCGATTGGTGAGTTGTGGTAAAACCCTCTCTGAAAAGTTTAATCTTTTAAATTCATCCCCTTTAGCCATAGATACTTGGACAAATGTCTTGTGGCTGTTGCGTCATATCTTGTTCAGTTTTTTGGGCATCCCACCGCAAGCGATATGTTTTTTTTTAAGACACTTGTGCTAAAAATACTCTTAACCTTTGAAAGTGTCTTGAGACCCATGCATTCTTTTCAAGTGACACTTCTTTTTGGCACTTGGTGAGATGTTGTCTGATATGGTGTTACTGTAGCAATTTAAATGTACATATTTGCTGACATTAAAGGAATAGTTCACCCAAAAAATTGTCATCATTTACTTATTTCATGTTCCATATGACTTCCTTTATTCTGTAAAGCACAAAATACTTCTGTGGTATTTTGTAGAATTCTTCATTCATTTTTAACCTTGCAATTAATGTCGTTGGGGTCCAATAGCCCAGTAAGTGTGTATGGATACAAAAACACTTTTGTGTAGCATCTTTTGAAGAAAGAAGTCATACAGGTTTGGAACATGTCACGCCTTTCATTTAGTGAATTATCCCTAGTCTGAGACTAGTAGTAGCTCTAGTTGGGGAAGATTAGTTGTGTGGTGATGTTTCCTGCTCAGGGGGTGGTGCGATTGGAGGAGATTGCATTAGATAAATATGTGGTTTGTGTTTTAAGTTGTACACAGGCACGCTTGCTTTTTCAACATCGAGGTCAACGTGTAGGATGTATTAAATGTCATGCTGGTTCTCTCTTGGTGAAGGGGCTGGTTTTGTGTGCTCTGTCATCAGATTACAATATGATAGTCCTAACAGGGGCAGAACTGGGGTTTACCTTATCCATGGCAGCATGGAAATACGCCCAGTATTGTTTTCTGGTCTCTTAATCCCCTATAGCGTTTAACTCATCTTTTACTGACTTATGAGTTCACCAAGCTTCACATTGATGCCCTTCTTACCCTCGGCGTCTACAGTACAGACCTCAGATTTCTCTTTTATTCAAACACGCTGTATCTTGGAAACCCAGTTGGCGTGACACTGAGACCGGGTTTGATCATTTCTAATTCACAAAGAGGAAATGAGTTGATACCAAAAGTGTGTAGCTTTTGCATGACTCTAAACCAGAGTGTGTGTTCGTCACAATCTGCACTGCCATCTGAAGCAGCCTGGTAAGCTCTAGATTATGTCATTTGTTTACGTCGAAAGGCAAGTGAATAACAAGAGTGACACTGCAGTATTACACACTAGCTAGATTTTAGCACCTGCTTATTAAATTTATCCGTAGCATTATGAGATGTATATGTCATCTGCTGCCACATGTTGTTTCTTTTTAACTAGTGCATTTCATTTCTTAGACCAGCACAGATGCGACTGAAGTAGCAGACAGACAGAATGTAATGTGAGAATGATCAGATCCTGTTGTCCTACCTTGAAAAGCTCATGTAGATCTGTTTCTCTCTGACGCTGTGAAAAGATACCTTGTTACAATGTGGTGATCAAAGATGCAGAGTTGGTTTAGACTGATTGGAGATTTACTATTAGAGCTGCAATTAATTTTGATGAGCTGTCGCTTTTCTGTGATAAACTGGAAAAAACATTTATATATTTTACTTTTATATTCATAATTTTATTGTGAAAGCATGTCAGTATACATCTTAACTCATGCTCTCTGTCAAACAATCTGCAGATTGAAAGATATTTTTTTTAAAAATGCCCACAATGATGTATATTGTTCTGTAGGAACACTCTTTTTTTTTTTCCTTTGAACAGACTTGTCTTTCTTGTGATGATGTATGAGACCACTCTTTATTTGCAGTAATCCTGTAATAGTCATTGTTAGTCACAAAAATATTGTTGGGTAGCCTTCTCACTAGGATTGTGCCGATAGACGATAGTATCGTGTATCGACGATAGTCAGAGATATCGACGATAGCAGATGTCTTCGTCTATAGTCATGATGATATTAGGCTAATTTCCTATAAATGTATTATTTGGGGCGTGGGGTGGCGATAGAGGCTATTTACACTTAGTGAAAATAGCAGTATTTTTAGTGATATATGCTATTTACACTAAGTGCAAATAGCTATAGATTCTATTTAGGGCTGCACGATAAATCGCATGCGATATTTAATGCGCATCTTGCCAGTAAAGCCGGTTATTTAATCAGCGGTAAATCTCCATCACGTGTGGCTTTCACATGGAGCAGCATTAACTACACAGAGCCATTATTCTCTGACGAGCTGCGCAAAACCACGATCATATTCTGCGCATGTTTTGCGCAGCTTGTCAGTGACAACGTCTCTGTGTATTCATGCTGCTCATGTGACGCACACTGATGGAGATTTACCGCTGATTACAGAATGGCTTTACTGACTAGATGCACGTTAAATATCGCATGCGATTTATCGTACAGCCCTAATTCTATTTATACTATGTTAAAATTGCAGGATATCCTGCTAATTACTTATTGCATATAGTGGCAATTATCTGCACCTCAGCATTGTAATACATTATAAAACCGTATACAATAATAACTTATTGAGTGTAAATTTTAATTTCAATTCAAAGATATAAACTCGCAATAGACTTGTTCGGCATTGCTGGGAACGCCCACAAAAATGTCATAACCGTTTATGCCGTGGGGGAAAACAAACCATTCGAATGAACACGCGAAGACCTTGTTAGGTGCTTGATCTTTACTTTTTGTGATGATTTCGATTGATTTTTGCTTGGTGCAATGTCGAAAAGTTGCTGCGTGGGGTTCTGTACCTCTAATAAGTTAAACCCGATCTGAAGATTTATATGCCAAATAAACAGATGGGCTACCGGAGGTAGCACTGAGCGGGTAGCACACATTATCAGAACTCAGACAGTAGTTATGGATATACAACATATGAAACATATCAAGCTTAATATTCATATTTATATGCACTCCAGATATGCTACACTACTTGCCTTGCAATGATCTTTCATTAGTCCCGTCCCCCTGCACCGCAACCCAGTTCTGATGGGGCTTACAGTAACCCTCCTTCGCATCGCAGTCAAATAAATCTCACTCCCTGATATTCATATTATTACACACAATCCCTTACGAAAATTAGCAATGATATTACTATAGTAAAAGTATAAATAGGGCAACCATGTTTTTTTTTGCCATTTTTCTTACCAATTGTAGCCTATAACCACAGTTTTCGTACAGATACCATGGTTAAACTATGGTTAGTGTACAAACTTGTTTTTTACATGTTCAACTATATTAACCATGTTTTTTGGTTGTAACCACGGTTCATTTTCGTAAGGGATATTTTCATGTTATTTTATAGGCCTATTTTTTTATTTTATGGCATGTATTTGTGAAAATGATTAAGCTATACTTACAGCACACACCACACAGAATAATGCTGCACATTTCAAGGCGCTTCAGTGGACCTTAATAATGTTACCTGTTTTGTCAATGTTAAAAATATTTTTAATATATCAATAAGAAAGTACGAAAGGCTTTTACTCAAGTCTTATCACTTCATTAAAATTATGCAAAACAAAATGGCAAATGTTTACTTTCACAAGCCGTCAAGTATAGGCGTGTAGTAGGGATGTAACGGTATGGAAATTTCTTATCACGATTATAGTGACCAAAGATATCACGATTATCAATATTATCACGGTTTTGTTAAATTTAGATGAAAATGTTCAAAAAGAACTGATACACACACACTGAAAACATTTCAATAAGTTTTATATTTGAAAATCAACAAACAAATACAATTAGCTATATGCACTTTTTTAGCATAAGCATTAAATTAACATTAACATGAAGCCTTAATAATAATAAATCCTTAAATATATACACATACACACACGAAATAGAATTAGCTAATTAAATTGGTCTTTTAATGTAAGACAACATATTTTTCATAAGTGATAGAAATATATAGACACAATTAGACAATATTTGAATAAAATAATATTAATAAATATTTATTTGCAACAACTGGAGTACTGAATGCTGCACGCACGCGCAGCGTTGTCAAGGTAACATTTGGTCAGTCATTCCCTTCGCCAAGGGAGTTCCAAACGCTTATACGAGACAGTAATGCCCTGCACCCTTCAAAGAACACACTTCAAGGGCTCTGCCCTTCGAAGGGAGTAGGGCATAGGGATGCTCACTTCTGTTTGGAATTCGCCGCATGTCTCTTGTATCACCGCAGAGGCGCGGACGCGCTCTCTCGTTTCATTCAAATACAGCTTGCATCTCAGTTTTTGATTGAAAATGAAATCAGAGGAATTTAATATTAATACTACAATAATTTTGCTGTAGTGATCATATTGCCCTGACGATTGTTTTGTACACTGTTCATAATGGATTTATAAACAGGTAAGATTTCAAAACATTAATCTCAATTCAATATTTCATATCCCCGTATTTATATATTATTTTAGGTAAACAAAAAAAATCTGTGTAATAAGTTAACTATGAATATACAATACATTATCCCTTAAATGTCAACCTTATAGTTTGAACGTTCGTTCGTCTTGGCTCAAAGCCACTTGCTGCAAACTTTTCTTCGCGGAAGCTTTGCGTTAAACAAGTGAGATAACGAAATATTTAATCTCTAATCTATATATTTTTTTTGTCCAATTATTTGCCCAGTTAGTTTTGGTATTGAGGTAAATGTTACCTTGCATTCGCTATATAACAGTGTGTGGTGGTCACGAAGATGACTGAGCAAATTTGATGCGTTTCCCCCTTTTGCAGCGAGATTCTTCTTGCAAGATCAGCAGACAGGGTGACCGTCCTCGATTAAATTGCCTTCAGGACTCTTGTAAAAGCCAAAATACAACCAGACCACCGATTTGGTCCTCTTAGATGGCTGAAAAATCTCCCGAGCGCTGTCACTGCTTTCCGCCATTTCGTCTCGTGCAAAAAACAACAACAACAACACTGCATGCTGCTTCTGCTTCAGACTGATGCTGGCTGGACAAGATTTACCGCAAGTATAAAATCGCGATAATCAAACACGGTTTTGATGATAATTAAATTTTAAACGATAATACTAACCGTCAGGGCATTTTATCGTGATTTATCGTGAAACCGGTAATCGTTCCATCCCTAGCGTGTAGTAAGCTGTCTCTTGCCTATAGACTAATCAGGTAACAAAAATGTCGGGAAACGACACCTCTGGCCATTCCGTTGTGTCGTTTGTCCAGTCACAGATACCGTATGGACAGTCCGACCCAATACGGCTCAGTTTTTATACGTATCTTGCTCTGTCGGGCGGCAGAAATGATTTTATGAAGGCCATTCTGGGTTAACACCATGCTTTTCCAATGAGGGGGAAAGGATTGTTTTCCCCCACGCCGACTTCGCCCACACAGCTATGACGTGACACCGATCAAGTCTATTGGAACCAAAAGCCCTCCCTACACCTACCCTAACCCTACCCGATACTTTACTTTCAACTTTTATTTCATTCATTTTTATTAAAAATAAATGCTTTTCTGATGTAATTTGAAATTTGAAAAGGGAGAAAAAAAAAAAGTTCGGCAAAAGGCAGGATCAAACCCGGGTCGATCGCGTCAAAAGGAGTAGGCTATGACACACGCTTTACCATCTACGCCACTGAATCTGACGGTTGATGACCGTCTTTTGTAATGTTGACTAGCCCAATCACACTTTGGTGGGTGGAATTAGTGTAAATAGCCTCTGCCAACAAGGCGGGCTATTTGCACTTATTGTAAATAGACACTCCGATTTTTTTTTTATTCCCAATAGTTAAACAGTTGGCCCCACGAAAAAAAAAAACAGTTTCTGCACTTCCCGCCGCTATGCTTGCTGAAAAAGGTTATTACTTCAAATAAATTAAAATAAAAATAATTTTTCTTGAGCTGTATTTTACTTCACATTATGTTTGCTTCAGGTGTTTGTCAACTAAGGACACATTGCTTTGTTTTTTGATTGTTCACATTTACAGTCAGTAATATAGAGCAAAAATATAAATTAAGAGTAGGAAATGGTTGGATGCATTATTGTGCTGTAAGTTTAATGATATCAATGGTTAATCAGGTATATGCATTGATAATACGTATATTTTAATGAAATATTCTTCTAATGAAATAGTCTTTCAAAGCATTGGCAACCTGACTTTGAAAATATGCTGATGATTTTCTCTGAAATTTAATAAAAATAAAAATTAAAACATGTGAAATAGAAGCATTTTTCACCAGTGGTGTATGATCTCCAGACTTCTCTGTGTGTATAAAACAAAAGCATTAAGTGATTCAAGTTCAAGACAAGTTGATTCAAAATTGACCAGATTCAGGGAACTTTTTAAAGGCAACAAAGAATTGGTTAAGATTTGATAAACCACAAGTGTTCCTTCCTTTAAGTCTGTATGGTTTTATCTCTTTATGTGTACTAATATTGTCTGAGCCATTATATTCAGTTTATGTTCCTGCTCCAATTATAACCTCTTATTTTTGTCTTTCCCAGGCATCTGAAAGATGGTGGACCGCTTGGCAAATAGTGAGGCCAACTCTAAGCGCATCGGGGTCGTGGAAGCATGCTTTGGCACAGCAGGTCAACCGCTGGTTATTCCAGGTCGAGTGCTCATAGGAGAGGGTGTTCTCACAAAGCTGTGCCGCAAAAGGCCCAAAGCCCGACAGTTCTTCCTCTTCAACGACATCCTTGTGTACGGCAACATCGTCATCCAGAAGAAGAAGTACAATAAGCAGCACATCATCCCTCTGGAGAGCGTCACCATAGACACGGTAGAGGATGAGGGTGACCTGCGCAATGGCTGGCTCATTAAAACGCCCACAAAATCCTTTGCCGTCTATGCCGCCACAGCAACGGAGAAGTCTGAGTGGATGAGCCACATCAGCAAGTGTGTCTCGGACCTACTAGAAAAAAGCGGGAAATCTCCCACCGGTAACCACGCGGCTGTCTGGGTGCCTGACTCTGAGGCGACCGTGTGCATGCGGTGCCAGAAGACGAAATTCACCCCCGTCAGCCGGCGCCACCATTGCCGGAAATGCGGCTTCGTTGTGTGTGGCCCCTGTTCGGAGAAGAAGTTCCTGCTTCCCAGTCAATCGTCCAAACCGGTGCGCGTGTGCGAGTTCTGTTACAAGCAGCTCTTCTCTGGCGCCACCCTCCCGTCCCACTCGGACTCCTACAGCCATCCGGAGATTTCCAGCAACAACATCTCGGATGACGACGATGATGATGACAGCAGTGACTGAGGGTCACTTTTAGGAATATTGACAATCTACAGATCCTATCCCATTATTTTAGTCTAATTTTCATTCAGGGTTTGCAAAGGTTCCTGTGGCAATAACACTTTCCCAAAACAATTAGATGCCCTTGTGCATATGAACAAAAGGTTTAATGGGAATTGTTCCTGCGTATTAATGAACACTACTTGTCGGCTCTCTCTACTTTCACATTAAAGTCACTCTCATAGTCCTTTTTAACCTCTTTCATGTAGATGCATTTCTTGGCAATGGTGCTCCTTCATCTTCTTTTTAACTTTTTTTTTCCCCCTTCATTTTTTTGCTATCGTATTTTTACTGAGTGATGCTGCTATCCACTGGAGGAAGAGAATGTTGGGTAATGTGATTGCAGGCTGTTCCTAGGCATACACTCCCTCAGGTGAAACGGTGTAGTTTTAAATGAGGAGCTGAATTGAATGCTTTGAACAACTAACCACTAACAAACCGTGAAAGCTTGCATTTGGGGGAAGATCTTCTGTTTCTCACTTTGCTCAGTGTCTAGCAATTGCAAATGACAAATCAGATAGACGCTACTAAGCTTGTAAATGCATGTATATAATGCTGTGGTGCAGGAAATCTGTTGCAAAGTTCATCTGACAAGGTCATCACTGCCTTAGTGCCTTCTTATTTATCCTCAGGATCGAGAAATGAGAAACTATTTATGACTTTCTTTGCTTTGAGACACCGGCCTTTATCTGATGGCACATCGCATGACGTATTCTGTTGAGAGGTGCACAGGTACCATTGAGTGACCTTTTTTTTTTGTAGTTATGGTTTAGTATGGTCAACAAAATTAGTTGAGTCTACAGTTTCAGTTGAGTATAGTTCAAATCATTATAATATCTCTGTCCAAATAGCTTTTGGACATTCCCATGATTCCAGCTGTAGTATTTTGTGACATCCTGCATCTGTAGTCCACATGCCCTAAACTATGCTGTTATCTCTCCAGCCATGATTTCAACTCTATACAAATTAGTATGTGGCCTACAGGAATCACTAAGGCGAAGGACGCGCTATCCATTCCGCCCGCCCTCTCTCATTGGGTTCTTTGTGTTAGAGAAGTCACATGTTGGGTCTTGACAGTCAATTCTACATGTTTTGAACAGGAATCGAAAGCATTATGAGGAAGCGACTGTCACACAGCCACCTTTTGTTGAGTTTTTTTTTATGGCTATTCGACAAGAAAAACTGCACTAACAACTTTCCAAAGTTGTGTGTTGTTTTAATAAATGACTGTTAGACACTATAGAGAGATACAGTAGTATATTTCATCAATGATCTGCCAGGTTTACAGTGGTTTTTACTTCTACACAAGACAAGCTTGTGGGAGAAGAAGCTATACTGCTTGAGAACTCAGCTCAGTACTGAATACTTGATCACCTGTTACGATGGCATATTTTGTTTGTGTCAGAATAAAGCTGACATTGAAAAGGGATATTTAATTAACCTAACTCTGGCTAAAAAGTCAGCTCAGACCATCTAGTTCAAATGCAGTTGCAGATACACTTAAGTGAAACGTGTTTTTTTTTTTTTGCTTTTACACTTTTATGTGAGACTTATAAATAGGTTTACAGTGATTGACTTAAGGTAATGATCTAATCTTGCTTTTGGAATGTAACGTTAGATTCCAGGATAATTGTGTGTGGCATAATGTTTGAGTTAATGAATTGGTCTAATCGTTACAAATTTAACCTGAAATGATTTGTTTGAATTTTACTTGTATGTTGTAATATTCTGCTTCAGTTGTAATATTCTGAGATGATTTTGTTTTTGCATGTTGTAAACATTTGTGTATATATATTTTACTCTTAGTTGGGCTTGCTGCTTTTAGTTTTTTTCATAGCGTTTCCGTGTGGTTCGTGTGTGCATTTCCTGAACACCTCTGGATCAGCTTACCAGCACTTTACTCTCTGCAAACCACAAGAGAGGGGTGGGGCCTGATTGGGAAGGGGCTTGGGTAGGATGTGGGCGGGGACTACTTGTTTTTACAAATCTGGCCTTCAAATACAAGAGAATAGATCTGAGTAGAGAATAATCAGGATTGACATTTACTTTCCTTTTGTTTCCTTTTTTGATTTCTTGAACATGTAGTTTATGATTCCCTTGTTCTTGGATGGATTTTGGGGATTTTCTGTTTCTTGTACATTTTTGCCATTTTTAATTCTCATTTAAAACTCTGAAAGGGCTGAAAACTGAACGTAATCCATCATATTATCATTATTAGATACTAATTTTGAGAAATATATGCATCGCTTAAACTCTTGTGTCTTGTCTTCTGTAATACGTGCTAAATACAAGTACCAGCGGCTCAGCATATGTTACAGAGAGTATTAATGTCCCTAGAAGTAGGACTTACTGGGATAGGAACCAAACTGAATGCTTGCACACCGCCGGGTTTGTCTGTCATTGTGATGGATAATCTGTCTGTTACAGTTTAGTCTATTTGTGTCAGCCTTTGTATGATAATCCATGCCACGTGCGGCAGTATGTTAAGGGGATTGCTACGTTATTTGCTCTGTCACTGGGGTTAGTGTGCCATTTACATTTTTTTATTTGACATGATTCCTTCTTTTATGTTTGATTAGCATTTGTTCTGAAACTTTTGGCCTATGATGGTCACAAATGGTCCCTGAAATCTAGCTCTTTATTCAGAATAATTAGCTTTTTAAGGAGTCAGACCATTATGGTGTTAATGGCACTCTCTTGGAACAAATCACTAAATGATAAGCATGGAAATAAATGGGTTGCTTAAACCACTCATTTGTGCTGTGGTGTGACATGACTGTCAATATTATTCGGTCATTTGCCTCTCAATTCCTTCATCAAATTGACAGTCTGGAGTTTTAATAAGTGTATGCCGGGTTCAGACTACACAATATTTTTGTCGGTCATGATAGTCACTGTGTCAGATTACACGATTTTGACTCCTAAAATCTTGTCGTGTCGTGGACAAGAAACATGTCAGACTACACGTTGCTTCCCGACTGTTCATCGCGTGCCGTCTGTAACGACGCGTGTGATGTCATCGAGAAGGCAGAACTAGAGACTGTCTTCCGAAAACAAGAGTGTAAACATTGCTGATGCGCTTCCGCTATAGTTCGCCAGCATTTTCTTTCTTTGTTCTGTCATGGTAGTCCCTGGATGACACATACAGGCAGGAGTACTGTTGCCACAGCTCCACGAACCTTTCCGCTATCTCATAATTCCACCTGGCAGCACCATCATCTTTCTTTCGTTTGGCCATGTTTGAAACCTGTGTATGAAAGAGCTTCTGTGCTGCTATTGGGCAACGTCACCAATGTGACAGAACTCGTCGTAGACGACGGAAAAAAAATTCAACATGCTAGTCTTTCTGTCGTGATGTCCTGAAGCATCGCAGACGCGGAATCGGTTGTCGTCCGCTATGACGCACTACACGACCTGAAACGATGGAATCTTGCGTCCCGACGCCCATTGTCCTTTACGAATCCCCACGACACCCTACGTCAAGCAAATCGTGGCAAAATCGGGCTAAAATTGTGTAGTCTGAACCGGGAATGCTTAATCGCTGTCAGATTTGTGGGAAATTTTTAATTACCCTGACCACCAAACCTTAAAGAATATTTGGGTGTGTCTATAATTATAAAAGGTTTCACTGTGGATCATTTTGCTGTATAATAACCTGTCGGGACTGTTCGTTTCTCAGAGGGCCCTTGGCTGCAGATGTTGAACCATTCTGCTCTGCACAAGTGATTAAATATCACGTGCATGTCACGACGCAAGAAAAATCTCCATAATACAGTTATCAGTCTGGGTATATCTAGGGTTAAAACAAGTTTAAACGGGGCATTTTACACGCTAATATGACCTTTACATTTTTGGAAAACAAAATCAATGGCTTAGCGCAGTCCTGCACACATTTGAACTGACCAAATCCAGAGTAATCTTTATTTTTCACAAGTAATACACAAGTAAAATTGAACATATAATCACATTTAAGACTCCAGAAACAAGTTGCGCGCGCACTGCTGTTGTCGAACATATTTTAAAGGATCATTAAGATTATAAGATGACTTTCTTCCATATCATATGACTTTTCTTCCGTGTATAACTTTCTTCCGTAACCTGTATGACTTTCTTGTGTCATGAAATGGCGTCATAAGGCTTTGAAGTCATATGGACTGCTTTTATGGTACTTTTTTGTTCTATGGGGAGGCTTGAAGGCACCTGGTTACTATATACTTTAGTTAAAGCAACATGGACATTCTTTAAATTTACATTTTTGTTCCATGGAAGAAAGAGATACTGAATTGAATTGGCATTAAGGATGAGTAAACCATGACAGAAGTGGTGAACCGTCTCATTAAGGGCTGAATGCCTGGAGGGAAAATAGTGTATATGCAATTCAAGCAGCTTACAAATTGTTAGTTATTGCAAACATATACATTTATGGAGTGTGTAATGATATTCCAAGTTGAAGTTCGAAACTAAATTGAATTTAATCCGTCAGCTGAAAAATCCAAATAGAAAATGTTTGATACTGCTGCATAAGCATCAGTTATTTAGTTTGACAGAATGCGCTTCTGGTATCAGATGAATTTCAATGAGTTTGAGTTCAGTCTGTGTGTAGTTGTGGGTGAGAGGATAGAAACTCATAGAGAATGTAAGATTGGCTGAGATTCATAATGACAGTTTTACAATGTGCTTCATAATGACAGCTAAAGTGCGCCCCCTGCTGGCATTGGAGAGCGGTGGACTTTTTTTGGAGCAATCTTTGACTTTGTCCAGATTTTTTAGTTTTATTCTGTCCAGGAACGACCTACTTAAGCAAAAATAGACTGTTTCATGGTGTAAAGTGAGAAACCACACTTTGATCTGAATTTGATCGACAATTTGATCTGAAATTGATGATATAGTTATAATAGACTGGTGAGAAAAATTCTACTCCAATAATGGTGTGGCAGTCAATAATTGTACAGAAAATATATAAATATGGTAAAATGTGTATAGACTCTGTAATCAGAATTTCTGCTTGTCAGAAAGTTATAGAAACAGACTATGCCACAGAAATATTGGTCATGGATATGTATATATGTATATTCCAAAAGAGGGTTTTCACACTGATGCATAGAGACATTTTGGGTTCCCCAAAGAACCTTTAAATGAACAGTTCTTGAAAAATCTCTGTGTGTGTGTGTGTGTGTGTGTGTGTGTGTGTTGTGTGTGTGTGTGTGTTATGTGTGTGTGTGTGTGTATATTTATATATCTATAATAATACATACACACACACTTTTTTTTCTTGGTGTGAAGAACATTATAAAAATCTAAAGAACCCTTTTCCACTATAAAGAAACTTGTCACAAAAGTTTGTTTATAGTGGAAAAAGGTTCTTTAGATTAAAAGTTTTATGCAGTGGAAAGTTTTCATGGATGTTAAAGATTCTTCACGGAACCACCGATGCCAATAAGAATTTAGTTCTCATTGAATGTTACTTACTCAGAGCTTCTGCCCAAATTGGATGTAGTTGTATTTTAAGGCAATATCGGTCCTTGTAGGAGGAGTGGAGCCCTGTGCTTTAAACTATAATGGTCCAAAGGAAAGCACCCACACACTGCAGGAAATGAAGCTTTCATCTGTGTGTTCTCGTTTAAAAATGCTGGACATGCTCTTGCCCTTTGTGTCTGATAGCATAATGCATGAGAGTAGGAGGAAGATCTTTTTTCCATTCCTTAACACCCATCATTACTATGCAATAGTCTGCTTTATGACTGCACAATTTAGAACTGTCTGGGCTTTCTGATATTACTTTGCTTTGTGTAACATGCGGCCCCCATAAAGCACTGCACAGGAGGTGCCATTTTTGAATTTTGATTGTTCCTTTTATAGTGTTTTTTTTGGGCCCTTTTTGGAGCATGACAGCACTGTGAATCGCCATTTAAATGGCAAAAGCTGTGTAATTATTGTTCAAAAATGTCTACTTTTGTGTTCCACAGAAAATAACATGCATACATTTTTCATTTTTAGCTGAACTCTTTCTTTGCCATACACTGCTAAGTGAAGGACAACGGTTAGCAAGGGAAATATTTTTGAATGAACATAATTTTTAAAAAAAATGTCTATCAGGTAATGTTAATTGGATGTGAAAATGTCAATTATTTCTCTGCTCTAGAAAATATTAGGCCATTTTTAAAAAGTTGAATCGAAAAAACTGCTAAATAAACATTCTTCATATGAGTTATTTATATGATCATATTAATTATTAGTTCATATTGGATCATATTAATTGAATTATACTCAGGCTGCCTATATATTATGTACATATTCAATGCAGTATGCAAAAACAATAAACTTATTACTATAACATGTCCTCTCATTCACCATCCACCACAGTAATCACTCAAGTTATTCCGTTTCCCAAAACCAAATAGCTATATTTTGAAAGAACAAACACAATTTAAAGCAATTAGCTTTCATGTAAAGCGGAAACCACTGAAACCTGTGGATAATGGTGGGGAAATTGCTTTTCCTCATGACAATGTACTTGACTGTCACAACGTGGCAGTGCCGCGCTGTGGCTTTTTTAAAAAAAATTTTTTTAGAGATGAAGTCTGAAAAAAAAAAGGGGAATTGATGAGTGTCATCTTATCAAAGGCAACACGTCTTGTGTAAGAGAAATAGTATTTACAGAAGGTGTTGTACTGCTGTCATTCTCATGCATTACGCATCCTAACTCTGGCTTTTACATTCGTGCACCTAGATTACCTTTCTGATCTAAAACAAATGTGGGCCTTGAATTTGAAGGAGACATCTGTGACGCTTCTTTCATATCCCACATCTAAATGTTACTCCTGTCATTTTGTCAGGTTGCACTGTTCAAACTGGCACAATGCATGGTAATTTATTTTGTAAAGACAAAGTCTGCTTTAGACAGGCCCAAGAGGCCAAATCAAACTGACAGCATGAAATGTTGACAAAAGTTAACATTAAGGCCTAGTAGCTGGGAGATTAGACTTGTACAGTAATTAGTCAGGAATGTGTTGTATGTGACAGGCAGACGAAGAGTGTGCGACTGTATAATTGTGCGTGTTTCTGGAAGAGTGCAAAAGATGCACTTCATATCAGCTTGAGCGATGTCAGGTGGTGGGTGGAACGATCTTGCTCTCTGTCTAAAAGCTTTGAGATAACACCTAATTAGTGGTTACAACATTTAACACACACCCTCTATAGCAGGGATCCTCAAATCTGGCAAAGAGATCCATTTTCCTGCAGAGTTTAGCTCTAATCCTAATCAAACACACCTGAGTTTGCTTATCAATGTCTTCAGGATCATTAGAAAATCACAGGTAGGTGGGTTTGATCAGGGTTGGAGCTAAACTCTGCAGCGCATTGGACCTCCAGGGCAAGATTTGAGGAACCCTGCTCTATAGACTACACAGAGCAGCTGGGGATATTCATGTTTACATACACTTATACAAACAGCTCAGTATGGTAATTCTTTTCCCGTTACAGTCCATCTAGTTGTGTAGAAATTAATATGAACTACTTTAAATCATGTTTAGAGAGTTCTTTAGAAAGAACATTCATTGGTTTATTGGAAGTCCAATTTGTTCATTTATTAATATCTGTGTGCATGTGTATAGTATGGTGATTATAAAAGCTATTTGATATCAGTTTATTTTAATGGCATTAAGGAACTTTAGTACTTAATAAAACCAAAATTTATAGATGAACTGCACTGTTGAACTGCAAAATATAATGGAACTGGTGAACAAACAATCCGTTTTGGTACGGAAACCAACTGGCTCTATAGCCACTTCGGCATCTAAAAGGTTTTCATCAATCAGGTAAGCATAGATGTATTTTTATTTTTTTTAGCGAGGTGTAGTTTTGAAAGTGGATCTTACTGAGACTTTATTGTGATTTATTGAGGTTTCAATTATTTTTTCTGTAAAGCGAGTTTATTTGTATAAAAATGAGTTTGTGGATATTTTGCGTAGGAGACTTATTTATTATAGATAGATTTCTAGATTGATTATTTAAATAGTTTTTAAGTGAAGCATAATTTGGATATTCCGCCATGAAAAAAAATCACAAAAGTTAGTAGTGGAAGACTGGTTAATAGATGCTTTAAATATGCTAAATATCAGACCAAATCATTGTAACCAGTATGACACAGCCTTGACACAGACCATTTTTAGACTGCATTAGTAGCATTTAAGCAGCATTAGTTAGTTTAGTTAGTCCTCTTCGCCTCTAGCGAGACATAGGGCATCAACGACTGTCCTGTTGGTGGCCGTTCTCTTGGCTTCCGTCCATGTCAGGTTTTTATTTGACAGTTCTTCTGTCACTGTCCGCCTCCACGTTCTCCTCGGACGGCCTTTTCTTCTGTGCCCCTGAGGATTCCAGTCGAGAGCTTTTCTACTACTACTACTTTTAAGCAGCATGTTTTCTCTTAAATACATGTATTGTGATATCTTAATAAAAAAAGAAAAAAGCTATATCTAAAGGGCCATTTTTGGAGCAAGGGGTTTCGACTCCATGTATCCTGAATCCTACTCGTCTGTTCATTCTGAAGTAAGATTGTTCTCCTCTCCCCCATAGAAATGTTTTCAAAATCTATGCCAGTAAAACCTCAAAGCAATACCAATTTCACACTCATAGCTGTTGTTTGGATGTCTAAAAGCTGTTTGAAAATACCCATAAACTGCAACTCTGCACATTTACCTTAACATACTCACATTCTTCTACTGCAGCAACTCGACGATAAAGTGCACATCTCTCACGGAACGTGCAAAAGCTTTCAGGAGATGCCGAAGTGCAGGTAACAGCCTGGCCATTTGAGAATAAGTATTTGCCATTTGCCCTTCATAGTCTATATCCCTGTCTGTGGTCTAATGCACTGTTACTTTGAAGCCTTGGATGATAAACAGCTAGATTCTGAGTTTTTCCATCCTCTTTCTTTACTTTGTTTCCACTTCAGGTCTCTTTAAAACTCTAGTCTCAAGGTTGTATTCTAAAAGTCACCTGACTTCTGCATTTGCTGGTGAATTCTTTTCTCTTCTTATTCTGTTGCACTTTGCTGAATAGACAATATAAACACCATAAAGGCAAAGCCGCTATTATGATGAACCAAATGAAAAAATGTTTGCCGATTCCATTTTTCATCTGTTTTCCAAATTCCTCTGCCATTGCATGGAGGTTTTTGGGGAAAATAGCCGTTGGGATGTGAGCCTGTCAGAGAAGATAATGGTGCAGCTGCAGCTTAAACATGCTGAGTGGGTAAAGTTGGATCCTCTGCAGTGAATGGGTGCCATCAGAATGAGAGTTCAAACAACTGATCAAAACACAATAATCCACACAACTCCAGTTCATCAATTAACGTCTTGTAAAGCGAAAAGCTGCTGGTTTGTAAGAAACCAATCCATCATTAAGATGTTTTTAACTCTGTCTTCAGTGAAAAGTCGTTCCTCTGAATCAGGAGAGAAATATGCACAGAACAAGCACCGTTTACAAGTGAAAACTGCATTGGTGGATTTCGATGTGGTAGGACATTTTCACTGGAGGAAACATTATTATGGACTTGTATTTAAGATAAAATATCTTCATGATGGATTTGTTTCTTACGAACACACAGCTTTTTACTTAGATGTTAACTGTTGGAGTCTTGTGGATTATTGTGATGTTGTTAGCTGTTTTGACTCTCATTCTGATGGCACCCATTCACTAGAGGATCCATTGGTGAGCAACTGATGTAATGCTTAATTTCTCCAAGTCTGTTGTGATGAAGAAACAAACTCATCTACAACTTGGATGGCCTGTGGGTGAAAACATTTTCAGCTAATTTTCATTTTTGGGTGAACTCTTCCTTTAAAGACAGAGGGAGTTCAATCTCACCGTCTCACACATGTGACAGTTCAGAAAGCAAGACAAATTTTCTTTGAGCGTCATACGGGGTTGCCAGGAGAACTGTGTTGTGCATAAATGATTTACTGAACAAGTAAATAGCATTCGTTTGAAAGCTTTAAAGAAGTGGGACTTAGAAATGCCATGTTGTTGACATCAAGTGCCCTTAAACAAAAACACAGAGACTCACAATTGCTGTGTTGCACAGATCTCCCTGCGACACCAGGGGAATAAAACACTAATTACAGTCTAAATTGAACACATTTGCAACAATGAAAAGCAAATTAATTCAATTATTGTAAGGAGTCTGCTGTGCTTCTTTCACGTTATGTAGTACTTATTTTGGTTTTGCTGAGCAGTTGAGCAAAGGCTTGAGTCAGTATTAAGTAGAAGAAAACTGAAAGAAGCTTTTTCTTGAACCAATGCCTTTGAACTTTCAATGCATTTCAAAGATTATCCATATCTAGCTTTTTTTCTGATACTGATTCCAGTTGATCTTCCTTTTAACAAGGTCATTCAGACAGATTTAGTTTTTAATTGCCGTGCTTTATATGTCAGTTCCAGTTATGATGAAATGACCTTTTTGAGACTCATTACTAATGCTTAAATTCACTTGCTAGCTTAGCCTTCTACTTGCAGGCCAAGTTGGTTCAATGGCCAATTTTTTGTTCTTTGTCTTTGCAGAACCATGATTCAGTGCGTATCAACTGCAAAATCTGTGGCAGCTGACAGAAATGTGTATCTACCATCAAAATGCTGAACTACAAATAATAGATCAATACAGAGCAATAGGAAAATGGACAGCACAGTGTTGTTGCAGAGGTGAAATAGAAGATTGTGCAATGAATTGGAACACAAGTGCACATGGGTGCTATAGTGGTGGAAAAGGTTAGAACGAGTCCAAGGGCCTGACGAGGAAGAGGGGATTCTTGGTAAGATCCTCCCTTTTGCGTAGAAACCCACACCAATTCTCCCCAGAACGAGATTTTTACAGAGGGGGCCCAAGTCAATATGTTGTTCAGGGGCCCCAAAAACCGTAGGATGACAAAAGGAGCTGTTAGATCTGACAGTGTTCAGAAACAGACGGTTCCTTAATCCATTTAACTTCTCAACCTTTAGTTTAGCTTGTGCAAGGTTTCTTGCCATAAATTAAAAACATCAGCCCAACACATGCTACATTTCTGTAATACTGAAGATGTTAACTACCCATTTGAGGAGGAAACAATGTTATATTATAATGAAAGGATGTGTGACGTACACTTTTCTGTAAACTGAGCCTAAAAATTTTTTTTGGTAACATTTAGGTGATTGGGGCAGCACATTTTTTCATTGATTTAGGGTAGTGTAAGAATATTTACTGAATTGCACAAGTTAGTTCATACTTTGATATAATTTTACATGCAATATTTCCTTATTTAAAATATTTATTTTATTTCTGTTCAACTTTATTTCTCAGTTCATAAATCCATCCACAATTCATACAATACAACACATGCAACTGAGGTAAAAGAAGGCTTGAAGTTCAAAAGTAATTGAAAACATAAAAAAATTAAATAGACAAGTAAAAAAAAACCTCTTCAGGACAGGTCCAAAGAAGAAAAAATAAAATAAAATTGTGAAAAAAAAACAACAAAGTTGGGTGGCCCCATCACCAATTAACACATTTAACCTGCACAAACCTTTAACAGAAATATGAATATGGTTTATTACCGCAAAAAAATAAATTTAAAAAAAAAACGTTTATCTATAATGCTTTTATTTTCAGAATGCTTCTAATTCAGAATTTTTGTTTTAGCAAAATCTAGCAAGTTGGTGAATATTTTTGTGGTTGATTAGGACTTGCACAAATATAACGTTTGGAAACCACTGATTTAGAGCATACAGAGCATATACAATGGTTCTCTATTAAAAGGTCAATCATTTTCTTAATTAGCAAAGCCTTTAAGCACTGTCCCGATCACCCAAAATTATGCTGTGCATCCACCCAAATTGTGCTTGGGTGGATGGGACAAAATAAAAACAACCTAATTCTGAATATAGAAACATGATATTAGCACTTTTTTTTAAATTTTTTTTTTACTGATTTTGTAGAAGTAGTGCATTGTATTTATGTTTCCATCAAAAGTTTGTATATTATAGTAGCTATGACAATTTTAGGACCTTATTATGAAAACTAGCAAAAGCTTATGTAATTTTCCTCAGTTCATGCATTTCACAGTCAACTTCCTGTCTGATGCCTGCCCCGCCCACCTATATGATGTCACACCAATGAGGGATCCCATTTTAATTATGTGGTCTTACAGCTAGGGCTCAGCAAAAAAAGTTTTTATTTTCACTCGTTAGGTAAGAAAATTAATTCTGTATAGTTGACCTTATGTCCCAATCACCCTTAATTCACCATATAATGTCATTCTAGTCTGGTATTCATACTATTTGTGTCATAAATACTTTACAGAAATAATAAAAGTAGTTTGGTTATGTGCTGTTCCTAATTCAGTGATAGACTTATTCACTCAACCGATTCGTTCAACAACTCTGATTCATTCAAGAATCAAACATTTGACAGAGTGCGTTATTAAATTGTTCACTCAAACAATTTGATAAACTTAAGGAACAAAACCTAAATGCATATTACAATGTGCAGAGTTGTACATTGTAATGTGCAAGATAGGAATTGTTTATTTAAGAAATATGATTCCAAAGTAAAAATGGACTTTAAGATAGAAAAGAAGGTGGCAGTAATGCAACAATTTGGATTCCAGCTGCCGCAAAACCTCAAAAAAGGAGGAAAGAAACCTGTCAATGAATCATTCACTCAACTGATTCATTTAAACAACCTAATTCATTCAGAGAGACGCAAAAGTTGATTCTCTTGATTCGCGTTTGTCTAAATATCAGCGTCTGTAAATAGCTGACAAATACACAGAGCTTGCAAGTGAGCTTCCATCTGCACCATTTAAGAACAATGCAGTGTTCTCACTGACTCAAACAAGTGAATCCATTTTTCAAAGTATGCTCGATTCTAACTTGCAATTTACTGCCAGTGAACACTTGTTTCTGTGCAAGCTCAAGCTGTTCATTTCTTGCCTTAAAGGGGTCGTCGGATGCACATTTTCAAGAGTTGAATGATCTTCAGGGTTGTATGAAAAATGTCTGAAATAGTTTGGTTTTAAATTTCTCATGGTAGTGTAAACACAACCCATTTTTACCTGTCAAACAGTTGTTATTATCAGAAAGCTGTTTCTTGAACTGGCTTTAAATGCAAATGAGCTCTGCGACCCCGCCCTCGTCTTCCGAGCGCTCTCTGACGCAACGGGTAAACTTAGTGCACCCACGCTACCCTGCAAACTATAACTCAGTACCATTATTAGTAAACGGCGATTGCCAACACAATTTAACAAAAACCTACAACGCTTACTGTAGGTGAGATGGATCACGAACGATTCGCGAGGGAAGACAGAGCATTTAGGTAGATCAGGGTGCATTCTCGTCAGACAAAAACGTAATCCACTGCGGGCGCAGCGGCTAAGATTTTTGGGCGTGAGTAAATGACGATGCTATGTTCACGATTACATCCGACAAGACGGAAATAACAAGCCTTCAAAGTGCTTAGAGACATTTTTATCTCCATCTGTAAAGTCAAAAACGCGAATAATGCAGCTGAGGGCAGCTCAATCAGGGCGGGTCTTAAGGTAAGGCGACCCAGTCCGAGTCTGCTGAGAACGATATAGTCAATAACACCCGATGTGGGCCGGGGATCTGAAGATCGGCACGATTTGTTGAAAGGAGGAAATTATTTACGAGATAATTAAACAAAAAAACACTGGGTGGACTCAAGTTGATTGTTATAGGGTGGACTGTACCAGTTAGCATCGAAGCACTCTTGTCAGAACCCCATCATCTCAGTTCAAAACAGCTTGTAACGAACAGTGCCATGTTGATCCGAATGACGCGACCTTAAACTGTGAAAAAAGAAATGTACGATCAGACACAAAGGCAGGACTTTTGCTTTTTGTTTCGAAACGTGGTCCTTATTATGATGATGTGGGACTGTCAGTGACAACTCTGGGTGTCATTACATTCATTTCTAATTGTACTTTATTTGAAGATGCTAGTTTATTTTTTACATTTAGCATAAGTGTGGTTACATCGGGTCATCTGATTGTCATGTAACATTGAGCTGTCAGAAAAACCTGCAAAAGTCTAGACTATTAAAAACATGAAAAGTGAAAAGTCTTTAAAAAAAAAAAAAAATAGGACTTAATATTTAAGAATATGACTGAAATATATTGTGTGTGTGTGTGTCCTCAGTGGAAAAGAGGACAACGTTTTAATTACACATTTGCCATGCAGGCAAACACCGTAAAAAAAAAAAAAAAAGATACGTTTGATGTCAGGGACTTTCTCTCTATACACTTGTGTATAATCATTTATGAAATTATATATATTTTTAATGAATGCTTTGTGGTAGGCAGCTCTTTGGCATGTGAATGTTGGAGGAACACTTGAGGAACCTCAAGAGCCTTTTACGTTTACATTGTGCTCTGTTTTAATTTCTGCCACCAACATGCTAGTTGCCATGATAAGTAAAAATGAAGCATTACCATTTGCGTTAGTTATGGACTGTCCATGGAGCGGCAGACATCACCAGCTTTATGACAATAAAGTCTGTAGTGGCCAATTCACATGGACAGTTTGCTTGTTGTCATGCTTTCATTGAAGAACCAGGACCAAAGGAGTGACAGAATGGACACAAATGACACAAAAATATATCCAACAGGACAGTGGCTGATTATATTTGTGGTTCATTTTAATTTAGAGTTTTAATGATTAATTAATAAGCTGGTTGATTAATAATTGTCACCGACTCCTGCAGCACAGTAAGCACAGGTCTTAAACAGATTTATTACTTTGAAGATTTTTTCAGCTCTTTCTAGTTTTCAGAAACAAGCTTTCCATTGTTTTGTCAAATTTTTTGTTATTGGGTGTCTGTTCATATCCATTTTGGTAGCCTGTCCCCTGCTGGAGCTGTCCTTGGAATTCTCCCAATTTCTTACTGTGCATTTAAAGCCAAATTAGCCAACATAATGTGCTAGATGCTGTATGACAAACCAAAACATTGTATCATTTCATGTCTCAAATATGTCTAAATTAGTGAGTATTATATCATTTAATAAATATATATTGTTGGGTTTTATTCAGTTAAGGAGAACAAGACAAGATTGTTTTTTTTTAGATTTATTGATTTTATTTTTTTGGCATGAGTTAATGCTGCAAAAGCAGTTTCATTTTTAGCAGTGTTGATTAAGCCACCGTGGTGACACCAATGAAAGCATTTTGTTTGATGGAATATTGAGTGATGTGCTCATCCTTCTCTTTCAATAGATATTTTACCTTATTTAGATATGATCTTGTTTATTTACAAGCATTTGAACAGCTATTTGTCTCATGTAAACACAAAACTAGCTTCAGGATATTTCATAGAAACTTTGATTCTAGTACTACAGGTCAAGGTGTGTTTCCTGACTCACTCGGATCCCAGAATGTAAGTAGGTGCAAGACTGTAGCAGTTGCCTGTGAAAAGAGACGTGATTGAACTCTGCATTATGTGTCTTAATTGAGGTCAGAGAACTCCTCACTGAATAGCGTAAAATGACACATACTGTGTCTTTATGTATTATTGTGAATTTGCTTGGTCTGTGAGGGGGTCTGAATAAAAAGAATAGTCTATTAACAAAATGTCACCTGGATGACCTGAGCTGTAGGTGTATTGGATAAAATAAGCTGCTGCCACTGATTTTCACAAAGTTTGAGTGGAAGATGTTTTTCCACTAGTGAAGTGGATTACTGCATTTCCAACAAAATATCCTGTTTCTTTTGCTTATCCTGCAGTGGATTTAATTTAAACCATATTCACTTCTGAGAATAACATGTTAAACAAACAAAATGTCGACGTCTTGAAAAACATTGCTTTTCTTGGTGTGATGTGCAGCATATGAACATCAGAATTAATTATAGAGGGACGTTTCCAGATATTCATATGTCGGTCAAAATTATTTTCCTGTTAACCTATGGTCCTTAATTTTTGGATAAAAATAACCTGCAATTTCAGCTCAGTCAGTGTGACAATAAATCTGTTTCACGCCCTGACAGTAATTTGTTGTTTGGTAGCTGTACTGTGAGTGGTCAGGTCTCCCTGTACTCTGATGTCTCTTCTGAAATAAACAATTCAAAGTAATGTGTCATGACCTCCAATAAGTGTATTTATTGAAGATGCTTCTTGGAAAATGAGTTCCAGAAGGGTCAACTCTGATATGCTGAACCATGCCTGTAGGACTAATGTTTTCATCTTTATAGCATAACTTAATTAGTTAACTTAATTATTAAAGATGTGATTTTATTAAGGAAACACTTTAATTATACACAGAATACTTCATTCTGATTGGTCAGTTGCACAACTGAGTGCTAAACAGGATATTAGATCATTGTCCATGGCAACATACCACTGTAACACTAATTCATGCTAATGAAATTTAGAACAGCTCAGTGATGCTAACTTGTGGCTGAAAATTTTACCATTCTACCAACTGAAGTAAAAATGACATTGGAGGGAGTTAGTATTAATTTTAATATATATGGTGAGAATAAAGACTTTGATTGATGGCTAGACATAAAGAGCTGGATGAGAGATAACAAAGTATTTCTTAGTATGTAAATCTGTAAGCAAACTAGCTCATAGTAAATGTAACTTGTCTTGCAAATTCATTTATATATAAATGTAAACATACATCATCCTGTTGGGGCTTATTAAAGCAACAAATGTATTTTAGGTTGTACATTGCAAAGTGGATAAATGGCAAATGATCTTAGCCATCAAAATATGTCAATTGTCTTTTAAAGTTTACTGTTCTGTTCAAATGTGGGGTAATTTTATTCAGCAAGGATACATTAAATTGATCAAAAGTAACAGTAAAGACATTTATAATGTTATAAAACATTTCAGTGACACTTTACAATAAGGTTCCATTAGTTAATGTATTAAATGATCTGAACAAACAATGAACAATACATTAATTACAGTATCTATTCATCTTTGCTAATGTTAGTTAATAAAAATACAGTTGTTCATTGTTAGTTCATGCTAATTCATAGAGCATTAATTAATGATAACAAGCACAACTTTTGAATTTAATAGTGCATTAGTAAATGTTGAAAAATTAACATGAACTAAGATTAATAAATGCTATAGAAGTATTGTTCATTCTTAGTTCATGTTAACTAAAGTAGTTAAATAATGTTAACTATTGCAAAGTGTTACCAACATTTCAATTCAGAATAGTGGTTTTTTTCCTTTGAGCTTTATATTTAAGACGTCCTGAAAAAAATGTATCATGGTTTCCAAAAAATATTAAGCAGCACAACTGTTTTCAACATGATGACAATAAAAAAATGTTACTTGAGCACCAAATTTTCAGGATTGCCATCACAAAGATAAATTACATTTTATATATTAAAATAGAAAACAGTTATTTTAAATGTAATAATATTTTCACCATATTATTTTTTCACTTTTTAATCATAAAAATGCTGCCTAAGTGAGCTTAAAGGATTTTTTTCAAAAGCATGCAACGTTAATCTATATATTATGTTATATAATCAAAGCTATAAATTTAAGGTAATTAATTAGCCTGATAACTTGGCATAATTCCAACAGGTTATCCTATTAACCTGTCATACAGTGTGCAATTTAGCAAAAAGGCGAACAATAATTATTTTGAAAAAAAAAATGTTTGTTTCATTTTGCTCAGGCTTTACAAATAGCTACGTCTTGCGGTAGCATTTCACATGATAAGATATTAATTGACTGTCTGGTTGTAAATTTTCCCTCAAATGTAAAAATATCAGAAAACATAACCTGGCAAGGGGGAAAACAGATTGTACTATTTGCACAAAGACAGAGAGGACAGTGGCTTTAGTGTTTGTCCTTAAACAGCTTTGCTGGTCTGTGTTTGCTGGCCTGTGTACTGTTAGCATGAAGGTTTCCTGATAGGGCCATAAGGGTGAGAAAGCCATAACCTGTCTTCTATTAGCAGAGATGAGAGAGAGAGATCACTCAGCAGTGTTTCGACCAGCAAATCATCTTTCCTCTGGCTGACAATGCAGCCACAGCAGTCTGCCTGAAATGACATGAAACAGATGTTGAAATATACTCACAAATTTAAAGTTTATAAATAATTGATAGTGGATACTATAATCTCAACTGTATTTCAGAATAATCAAATAGCACTATAGAGCTTCCCCTTGTGGTTGTGCACAGATATGCAGCTAGCTAAAGAGTACACCATAAGAACTAAAGAACAGATGAACTAGGTTTTTACATTTTATCCAAAAAGTATGTATGTGTGGTGCTTGCCAGAAGTCGCTGCCATGATGACATGATGTTGTTGGGGTTGTCAGGCTGTTGCTATGCTGTGTTTTTTTATGGTTGCTTACTGGCAAGTCAAAAGAGTCTCCTTGGTTGGCTATGGTTCTTCCTTTAAAGGGATACTCCACCCCAAAATGAAAATTTTGTCATTAATCACTTACCCCCATGTCGTTCCAAACCCGTAAAAGCTTAGTTCGTCTTCGGAACACAATTTAAGATATTTTTGATGGAAAACCGGGAGGGTTGTGACTGTCTATTGCCTGCCAAGTAAATTAACTGTTCAAGGTCCAGAAAAGTATGAAGCATCGTCAGAATAGTCCATCTGCCATCATTGGTTCAACCGTAATGTTATGAAGCGACGCAAATACTTTTTGTATGCGACGAAAACCTCAAGCGTGTTACGGAAATGTTACGCCCCTCACCAAACTGTGATGACGTGTCCCGGGCGGAGCGACGAGACAAAAACATTCAAACCCATTATAAACGAGGCATTTTTTGCATCCATTGGGGACATAATTACGGTTTATAATGATTTATACTGTCTTTTTACACTTTGCGTTGCTTTGTGCCGCGTAAACATAAAACCATGTCGGCATTTGTGATCGGAGAAACAACAAAAAAACAAGTGCTACTCTACACTGCCCAAAAAAAACTCACGTTTGAATCGTCAGTGGCAAATTCTTTAAATAGAAAAAAAGTACTTACAGGCTGTGAGTCAGAACAGCCGGCATTTTAGTCTACTCTCCCAGGATCAGGAAAACAGTCCTCCATAAAATGCGCTGGAAAATATGAATATGGGTTGAAATGTTCTGGAACAGTGTTGTAAACACAACCTAACCACTGATTTCTAGCCGTGTCCTCTTTTGGAAGCCAAACAAAGTAGTTTCGCTTTCACAACGAAACACAGCATAACACACGGCGGGCTTGAGTGAGCAGACGCCGGCGGCTTGCGGCAACCACAGTGCGACTCCGGGCTGGACTCCGCTCATCCACGTGAAGCCGATCCGGCGATCCGCAGCGTGAAGTTGATGTATTCCCTCAGCGACCAGCACAGATCAGCTCCAGGCATGACGAAGTGATATTGTCCTCTTTTGGAAGGCCAAGCAAAGTATTTTCGCTTTCACAACAAAACACAGAGTGTCTTCACAACATGGTGGCGGCAGCAACAACAATACTATAACGAGAATAAAAGTTATGCCTTCTTTCTTTGCATGAACATTTGGAAGCGTTATGCAAATCTTCCAACATCGTGACGTCGATATGTGGGGGCGTGTTAGAACGAGTCGTTTTAGGTAAGCGTGGTTGACTCTTAACTTTAATAAAGAATATCTATTTGGATTTGAGACTTTAGTCTTTGCAACTTTACAGATCTTCTTTATGCACCAAGAGCTTGTAACACTCCAAAGAGAAAGGAAAAAATTTAAATTGCATCATATAACCCCTTTAATGACAAAATTGTAATTTTGGGGTGGAGTAACCCTTTAATGAAATGTATTTTCATGACTTCACATGAAGTCGCCCGTGTTAAGTTAAGGTATAATCTTTACCCTTTGTGCGGTCAAACGTGGGTAACCGGCTCAGGTCTTTAACCACCAAGCCACACCACCCCATAATGCTCAGTTCATTCTGTGGGTAGAAACTGCATTATATCAGGAACATTTGAGTGAGTCTCAGATTGAGTAACCCCCAAAAACATGGTTCGATCACCACACTTAAAGTCCACATGAAAGAAAGTTCAAGTTATTCTATATTGTAATTTCGATAGTCTATGTAAAGTATTTGCTACAGTTTTCCAGTGCTAGCAGCCAGATATTGTATTCCTATAACAGTGGCTCTAAACTGATTTAGAGCTGGAGTTGGGGAAGTTGGAAAAGTCAAGTGATGGCTCAACACAGTGCTGTTATCATACCAATAATATGCAAAATAAGAGTGGATGAATAGAAAAATAAAGAAAATGCTTCTACACCATTGAAACTTAAATTTAGATTGTTCCATGCTCATGGCAGCCAATAATTTACCCCAAAACACATTGCGGTTTGGTGCAAACAATGGTTGTTTTTAGTGAACCCATATTTAATGTAGTCTTGGTCATATTTTCTTTTTACATTGCACTGTTTTATTCATGATTTTTAAAGATGAAGATATGTCATGCAACCTGTCCATGTTGGCATCTCTGCCTAATTTGGCTGGCGTGTACCAAATTATAGATAAATTTGCATAAAAAAACTTTTGATTGGACACATGGCCTTTGATGTTGGCAACAAAAGATATGGGAAGCCTTTTCTTCTCCATTTTAAAGGCCTATTTATTTTGCTAGATGGATTTTATTATTTGCATTTGGATTTCTTCCCTTTGCCCATATCAGAAGAAAACATTTTTGGACCAGTTTCTCTGTAATGCTGTAGAAATCTCGCTGTTGGTGCTACTGAAGTCCCGGGCAGTGGTAGTGAGTGTAGGAGGGGTCTGCTTTAACATCTTAAATTTGTAATTTAGGCTTGACGATAATAACAGACAATTCATCTACAGACAGCTGTATTCACTGTCCCTGCAATTCATTAATTGCATGCCAGGCCAATGATGAATGATGAATTGGGATTCATGAAGAATTCTTAATCAATTCTGCCTAGCTTGAGCGTTTTGTGAAGCTACTCAAAGAAACTCAATAAAAGTCTATAATGAACTGGAGGGAAATGAAAATGGGAAACAAAAAGCTTAGTTGCTAAACTATTGCCAGAATCAAGACAACTCCATTAGCCACTAAAAACATATTTTGGAAAATATGTTTTTAGTGAATACATGTGCACTTGACCTGTGACGGTAGCAAAATAGGGTGTGCGTTTGTGGTAGGGAGTGCATTTGTGAGGCATGATGCTCAAATTCGCCCCGTAGTGGAAACCACATGCAGCAACTGCACAAACACCAAAGGCTGAAGGTGCAGGGTCACGCTTTTCAGTCAGAGTAACTCTCTGTCAGGGATGAACAGAAAGCTTTGGCTGTTAGGCTGACTGACTGAGAGATGCTTCTTCTGCTGCTGTGTGTTGTTCTCCAGGCTTTGTCCTTGTCTCAAGGTAAAATGGTTCTGGTGTATGGTTTGTGTAGGCAGATTTGGTCTTTCATCTAGAAAGCTTGAGTTCAACTGCGATTAAATCATATTCAATATTCTGGCATTTTTAAAAGCATATTCTAATATTTACTGAAGGACCTAGCAGTTTCTCTATTAAGTTGATGATACTTGAGCAGAGAGGTTGCAGAATTCTCAAAGGGTATTGCACAATCCGTCTAACTAGCTCTTGAGAGACAATCACTATCATAGATGGAAAATCAAATGTGCACTTTCAACAAAAGACTTGGTGTAAGACACGCTTTGTAGTTGAAACAAAGCTCAGTTTAACTAATGCAGCACAATGCAATCTGAAGGCTTTTTAAAAAAGTGACAAAAGAAAGTTCAGCGATGCCTCGGTTTGTTACATCGCTTTTCTAAAGAGCTGTTTGAACAAAGCGCAACCAGAGATTTGTTTATGCACTTCATTGCACTATGACACATTGGTAAATAATAAGCTGAACTTCACAGGTGATTGAATGAAGAAAGATAACTTTGTATGTCAACTGCATATGATGGCTAAAAATAAAAAACAGCAAATCTCATCACCGAATTTTCCTAATAGCCATTTTTAGACTACATGGAGTTCCTTGTGTAAAACAAGCTATGGATGTTATTAACATGACAAGTAGACATTTACAAGGCTCTACATTTATAGAAAAGTGTTTCAATAATAGAATAACTTATGTTTTTCTCCAACGTTCAGCTTTAAAGAATTCTTGGATCTTGACAGAAATAGAGCACACAAAATGTATTTTGTTGAATAAGACTGTACATATGGCTGCTCTGTATAAAATAACTGTTAATCTGAGGAAGAGTACATCATGAAAATAATCTTCAAGGAAAATTCTCGCAAATTCGTTTTTTGTTTCGTTCATTTTCATTCATTATCTCCATTTGTAACAACAAATCCATTGTTATAGAGAATATTAAAGTATTATTTATAAAACTAAAAACTTAAGTTGTTTTTGTCATTTTATATGTTTAATTCACAGAAATTGCATAAATTATTAGAATGTTGAAAGGTAATATACATTTTTTACATTTAAATGTATTTGGCATGTGTAAAGTATAAATATTACATAGCTATATCATTTCTTACGTTTATTTCATTCTGTGTAATAGTAATTTTTTTTCAAAATTATGTACTAAAGCAGACATAGACATCATGCCATTTTTGTAAAAAAAAAAAATAATAATATTTGTATATTCTCTGAGAATGTCTAAAGAGAGTAAGAATATAGTGGTTAGTCACAAATGCAATTATCAATTTTCTGAATTAATTTCATACTGTGACTTTTTAAAAGTACGCTTTAATGACCAAGCCGAGTGTCGGCTCTGAGTGAGGCAGATGGAGAAACTAATTTAGAGGACCACGCTGTGTTGAAATACAAGATCTGCAGCCCTTTTATCTAGTTTGCGTTAACACAGCAGATTTTCAAGAAATCGTCCTATAGTTATAAATAACTACGGCTTTGCTATACGTTATTATTAGATAACTTGTGCGTATTTCATTGTGCGGTCTCATTCATATTGTTTAAACTCTCAATTAAGATTAATCTACGTTTTCTTTACACCACATGCTTCAAACCTATTCCATGTTTTAACTTTTCTTGTTTTGGCAAAGTCTTCAAAGGCAAGTCTTTGAATGTGAACTCAATGCAGAGTTAACTTTGCAACCCAACACAAGCATAACCAAAGTTTTGCAGAACATCAGTTTTTGTTGTTTTAATGTTAAGGTCAGGCAGCTCTTTTATGAATCTCGTTCAACAGTGTCTCATTGCTGTTGTCTTTGATGAATATCGTGTTTGCAGACAGTGAAGACTGATATCAAATTGGAAGATTGTTTATTTAAGTGCTCTGTTATACTTTTACGCTTTAGACTGAAGTGACAGTTTTGCCTTCTGGCTTCGGGCAACAAGTTCTCAGCAAAAACTTATGGTGTTCGTCTTTTCATCTTCAGGGCTCAGTGGAACAGATGACCGAACTTCCAAGAGTGTGAAAAAGCATGCTGATCATTCAGACAAACAGAGTGAGTTGAAGGATTACTGCTACTCTAAGAAAACTCATGCCTTTCCTTTGAAAGTATCTTGTCTACATCTGCATCTTGTCTATATCAGTGTTATCAGTGGGTACAGTTAGCAGCAATCTCACGACGATCAAAAAAGCTAGCTTATTTAAAAGAGGCCTGCAAAATCAAGCAGTTAATCAAGATGTTGAACAATGTGCATGAGAACTGTGTTTGAGGTAGCTTGCTGAGACCAACCTCATCATCAAACAAAACAGAGAAAAGACATCAGCAAGACCACTGCAAGATTGCACAGAACTGTGAGAGCAATCTACCACCGCAGAGACAACCGCTTAATTTTATTGCACGCTAGAATTCATTTTAAAGTCATTAAGCACTGTTTGATATGTGAACTAATGATGTGATGATGGAAATGCTGTACGCAATCACACAGGCATCATATATGAAGAAGGTAAAGAATAGCTGGAGTCAAACGGAAAAGTGCTTGCGCTCATTTGGGAGTCTCTCGACCGAATCCAACAGTTAAGCACAGCGTCATAATTTTGAATTTATATAATTACTGATTCATTTTAATTACCAAAAACCTTTTTTATATAATTTATAAATTTTTATATAAAAATATTTAACACAATTTTTAGCATGTCTACAGAACAGCGTTACAGGAAGATGCTTAAATGACCTCAATCCATTTTCCGAATTTGTACAAATATTGCTGTGTTCATGGCATTCATCAACCCTGTTATTTAAGTTGTTGTAAAAAAAAACCCCAAAGAGATCAAACTAATATTTTTCTTCATCTTATTGAAAATGTTATTTACAAACCAACATTTGCTTCCAAACTAGCAACCCCTATTATCATTTAATATTTTCTATTTTTAATATTTAGCATTAGAATGAAATGACGCAAATCAGGGTTTAATATGTATAAACATTCCAGATTGTTAACAGGGTTGTAAAAAAAGAACAACAACAAAAAAAAATCGATATTATAATATCTAATATGACCTTATGAGGATGATGATCAACATTTTCAGCAGATTAAGCACCTTCTTCCACCAACTGCTTGTTGAGAGAGAAAAAAAACAACAAGAAGACTTTGTTTTTTTTGGTTTCAGGCTCTTTTACACCGTATTTCCATGCTTCTTCACCAAGTACACTATCATTCGAATGTCTGGGGTCGGTAAAATCTTTTTATGTTTTTGAAAGAAGTATTTTATGCTAAACATAAAAAACGGAGTATAAACAGTAATACTGTGAAATTACAATTTTAAATAAATGCTTTCTATTTTAATATGTTATAAAATGTGATTTACTGCAGTGATGGCAAATTAATCTATACTTCAGTGTCACATGATCCTTCAGAAATCATTCTAATATGCTGATTTGGTGCTCAAGAAACATTTCTTATTATTATCAATGTTGAAAACAGTTTGTGGAAACCTTGACATATTTTTTTCAGGATTCTTTGAGGAAAGAAAGTTCAAAAGAACAGCATTTATTTGTAACTTTTTTGTAACGATTTTGTATTTACTGTCACTTTTGATCAAATTAAAGCATTCTTCCTGAATTAAAGTATAAATTTCTTTTAAAAAATGTTACGACCCCAAACTTTTGAATGGTAGTGTTTTTCTCCACCGCAGTGGAACATCAGATCAGTGACCTCTGACCCTGTTGAGAAGTCACCCCAAAGCAAGACCTTCAGAATGAGTCACAATTCCACAGATGATATACACAGACACAATCTGCATCCTGTAGTCATAAATCAGGAGAACTTCATGAGCTCAAACCACACTGTGGAGGCAATGTCATAAACTTTCTAAAAAAGAAAAGTTCTTTCCCCAGTGTCCTCCATGCTACAATATGACATTTCCACAGGAAGTGACTCACGGGATGTGGCTGTGTTGCAGTGTACTGCTACAACGTTTTGCAACACAAAACAATGCCCCACAGTTTAGATATTCACTTTGCTGTTTGGGTCTAAATAAAAGTCTAGTGTCTGATGTACTCGAAATACACACTGAGAACAGAATCAACACTCAGATAAGATCAGTGTCAGGATGCGATGTTGGAAAATGTTCTGACTCAACGCAGCCTGCTGTAAAGATAAAAAAAGTGAATACATGCATGAGAATGATAGAAACAGTTAAGGTAGATGATTCAATGAAATCATTTAATGACTTTGTTTTTGTCTTTCTGAACTAGTTGAGCTCTCCGAACTAAGCCTGTCTGAGGGCTGTTTTGGTGTGCTTAGGGCTCTTTACAAGAACACTACGGTCGATGTGACCCTCAACCTTTTGGATGCTCAGGAAAAGAAAGAGCTTGCTCTCCAAATCTGTGAACGTTTAAGTTGTGGCCGTGTTTTCGAGCACGGCGCGACTGCAACAGTGCACAATGGCACTTGTCTTGCAGACTGCATCCTGAAAGACTCAAAACTGCACAACTGCACTACAGCCGCAAAAGGTGACTGCATGAATGCAACTGAAGTAATTTGCGGTGAGTCATTTGAGATCTTCTCAGAGATCTTTTGATAGGTGTTCTACTTTTGTTTCATTGCTGTAATTGTGCTTTGTCTGGGCTGACCACTGTCCTCCAGAGCACCAGGCTGTCCGATTGGTTGGAGGACGTGATCACTGTGCAGGTCGGGTGGAGCTGCTGCATTCTGGGAATTGGGGAACAGTGTGTGATGATGATTTTGACATCTATAGTAGACATGTAGTATGTGCCAGCGAGGGGGGGGGGGGGGGGGGGGGGGGGGGGGTGGGGGGGTGATGTGGCAGTGTGATACAAGGGGGCTTTTTTGGGCCTGGAACAGGTCCCATCCACATGAGCCAAATGAAATGCAATGGCTCCGAGAGCAGCTTATGGGAGTGCGACTCAATCAACACCACTGCCAGCAACTATTGTGGACATAAGGAAGATGCTGGCGTTGTGTGTTCAGGTACTATACACATTCTGTACATTTATGGGGCAAGTGCTAAATAACGTAAAACTCCACTTTTTTTCTACACATAGAAAAAACATTAAAGTCAAGGTGAATTGTAGTTTGCAAACTGTTTTATTATATTTCACAATATTTTCAATAGGAATTTGGTTATTTCACAGTATTTTCGAAGGTAAAATATATATAGAGTTGGGAATTTTTACTCATCAGGAATTGTTTGTATGGTAGAAAAGTTGACGTTACATACCAGATTGGCAGTGTTGGGGAATAACTAGTTACATGTAACGGAATTACGTAATTTAATTACAAAATAAATGTAACTGTAATCAGTTACAGGTACTGAGAAAAAAATGTGTAATTAAATTACAGTTACTTATGAAAATTAAAATGTTAAAGATTACAAAGGGGGTTACATCTGAATATCTTCACACACACACACACACACACGCACGCACGCACGCACACACACACACACACAGATTTAATTGATTTCATCCCAAATGGCATTGGCTGCCTCTAAAATATGAGACACCAATGTTTCAGGAGTTTAGGACACATTTATAGATTCGATTTTTCTATTGGGTCTATGTATATGCTTTTTTAAGATTAAATGTTAGATGCCTGTGTTTCCTGTCATAGCTATGCAAAGATTTGATTTTAAAAACAGTATCATAGCTATTAAACTATTTCTTGTTATGTTTTTAAATCTGTATTTAACGAATCACAGCGTGCTTTGGCGGAGTGCTTTAAAAAGAAATAATAATCTTAATTCAATTGATGACGGATTCTGAAAGTCTGACAGTAATGAGAGTCTTACTGTAAGGTTAAAACGACTGCTTTAAATATTTATGATAAATGATAAATGATTAACATTTGAAAACATTCGTTAGAAATTTAGAAAAGTAATCAAAAAGTAATTAAATGTAATCAGTTACATTACTTTAATAAAGTAATTGAATAGTTACACTACTTATTACATTTTATATAGGGTAACTTGTAATCTGTAACCTATTACATTTCTAAAGTAACCTTCCCAACACCGACCGATGGAGAAAGCAAGTTTGTTTAAATAATATTAATTAGCCTTTCGGCAATTGTTTAATATTATCTAGGCATTCCACATGGCCTAAATAATGTCAAAAGAAAAGAAAGCAAGTTATTATATGTAGATTAAAGATTACAAAGACATTTTTGGGAGCACTTTATTTGACAGTTTCCTTGGTAGATGTTGCATGTAATTATTATAGTAATAACAGTAAATTATGCATAATTATATGCAACTAAACCTAAACCAAACCCTCTTAACCCTATAGTAAGTAATGTATAAGATAGTAATCTTAGCAATGTTTTACACTGTTACAAGGACATCTTAAAATAAAGTTTAACCCATTTTTGTTTGGAATAACATACACTGGTAAATCGTTGGATAAGTCCAGGACATGTAGTATAACGGTAAATAGGGGCAGTTTCAACTTCATGTTGACTTTAGCATCATAACATTTGATTTGTAGACACCAACTTTTCGTGCCAAATGTATTACTTAGCAACCAAATTTCCTGTGTGTATTTGAGGTTGTAGTACATGACCTATTGAGGTGGAATGTTACCATAATTTCACTGAAACGCAGGTCAGATTGAACTTTTTTAGGGTGGTGGGAGAGAATTTCCATGTCAGTTGGTCTAAAAAAAATAAGACGAAGGTAAGGCAGGCTTACAACAGCATTTCTGAAATGTCAAAGCACACATATAAAAGCGTTAGCTTGTTAGTGTCGTGTCGTGAAATCCAGACTGACAAGTCTTGGTAATTTGTATTCCTTCGATGTATTCAATGGATTCAATGTCTTTCATACAGAAAGTGTTGAGATCACACTCATAGACAGCACAACCGAGCCGAACTTGACAACACTGGTGCCAGGTGATGCTTCAGTTCCTTAAGTTTAAAAAGAAAAATAATTGATTAAAAACAGTGACATAATCTGCAGATTTCTGTTAATATAAACCTCTCTTGTTTATTTTAGTGTCAACTGCAATGGCGGCTACAGAAAGCAGCAGTGGCGTTTCAGCAGCAGCGATTGGCTGCGTCATCTTATCTATTGCTCTGCTTATGGTTATTATTTTAAATGCTGCTTCCTATGTGCATTTCAAAAGAGCAAAGGGCAAGTATGAGCATGTTTTACATTTAAAAGCACTACTACTCACTCATATCTTCTGAAACGTTGGAAACAGTGGCATCCAAATGTTGTAATAGGGTGTGTTAAAAAGTATAAATACCATTCACAGTGGCATTGGAAAATAAATAACACACGTTTTCTTAGAATTAAATGAAATGGAACTGAGGAAATAGAGCTGAGCTACAACAAACAGACTCTTAGTTATTTTGATCATCGTCTAACTCTGAGAGCATCTCTGTGTACGAGTACAACACTGTTGGTTTTGAACATACTGTATTGTTATAAACTTCAAAGGAATTTCTGTGTGCATTCAGTGTATTCCATTCAAATTTTTATATAGAACATGAAGAGCGTCAAACCTTTTGTGAACTAGTAACTCGTTCTTTTGATATTAGCTAATACAACAATACAAAAGCTTAAGACAGCGGCTTAGTGCTGCATGGGGAAGTTTAAGCCATTCGTTTTCATCCTCTTTGCCAACAGAATGTGTGATTCACCAACATCACAGTAATTCTCACACAAGCCTGGAGTCCCAGTCCAATGTACAGATAGGAATCTACAACACACAAACTGCCCCGGCTGCCGGGGAGCGTCAGTACGGTTTGTATTGCTATGGTTGTTTTTATCGTCATAACTGTTATCTATTTAGTATAGTAGAATTGAATATTTTTATAAATAGTATTATTATGCATGTATGAATGTAATAACTACTTATATATAAATTATTTAGTATTCTTTAATCACAATTTTAATAAGCTGTCTGTAATTATACATAAAATGCTAAAAAGTATGCCTTTTCTAACTTTTGTCATGCACATGAAATAATTTCTGTAATGGTCAAACTTTCAATTCTGCATAAACGAGTACATTTTGTTTTGAATTTCCTCAGAAAGTCTTGGCCCGAGAATGAGCTCAAAATACGGCAACAAATTCAGCACGAAAACAAATCGACCCACTCATGACTCTGACAGTTCCACTGATTCAGACTATGAACATCACAACAGCAATCGACCGCAAAGACTGCATCTAAACAACTCAAGTATGCTGGCTTTAACAGACAACTCATCTACTGCGAATGACCACAAATATCAGCTTAAATATATATAATCAGTCCTCATTTAAAATTACACACATCGAAGAAAGAGTCACTTTACACAGAATCAGCTGCTGGCTTAATTGAATAAGCCTTTTTTTTTTTTTTTTACCCTACACCCAGTGTCTGCGAGGGTCGGTGGAGGAAAATAGTTTCCTTTTATACTTTAGTTCACATTAAACTTAAACTCAACTACATTAGAGAGGCCTTTCAGACACACCAGACTGCAGTTGTTGAGCATGACTTTAGCTTCTGACATCTCCCTTATGAAAGTTTGAAGCTGTTTTGAATGTGAAGAGACAATAGAGGTATTGTGTTTGGGGTTAAAAATACAGTAATATTTTACTGTAATACTGCAAAATATGATTAGAATTTAAAATCATTTCTATTTTCAGTCTATTTTCACATTCCTGATGCTGATTTGCTGCTCAAAAAACATTTCTTATTATTGTCAGTGTTGAAAACATTTGCGCTGCTTAGTATTTTTATGGAAAATGATTTTTTCAATCAACGATTTTTTGTAACAATGTAAAAGTTTTTACTGTCAATTTTGATCATTTTTACACATCCTTACTGAATAAAAAATAATCTTAGTGAAACTGATACAAATACAAATAAAAATAATTCAGTAGTTTCTCTGTTTTAGCATTGTGGACATAACACATATTCTTGTTAAAGAATTCAAGGCTCTGCATTAAATGATAAACAATGACTTGTGAGGAGCCACATTTAATATGTATGAACTCTTCTTTGCTCTGTCTAACAGGAGATGTGAATGACGTAGACTGTACATCTTCTGGAGAAAGACGTGTGCACAACGTGGGAATTAACATGGACACCATCAAAAAGTCAGGTATGCACAAATAAATCATAATCACATTCATGCTAAAATTGATTATTTCAATCAAGAAAAATCCACCAATATGTTATTTTATTTCTTTGTTATGAAGGTGATAAACCCCCATTGACACCACTGTCTTTTGGTGCCCCTGACACCCACAGGCAAGGTACACAGATTTCATGTGATAGTATTTGTTCAACCTTTAATAAGGAAATAAAATGGAAATGTATACATTTTTCTTTCCCCTATACACAGCAGTAGATATGAATGATACAAGCAGTACTTCTTCTGGAGAGTTCTATCAAAACACAAAGACTGACATGGACAACATTCTCCAGTCACGTAAGCACAAATAAATCATATACAATATAATATTAATGAAATATCATGAATATTTGGTGACACTTTACAGTAAGGTCCCGTTAGTTACCGGTAGCTAATGCAATACAATGAGCAACACATTTTTTTACAGTATTTATTCATCTTTTTTTCACATTAGTTAATACAGATGCAGCTGTTCATTGTTAGTTCGTGTTATCTCAGGTCCATAAAATAATAGTAACATACATCTTTTGATTTTAATAAATGTTGACATTAACATTAATTAAGAATAATACATACTTTAGATGTATTTTTCATTGTTAATTCATGTTAATTGTTCAATGTTAGCAAATGGGAATCTTATTGTAAAGTGTTACCGAATACTTTTATTATTAATGTGAATATTCATTAAATGCTAATATTTGAACATTTTTCCCTTATGAAGCTGAGGAAACACCAGCACTTCAAGAAAAGTTACCATTGACACTCTTGTCTTATGGTGACCATCACTTACCTGGAACTGACAATAAAGGTAAAGCGCTGATTTAACAGTGAAACATCAGATTTTGAATATTTTTTCTAGGAAATTGCATTTTGAAATTCCCGATTTATGAACCCTCTTTTGCCTCTAGGAGTAGATATGAATGATTCAAGCAGTACATCTTCTGGCGAGTTCTATCAAAACACAGAGACCAACACGGACAACAATTTCATGTCACGTATGTAAAACTAAATCATAAGGTTAATTTACTTTATTTAATCTAGAGAGAACATGTCTAGGTGTATCTACTAATATATTATAATTTTTTTCCGTAATGAAGGCGAGGAAAGACCATCACTGCATGAAAAGTCACCATTTGTACCCTTGTCTTATAGTGACCTTCACTTTCCAAACACTGACAGTCAAGGTAAAGCTCTGATTTAACACTTGATGAAATCCCAGATTGTAAAGATGTCTTCCACCTTTAAGGGTAAACATTATCTTGTAGTAGAGAAATAAATTTCAGATTTATGAATCCTCTTTTGTCATCCGCGGTAGATGTGAATGATTCAGACAGTACATCTTCTGGCGAGTGCTATCAAAACACAGAGATCGACATGGACAACGATCTCCAGTGTGGTAGGTTCACATAAATCATTTAATTTGGAGGCTTCTGAAGAGTCATTCAGTCAGCTAAACCTCATGTATCTGTTTTCTCTAGAAGACGAGGAAAGCCCATCACTTCCTGAAAAGTCACTACAGACACCCCACAGCGCCCAGATGACAGGAAACCCTGCTGGTTACAGCAGCTCTCATGTACCTATCACCCACAGTCAAGGTACCTATATTGAACAATGTGACAATATTGACAGCAGTGTATTTTGATAGGGATATGTGTGAATTCTTCTGTGCTTGGCAGATGGGAATGATTCAGACAGTACTTCATCAGAAGAGTGTTATCAGAACACAGAGATGGATGAAAACGCCTATCATCATTATGGTATGAATGAAACATTCAGTATAAAAAAAGTCATTTTATGATCCAAAGACCAAAAGTACATTTTTCTAATTTAATACAAATATTTTCATTATAATGATATCACCAGCAGAACAATTTGAGAAGTTTAATGGAAAATTCTATATGAAACAAGTTTTATTAGTAGCCTAGAAATGGTGCAGAGTCTTTAATATTGCTTCTTCCTTTTCTTGTAACATTTCTTTGTTTTAAATAAAACATTTTTAAAATTATTTCCAGGTTTAAATTACACTACTGCACTTCTAAAAGTTTGGGTTCATTAAGACTTTTTAAAACTGAACTTTTATGCTGCAATTTATTTATTTTAGTTTAAAATAAATGCTGTCCTTTTGATGTTTCTATTAAACCTGAAAACATATGCACCATGCTTTCCAAAAATGCTGGCACAATTAGCATATAGATGATTGAAGGATAAATTAGATTTTTAAAAAGTATTAAAAAAAAAAAAAAAATATTTAAATGGACTAAATTTTCACAGTCTTACTGTTCTTATTTTATTTTTGATCAAATAGGAATAATCACATTGTAAATAAATAATTTATCTAATAGTACACAATGGCCACAATTATTGGTACCCTTAGAAATTCTCATGAGTAAAATGTCTCTGAAGTGTATTCCCATTCATATTCACAATTTTGAGCAAACCAAGGTTATTATGAACATGAAATTATCCAGCCATTGCTTCTTGTTTCACAGGAATATAAATATGAGGGAAAACAAAGGCCAAATTTCCTTAATCATCCATCGCAATGAGTAAAACCAAAGCATATAGTTCTGATGTGCATCAACAGATAATTCGGCTACACAAATTAGAAAGTGGCTTTAAAGGGGTGGTTGATTACGATTTCACTTTTTTAACGTTAGTTAGTGTGTAATGTTGTTGTTTGAGCATAAACAAATAACTGAGACTTAGGGGTCAGAAAGCCTTAAAAAAGTCAAACAGCACCTACATCACCACAAGTTGTTTGGGAGGGTTTAAAAAAAAAATCAAGAAAAGAAAATGCTCTCATCCAGAAACAAACTCCAGCATATGAATTTGCCAGACACTACTGGAACTTCAAACAGGACTGGGATCTATGGTCAGATAAAACTAAGAAATTAGCGTTTTGCAGAAAACACTCAAGAGTGAAAAAGTACCCCATGTGTACAATGAAATATACTGCTGTGTCTTTAATGTTGTTGGCGTATTTTTCTGCCGAAGGTCCTGGACATCTTGTTTAGATACATGGCATCATGGATTCAAACAAATAACAATTTTTTTTAAACTGACTGTTCATGGTAGACATCTATAGGGCCCAGTTTGGATCTTACCAACAGGACAATGATCCAACAAACAAAACATAAAAACAAAAATGGGTCCACTGAGCACCAAAACGAATATTCTGCCATGGCCATTCCAGTGCCCTGACTTGAACCCTATAGATAATGAGTGTGGTGAACTGAAGAGAAGAAGCAACCAACATGGACCTGGAAATCTGAAGGGTCTGGAGTGATTCTGGATGAAGGACTGGTCTCTGATCTCTTGTCCGATGTTCTTCAAACTCATCAGGCACTATAGGTGAAGACTCAGAGCTGGTATCTTGGCAAAAGGATGATGCAAGAAGTATTGAATAAAAGGGTACCATTAATTGTGGCCAACGTGTATTAGAGAAAAAACATTTATTTCATAATGATATTACCCATAGAACCCAAGATTCACTCAAACTTTTTAAAAAATCGTAGTACATTTTATTTTACCTTCGTCATCACATGGGAAATATGATATTGGGTTCATTTTGTGACACTGAGATTTCCCCCCCAATTATCCTTCTTCAATGAAAAGTTAGATTTTTGTACATTTTAAAAATAAAAGATCAGTAGGATTAACAATGCAGATTTATTTTCACAGCCTTTTTGATCATATTTACCAAAGGTACCAAAAATTCTGACCAAGACTGCATATAATATAAACATGCGATCACCGTGATCTGATCAAGCAGATCGGATCATCAGTAAATCAGGACACGGCGCGTTTACACTTGGCAACATCAGCTGACTTTTCGATCTGGATAGCCGATCGGATCTGTATTTCCCGCGCAATATTTAAATAAGTCTGCGGTGCAAAGTCGACCTGAAGTGGTGGGTTTTCTTTTGAAAACTATTTTCAGTCGCGGGACATTTTACAAATCAAAATACATGTAGGAGTCTCACTAGCACTCTGTTCTTCCAACAGATCGGGAGAGAGGGGGCGGCGTTTTGCGTGATGTCGTCCTGCGAATGCAGACACGATGGCTGGATTGCGTTTACATTACACTGAGATCCGATCACAATGCGTCCTCGACTACCTCTGGAACGGGACACGCTGATCGGATAACATTCCGATCAGAAGCGCGTTTACACTCGTCTTTTCAATGGCTGACAATATCTCAAATTCTCCACAAATGTGGTTTGTATGGGAGGGTTGCAAGAAAAAAGCCACTCCTCAAGAAAGGCCACATGCAGTCACGACTGAGCTTTGTCAAAACACACTGACATTCTGAGGCCACATGGAAAAAGGTTATGGTCAGATGAGACTAAAATTTAATCTGGCCTCAACAACCAAATGATATGTCTGGCAGAATTCCAATACAGCTCACCATGCAAATAACAGCATTCCTCCAGTAAAGCATGGAGGTGGTGATATCCTGTTCTGGGGGTGTTTCTCTGCAGCAGCGACTGGAGCACTCGTCAGGATAGAAGGAAAAATGGATGGAGCAAATTCCGTCCAATTCTTAACTTCTGCTAAAAAGTTGTCAATGGGAAGAAGGTTTACCTTCCAACATGACAATGACCCAAAGCACACAGCAGAACTGAGCACACAATGGTTGAAGGAGAAAAAGGTGAATGTCCTTGCATGGCCTAGTCAGAGCCCAGTCTTAAACCCCACTGAATATCTGTAGAATGACTTGAAGACTGCAGTCCACCAACCGTCACCATCAAATTTAACTGAACTTGAGCAGTTCTGCAAAGAAGAGTGGGCAAATATTGATTAAAGTCTCTACAAAGTTAGTAGAGACAGATCCCATCAGACTAAAGGCTGTAATTAAAGCAAAAGGTGGTTCAGCAAAATACTGACACAAGTGGGTTGGGTGATCCTTCTTCCAACTCAGTGATTTTTCCCCCCTTACATGTTGGTTATTTATATCTTTCACTTGGATGTTATAAGTTGCACTGAGTAAATACAGCATCATCTTCATTTCAGGCTGCAAAGCATCAAAATGTGATTATTTTAAAGGGGGGTGATTCTTTTCTGTACCCACTCTGTGTGTGTGTGTATATAAACCGCTTAATTACAAGGAACTATCTAAAAATATGTAACTGAAATTTGTGTCTTATTTTTGGAAGGTGAGGAAAGCCCATCACTTCCTGAGATGTCTTTTCAGAATCCCCACATTGCACAGATGACGGAAGGTACTGACGGTTGCGGAGACCATCATGTACCTAGAAACCTCAGTCAAGGTACCTCTTGTACTTAACCATGTGACAGTATGTCTCTGCTCAGAGAACTTCCTTTCTGAATTCCCCCAACTCCTTTGAAGCTGGATCTTTTGTTCAGCAAACTTGAACCTTAAAGTAAGCAGAATTAGTGTGCAAGTAAAACAAAATAATTCTTTCTTTCTTTTTTAAATTTTAGAAACAGATAACAGCAGCACAGCATCAGAGGCATCGTACGTTAATGTACCCCCTACAATAGAGAGGGAGGACCATTCTGCTGCATCTTCAGAGAGCGACTACGATGAACCTGGAACCTGGTGAAATCAACATGATGACTGCAAGAGATTTTTCTCAGCAGGTAAAGTATTAAAACAGTCAAAAACACACAAAACATCATTCTTTTAATTCTTCATTCTCTTTATACTGTGGACAATGATGTGCATTTTTTATTTAGGACAGATGATTCACAACAACACGAGCCTGAAAACCATGGAATGTAACACAGACGGGCCCTTGCAATACCTGAGTGTTTGTTAAGAATATTCTGGAAGAACAACAACAACAAAAAATTGACATTGTTCGTCTATTTTATAATAAACATTCTAAACAATTAACCATTCTATTATTAACCTCACAGATGGATCCAATCAAATTTTTTTTTAACTCTCAATTGTGCAAAATGTCTAAAAATTTGCATGTGTATTTAGAATATTTGCATATGTTACAGTCTTTCATTAATCAAAATAATAGTCTACACAATATAAATCAGCCACAGTGCTTCATCATTGTAAGGGAGAATGTGGCGTCGACAAAGACACTCACAATTACTTCACACACACAAAAAACCACACTCAGCGAAGAACACAAAACTTATTTTTGTTGTCCAGCCCCACAAACCGCACAAAGCTAATTTTGAAAATGGCCAGCATTCTCTTTTGTGAGGAGAGAGCATGCAACACTTGCTTGTGGACACAGATAAGATTTCAGAGAACTGTCGCAGACTTGTGTTCATTCTTTGTGTTTGCCGCAAACCCACTTTAGCTGCTGTTGTTCCCTCAGGTCTGAGAGCATCAGGGTCGAGTGCCAGCTACATTGACAGGCGTACGCACGCCCACCCCTTTTCCTTCTTAGTTTGGCTTTTAGTTTGTGATAGTCCGGCATGTTATTCCTAAAGATGGGGACAGAAGAGAAGCTTTGTGAGGATTTGAATATATTTCTGTACTTGTAGTTCACAGATGTCCAGTTCAACCCAGAGCGCTCCTTCACACAGTTGGCTCACTGCTTTGGTTTATCTCTTGAACTTTCACCAACTGCAAACCTCATTTTTTGTATACTTACAACCCATTTTGTAGAACAAATTGTAAAAACTATTATCTTGTATGTGGGTCTGCTTCTCTCAAAACGTCAAACTGGTGCTGGATGTTTTGATTGAGCAAACATATAAGAAAATTCTAAAGTCCTCTGGTTACCATGGACTCATTTCACCCTAGGAAATTAAAAAAAACAATAATAATAAACAAAAATTATATAAAATTTAAGCCTTTTTTTCCCCCCACAATAATAAAGCACATTTCTAGCCCTACTTTAAGGACCAAATAGGAAGCTGTTTTTAAAAAATAGATTTCTAGGATTTTTTTTTTACAACGAACCTGGATTTTAATACAAGAGCCATTAGTATGAAAACCCAATGCACATAAGAAAGCTCTAAGGTATTGTGGTTACCATGAAAGTTTCCAGGTCCCATTTCACCCCACTAACCTAATAATAATAATAATAATAATACTAGGAAACAATAAGTGTACAAGAAAAAAATAAATAAAAAAAAATTATATTTTGCACAAAAAAGAAAGCCTATTTTATGGACCATTTTTATTTACATTTGTAGGATTTTTTTTTAACCCCCCCTTTAAGTCTTTTGCAGACAGTCTGCATCTATTGTAAATGGTTAAAAACTCCTGATATGGACTGTCAACCATAAAATATTTGGAAGAAATTATATTTCAGAAGTATAAATGATTCTTTCCATGCTATTCCATCTTTTACTTTAAACTACAGCAAGTAATACAAGCAATATATGCAGCTACAATCCTGAACAGATAGTTTCTTGATGAGCTGATTTATCACCCGTTTAAAAGCGGAAGTTTCAAGTTCAAGTTGCTAAAGCTTCATTGACAAATTCCAAACACATTCTCTCCTAATTAAAGTTGCAAGCTTGAACATCATTAAAATACAAAGACCCTTGAACTTGAGAACTTGGCTGTGTCTGAGCACTCAGCAAAGTGCATCACGGCCTAAATATGGAAGAAAACAACATAAAAGACATAGTGCAAATGATTCACTGTCTGTTTGATGCTAAAGTTGAGTGAGACGCTGCAAGACACAGCGCTGAAGATAATAAGGAAATGACGCAGTCCGGCGGAAAACAGGGTTCGCATTAAAATACTTGCATGTTGTGTTGTTGAACACTTGTCCAAAAGTGTTTCTTTACCAGCATGTACAAATTTAATAAAGCTTATCTGTAAGAAGGCAACATGATGCCTAACAAAGACATAATTAACTGAACGTGCTGATGCTGTGCAAAGACCAGCTTGCCTGAGGCAGTCTAAGAATATCAGTGAATTGATAATGAATGAACAAACTGCTTCATCTGCTACAGTGGGATACATGGATCAATGCTGCCCTCTCCTGATCAAATGATGTTCTCTCCTGATATGTTTGCTCATACCTCACCTGAAAAATAAGTAGTCACAGGAGGAGTCCCACTCGTGATCCTCAACCATGATTACGCTGAAATCGCAAGACGTACATCTTAAATGGTTGCAGGCCCTTCAAGAACAAGACACAGTTACAGACACAGAATACATTTGCACATCTAAGTGACTATCATGACCAATATTGTGGTCATTAGAATACGCATGTGGCCCTCAAGTCCAGGCAAGATTGATTCTAAATTCATTTTCACCTTTGAGAAACGCTGGTTCCAACACCGTGAGGTACAGAGCTTCCACCAAGAAACACAGGACAGCATCTGTTTGCAGAAAAAGTGACAGCGTTTCATGAAAGGCTCAATTTCTCCTGTAGAACTTCTAAAGGCATATTTGGATGTTTCAATGCAAACTAAAAACGTACTTCTTGGACATTGTCTGAGAACATGAATCACTTGTGAAAGTCTTGTCTGCAGTGGGTTCCTGTTAGTTCACAAGAGTTTACAGATGATTAATGTGCACTGTAAAAAACAACAACAACTGGCAATATTAAACTGAAAAAAATATATATTTACAGTGAACAGTATCTTTATCTTGTTCAATGATCATGACAAGGTTTTGTCCAGTTATTTGACTTACATGAGTGCTGATGGGTTGATAATCCTCATCCAGTATTTCCTGCAGCATAGCGTCAATATCATCATTATCATGCTGAACTTTTTTGCCTTGTTGTTTTCTGGAAACAGTGGAAGTCGAAATGTCACGACTTTGTCTAGGCAGAATCTGGATTTGTTAAGATCTTGGAGACGATGTATACATTATAACCATGTGAGGCTGTTTTGTTAGCCTGTCTAAATCTTTTTAGGATTTTAGTCAGGCTGTTAACATACATTATTTGTGCATCAACAGTGTTAGGCAATGACTGTATGCGCAAAGGTTTTAGTTTTAAAACAATAGGCTTATGTAACGTTAGCTACGTTAGCTCGGGTGCTAATCTCGCTAGCCTACTAAGTTACCTTGACTGTTTCTTGTCCTCAGGATTCGCACATTTATGGTCCGTTTGGTTTAAAGCGTAAGTTGATCGTTTGGACGCAGACGTGCTACAACAAAACTTTGATTCGACTTCATCAAGTAAATCATCCAAATCATCCGCCATGATTATCCGGTGGAGAACGCTACGTTTGTTACCATAGAAACGATAATTTCTTTGCAGTCCTCTCAGAAATGAACCATATAAGTAGTCGAATTCTAAAAAATCAACGTGCTCTGGAGGCTGACCTGACGCTTTCGGTTTGCTGGTTGGCGTAAGGTTCTGAAAAGAAAAAAAAAAAGCTTCGTTGTCGGCAGGATTCGAACCTGCGCGGGGAGACCCCAATGGATTTCTAGTCCATCGCCTTAACCACTCGGCCACGACAACTCGCATACTTACTGCTTACCGTTTCTTAGTATGAAGTACGCACTTGATATCGTCTCTCATCTCGCCTTGGATAATCCGGTTCACAATAAGACGAAATATGATATAACAACCTTTTCGTTGTCATTTAAACATATTAATAGCCACAAAAATGTAGTTCATGCAACGCGGACATACTTTGATTATCTTCACTCACTGTATACTTATAACAAAACGAAATATAAAACGCTACCATGCAATATAAAACACACACAAATACATGAAACATTAAAATGTGGTTCAGGCAATTATGTGCATATACAGTGGGTACAGAAAGTATTCAGACCCCCTTAAATTTTTCACTCTTTGTTATATTGCAGCCATTTGCTAAAATCAAAAGTAATTTTTTTTTCCTCATTAATGAACACACAGCACCCCATATTGACAGAAAAACACAGAATGTTTGACTTTTTTGCAGATTTATTAAAAAAGAAAAACTGAAATATCACATGGTCCTAAGTATTCAGACCCTTTGCTGTGACACTCATATATTTAACTCAGGTGCTGTCCATTTCTTCTGATCATCCTTGAGATGGTTCTACACCTTCATTTGAGTCCAGCTGTGTTTGATTATACTGATTGGACTTGATTAGGAAAGCCACACACCTGTCTATATAAGACCTTACAGCTCACAGTGCATGTCAGAGCAAATGAGAATCATGAGGTCAAAGGAACTGCCTGAAGAGCTCAGAGACAGAATTGTGGCAAGGCACAGATCTGGCCAAGGTTACAAAAAAAATTCTGCTGCACTTAAGGTTCCTAAGAGCACAGTGGCCTCCATAATCCTTAAATGGAAGACGTTTGGGACGACCAGAACCCTTCCTAGAGCTGGCCGTCCGGCCAAACTGAGCTATCGGGAGAGAAGAGCCTTGGTGAGAGAGGTAAAGAAGAACCCAAAGATCACTGTGGCTGAGCTCCAGAGATGCAGTCGGGAGAGGGGAGGAAGTTGTAGAAAGTCAACCATCACTGCAGCCTTCCACTAGTCGGGGCGTTATGGCAGAGTGGCCGACGGAAGCCTCTCCTCCGATGCAAGACACATGAAAGCCGCATGGAGTTTGCTAAAAAACACCTGATGGTGAGAAATAAGATTCTCTGGTTTGATGAGACCAAGATAGAACTTTTTTTGGCCTTAATTCTAAGTGGTATGTGTGTAGAAAACCAGGCACTGTTCATCACCTGTCTAATACAGTCCCAACCGTGAAGCATGGTGGTGGCAGCATCATGCTGTGTGGGGGTGTTTTTCAGCTGCAGGGCCAGGACGACTGGTTGCAATCGAGGGAAAAATTAATGCGGCTAAGTACAGGGATATCCTAGACGAAAACATTCTCCAGAGTGCTCAGGACCTCAGAATGGGCCGAAGGTTTACCTTCCAACAAAACAATGACCCTAAGCACACAGCTAAAAAAACGAAGGAGTGGCTTCACAACAACAACTCTGTGACTGTTCTTGAATGGCCAGCCAGAGCCCTGACTTAAACCCATTGAGCATCTCTGGAGAGACCTAAAAAAATGGCTGTCCACCAACGTTTACAATCCAAACTGACAGAACTGGAGAGGATCTGCAAAGAGGAATGGCAGAGGATCCCCAAATCAGGTGTGAAAAACTTGTTGCATCTTTCCCAAAAAGACTCATGGCTGTATTAGATCAAAGGGTGCTTCTACTAAATACTGAGCAAAGGTCTGAATACTTAGGGGGACCATGTGATATTTCAGTTTTTCTTTTTTTAATAAATCTGCAAAATGTCAACAATTCTGTGTTTTTTCTGTCAATATGGGGTGCTGTGTGCATTAATGAGAAAAAAATAACTTTAAATGATTTTAGCAAATGGCTGCAATATAACAAAGAGTGAAAAATGTAAGGGGGTCTGAATACTTGCCGTACCCACTGTATCTACTCTGATAGCTTCACTGTAGTAAATGAATGACATAAAACACTACGCTGCCTCTTTTTTTAAATGTCAGTTTTAATGAACAATAATAGCCATTATAAAAGTAGAAGTATAAGAGACTTATGTAATAGGAAATAAGACAAAAGCAAACAATTCAGTCAAATGTATGCTAACGTTACATCAGCGCTGTACGACGGTGAGATAAATAGCAGCGGTGTATAAAGTAGCCTACCTGAAAGCCATACTCAAGTAAAAGTACAGATATCTTACCAGAAAATGAATTTGGAAGAAGTTGAAGTCACCGTTTAGAATATTACTTGAGTAAAAGTCTTAAAGTATGTGATATTTATTGTACTCAAGTACGAAAAGTATTTTTTTAATCTTAAATGTAGCCTACTTAAGTATTGAAAGTAAAAGTACAAGTAAGTGCAAAATGGAAAAGAAGCAAATATATATATACTGTATACACAAAATGTTCATACACAGCTTGAGTAGCAAGATTGTGTTCAGTTTTAACTCTTTCTTCCATTTTGTATTTTTGGGTAAGAATAAAAAGCACTTCATCCGGTACTTAGTGTCTTTCATTCCAACATAAGAAAACATTTCTGGAATCTGCATCTGAAATAGCATTTAGATGTATTATTTACACAGTTTATGTATCGCAGAGGGGACATACATGCATTTAAACTGCAGTTACAGATGCATAAATAAGCCTACTTATTTATTTTTAACATAAAACATTGAATACTGATATTTGAAATAATTTAAAACATGACAAAAAATAGTAGAAATGTGAAATTAAAACCGCCAGTAGGTGACAGCAAGTGACTGTTAATGAGTGAGTCATTGAAATTCAAACAATTCATTCAAATGGCTGATTCATTCAAGAACAAAGCATTTGACCGTGTTAATGAGTGAATCACTGAATCATTTATTCAACTGATTCGTTCAAAAAGCTGATTCATTCAATAAGTAAACACCGTCCATTGCTCAGATACGTAAAACTGATATGTGATCTTTGTTTGAAACTATTTTCATTGGCAAAATTGAGCAAAAACAAGCAATATTATGTCTAAAATGTAAGTCACTTATTGCTTTATTGAACTTGTATAAAATGATTATTAAATGTGTTCATGCTGATATCTGCAGAAAAACGGTACTCTTTGTGTGATATAGATTAAGTTAACTATATTAAATTATATAAATATAAAAAGCATACAGAAGCATTTTTGCAGTCTACAATTTAGAATGCCATGAATTTTGAGTTTAATAGACTAATAAATCAACGTGCGTGCACTCTGTGTGTGATTTGGTGATGTCAGATTCGCTCATCATTACAACAACACTTACCATATTATCGCAGACAATGCAGTATCGCACACCCCAGACTCGATTTGAGTGGAAAATGAAACATCCGCGGTCCCATGTTTGCAAAAGTATACATTTTAATTAGGAAATGTAGTGGAGTAAAAGTAAAAGTTGGCTGAAATATAAAAACTCAAGTAAAGTACAGATACTCGCAAAAAATACTTAAATACTGTAATGAAGTATTATTACTTCGTTACAATACACCACTGAATAAATAGGTATATAAAGGTATGAAACTAAACTTTGTGCCAGCCAAAACTATAGGAACCAGAACAAAATAATACATTTATCCCCCCCCCCCCCCCCCTGGACCAAAGCCCCACCCCCTTGCCTGTTAGATATACCCCAAAAGGAATTATATATAATGTTTAACCACTACAGAGACATCTGAGCTAGTAGCAAATGTCAGAAAGACTAGCCGAGGCAGGCTGCTCTCAGCGGGAAACATGAGCAATGAGCGCGCGGTGATCGCCTGGAGCTCACATCTCCGAAATCGGCGAAGCAAATTTTCAATAGGCGCTGTCTTTATAAATAAACCTCAGATTTGAGTTTTAAACAATTACATTCTCACCTGAAAACTCTTAAAAGTACATTTCATGACACAATATCAATAATATTTTGAAAATGATGCGCCTTTTCTCCTCCGCCATTAACACTCGCTGGTTGGTGCGAAATGCATTGTGGGATTAATGCTGCCTCAAGATCGCACCAGCACGTCACCTCTTGATGCATCCTCGATAAAAGGGGTGGAGCAAGAACACATCTGGGGACTTGAATTGACTTGGCTAGATGTGAACTTTGGAACAGTACTTGGGCAACGACTGATGACGTTTCACAAGTACAGACAAGAACGCAAGTAACGACAAGAACGCATACTGAGAAAATGACCCTGTTGAGGCGGACCACTTTTAAAAAAATTAAAAAGAGAAGACGAGAAGGAAAACAATGAATATATTTATAAATATAATGATTATTCAGTAGAGTTCAATATGCTTATGCGCAGAAGAAACTAAGCACACTGCCATTTATCCTTTTAATTATGTCTATCATAGTATTAAAAAACAACAGTAATAAAATATTCCAACATGTTTTGTTGTGTCGGAACAGGGGTGACCATTTTAAATGTGCATTTAAAATGATGTATTTATTTACTATTTTATTGTTTAACGTTTAACCTGACTTAATTCTTTTTAAATATGTCTAGTTATTTTTCTATTTAAATGATTTATTTTATTTGATTTAAAACACGAAAACAGCAACAACAAAAAAATCTAAATATAAAATTCAATTCGATTAAATCACAGTAATTAAGATAGTGATATATTTACCACAGTGAATTCCACTCACTTAACTGCAGGGGGGCTTCAAAACCTCAAAAATACACAAAACCAGTTTCTGTAAAGTCGTGATGATCGAAAAGGAAAAAAAAAACATAGGGCGGGGATTTGATTCTATCCATCTTTTGCTGATTGGATGGAGACGAGATCTGTCGTTTCACCGGAAGATCGAGTTGAGATTTTGCTTAGATCAATACCATGCATTTAGAAAATAAATACAGTGAATTTTCGTAAAATTGAAAATCATAATTATTATTTTTTTTTCATTATTAAACTGATTATGTCTTCGTTTTATTTGTCACTCCTAGACTTGACCTCACAAATGAACAGTTTTCGCAAGTGGAAAAAGATCTTGTTCCCTGACCGGGAATCGAACCCGGGCCGCGGCGGTGAGAGCGCCGAATCCTAACCACTAGACCACCAGGGACTGCGTTGAGCAAGTTCAGATTTGTAATCAAATATGTAAAGACAAAATAGACATAATTCTTATTCCATGGATTTGACCCGTTTCCCTCCACTTGTTCCCAGTGTTTTTCTGAACAATAACACACAATATGTTATCAAGAAAACAACATTAAAAATAAAGTGGCTGTTTCTGTGGGCCGCTACACGTGAGCTGTTCGCCATATTGGAATGGTCAAAGCAGGTCCGTGGCGTGTTACCTGTATGTCTGCAACTCTAGTTATATGCATGAATGAATATCTATATCTGCTTCACCAGATGATTTTGCTAAACTAACACAATACAAGAGCCATTAGCTAACACGGCATTTAAGAGGTAAAAAAAAACTACACAATAAAAACGCAAACTAACACATTCTTACCTGTGAAAGTTTATCCAATTTTCTTCAGGAATTAAAATTTCTGCAGTTTTTACAACCAGAGGCTGCATAATGTTGTGGCATATTGAAACTCATTGCTTTTTATTGTAAGTGACGATATATTGACCGTTCCAAGAAAGCGGACACGTCGACGAATGTGGCATCTACCTATAGGCTACATATATCTATGATATAATTACATACAACTTTGCTCCCTACAATAAACATAAAACAATGTCCAGCACACCACTAACTTTGCATGTTATTCTCAAGTCTGAAATCAAGAAATTCACCAAACAATTGAAAAATATACAGATTTTATTTCATTATGAGATTTAAAAAACAACAACACCTGAATGAAAATTCTATTGATCTGAAATACAATAAATGAATGCATGGCATTTTGAAAAATACATTTACAAAAATGTGACTTTTTTTATGCTGGTGATAATGATGGAACAGGTTTGCGAAATTTACTCTGCAGGAATACTCGGGGAACACACAGACCCTCTTTTTTATTCACAGTTTCTCTCAACATATACTCCTTAACAAGAGTCTCAAATCCTGCCTGTTGGAACAAACCAGCCAAGTACTCTATGAGAAGAAGAGATGGATACCAAAAAAAAAATTGAAATAAAACATTAACTTCAATGCAGTAAAACAGATGATTAAAAAGAAACAAATGCTACACTGACCTCTTGAGAAGAAAAAGGAACGGGTCCCATCCTGTCTTGTGTAAAAATTCTCGCCCAGCTTATTGCCCGACTTAAACCTTAACATGGCATGATCATACAGTCCGTAGTCCCTGAAGAGGACAATACCTCCTGGTCTTAATACCTGTCAGTTTGTTTTGAAAGCAGAAATTAATTACTTCACAACACAAAGAAAGTGTGCAAAAACACACGAAAAATCACTTTATAAGTTATAAGTTTACTTGTGTTTAACAAAATGTCGATGCACTGTGATAAGAGTTTCATTCTTACAAAATGTGATCAGCAGTACCTTATACATTTGTTCCAGGGATTTCTGCATCTTGTCAGAATTGCAGACAGAACAAAGATCAATGTGGCTACATCCACCGTCTCCACTTGTATGGTGGCCTGGAGATCGTCCTTAGTGAGGTCACACTGGCATCGCTCGGTGCAATACAAGGCAATTTGCTGTAATAATAATAAATAATCATAAATCAAGGCAGAATGCATGCAAAACAGTGTATGAATGTGCAACATTATAAGACTGGAAAAAGGTTGACCAGATGGATGTAGGTTTTTATAGTTTGAATGGTTAAAAAAATGAACATTTGCTGAAAATGTACTCACTCTCAGGCTATCCAGGATGTAAATGAGTTTGTTTCTTCATCAGGACAGATTTGGAGACTTACTCACCAATGGATCCTCTACAGTAAATGGATGCCGTCAGAATGAGATTCTAAACAGCAGATATTAATTGTTGTCACGTGTCAATTAATGTCTTGTGAAGTGTAAAAAACAGCCTGTTTGTCGAAACAAACCCACCATTAAGGCATATTAACCTCAAACCCTCACTTCTGGTCAAAATATCAGTCCATAATCCAATTTTCTCCTCTCACATCAAAATACATCATATTTATTTAGAACCATTTTGGACTGTTTCCACTTGTAAACAGCGGTTGATCTATGCTTATTTTTCTTCTGATTCAGATGAGATTACTTTTTCACCAGAGGAAGCAATATTATCGATAGAGGACTATTTTAGCTGGAAACAATGGTTTTAAGTTAAAAATCTTGATAAATTTATTTCAAACACACAGCTTTTCACATCACAAAATATTAATTGATGGACTGGAATTGTGTGGATTACTTGCGCATTATTGTGATGTTTTTATCAGCTGTTTGGACTCTCATTCTGACGGCACCCATTCACAACAGAAGATCCATTGGTGAGCAAGTGAAGTAATGCTAAATTTCTCCAAATCTGTTCTGATGAAGAAACAAACTACACTTTGGATGGCCTGAGGGTAAGTACATTTTCAGCTAATATTAATTTAGGGTGACCTATTACATTAAAGTGAGAGGAAGCACAAATTTGTCACTTTTACCTTGACAAACTCAACAGCTCGTGGAGAGAAGTCACAGGCATAGATGAAGATATTCAGATCCTCTTCCAGAAGAGGGAAAATACAGTTTCCAACCCCACAGCCAGCCTCCAATAACACCAGCTTCTGCCCCTGAGACTGAAAGAATAGATTTAATTTGCATTCATCAATACAAACTCAAACATGTTATAGCAAATGCATGGAACATCTCTTACCTCTCTGCAGTTTTTCAGTTCATCAAACTCTCTTGTAGTCCAGTGCCTGTCTTTGAAAAAGTTAGTCGTGTTTCTTTTATAAAATAAGTTTTTCAGTTTTTCTGAGCATCCATTTCGAGTTTCTGCTGCTTAAAGTCCGACACTCGGTCAGTCCTGAGTTTCTCCAGCTCTTCTGGGTTCAGTGTCCTTTCTCTCAGACAAGTGGACTGATGGGGAAAAGCAGGGCTGGATTCCAGCGAGTCCAACTCACCTGTCACTGACATGACTGTTTGAGTTCCTGTTTGAGTTTAGGATTAAAACTAAGACAACGACTTCAAATTAGATGCTGTGACGTTTTACTATCATAAAAGTCACAGCACTTTAAAATGTTACACGTAACTAACCACCTCAATGATAAAACGCAATTCTTGTATGTGGAAACATTTCAAACCTATTATGATAACATTTTAACCTTCTAAACAAAACAACAAGGGAAGGAGACTTCAGAAAACATTTTAGAACAGAAATTTATAGCACAAAATGTGTTTTTTTAAGTGCCCATTTCTCCTCTTATTACATTTATGTTTCCTTTCTGAATATATGTATTTATACAACTGGAACTCTTACAAACTCATTTATCCTTAAATGTTATTCTTAAAGGCCCATTGTTATTGCTGATGTAATTTAGCAGCATCTTAGAAAAGTGGTGTATAACAATATAAACATAAATGATAATTTTACCAGTCAATTGTTTGGAATAATCAAGATTTGTTTAAGTTTTTAAAAGCCTCTTTATGTTCACCAAGGCTGCATTTATTTGATCAGAAATACTGTAAAATCAGTAATATTGTGAAGTATTATTACAATTTCAAATAACTGTTTTCTATGTGAATATACTTTAAAATGTAATTTATTCCTGTGATGGCAAAGCTGAATTTCAGCAGTCATTACTCTTCAGTATCACATGATTCTTTAGAAATCATATTAATATGCTGATTTGATGCTAAAGAAACATTTTTCATTATTATCTGTTTTGAAAACCATTTTTACTGCCTAATGTAGAAACTATAAGAGACTCTTATATCTATAAGAGACAAAGGTTAAAAAATATATATATTCCAAACTATCTATTTGAGTATTAATACTATTATTCACTGAGAAATGTAAGTGCAGGTTTTACTATTTAAATGTCCATAATTACAAACTATGGAAAATATCACAGATTTGTATCTTGAAACAGTGATATGTATTACCAATCATTTATGGCTAAGCTACTGTTGTGTTTGTTGTATATGCATGCTTGTTGTGACAATAAATTACAAACGAATACAAACTCAATATTGTTTATTTGACATACAGGTGCTTTTGATTTCTGGTCAGCTGGCTTCAATGGAAAGCTTGTTCCATTCAGGAAATCCTGTTTATATAGACAGGCAAATCAACACTTTGTTCGGAGAAAACTGAACAAAAGTTACTAAAACGTTGCAGCGAGAGTGTTGTTGTTCATCCAGTATGAAGAAAGCCAGTTCATTAGCCATTTACACCAATCAACATGCAGTCTCCCAGCCTCTGGCGGCAGGCAATGTCCGCGGTGGCCAGTAAGCATGCTCATTTTTAATTTACTCAGCCCAAAAAAATACAGATGTTTATACAACAACTCTACTTTAATGTCTCAAAAACCTACATTCAAACCATGATACAGCGCTGTACCCGGACCCCCTTTTAAAAAAAAACATTCCACAGATCATCTGACATGCCCGGCCCCACGTTTACACAGTTCAGCCTCAATCCAGCACCAGACCAGGCGCGAGGGGGGTGAAGGGTGCCCTCTGAGGTTTATGGGGCATCCTCAATGCCTGCAATGGTGTGGATGACGAGCGCCCCCTCTCTCATGTGCATATACAGTATACATTTAAATTATACAGGTAGCAGCAACACCCCCTCGGCGAGGGGTTAAGAGGGTGAGGGGGTGACATGGCCTGATAGGGGAAAGAAAGGCAGAGGAGCAGTGAGGAGCAGCATCTATTTATACTGTTCCAGCGTCTCTGCTCTGGTCCCTCCGGCGACGGTGCTCTGTTTTGTTCCGGCTTTCTGAATCCTCTCGGTCGATCGTCTCCTTCTCTCGTTCTCTCTTCCTCTCTCGACGGGCCTCGGCGTTCTCTTTCTCCTGCAGATTGAAGCGTTTTTTCTTCTCTCCCCGCCGCTGACCTTTCGGCTTACCTGAGAGGACAAATGGCGACAGCGTAAGGCATTTTGCAACAATTATTCTAGTAAATATAAAGTGTTATTTTTGTCCACCAAGTAAAAATCTGATTACTTAGAGAAGTAATAGTACATGCTGCCTCAAAAAAAATTCTAAATTTGAGGTACATTACTATTTTTTAAAGAAATTAACACTTTTATTCAGCAAGGATGCATTAAATTGATTTATATATTTGATTCTAATTCAAATAAATACGGTTTATTCATCAAAGAATCATGAAAACATGTATGATGGTTTCCACAAAAATACGTTTCTTGAGCACCAAATCAGCATATTAGAATGATTTCTGAAGGATCATGTGACACTGAAGACTGGAGTAGTGATGCTGAAAATTCTGATTTGCCATCACAAGAATAAACTACGTTTTAAGAAAAAGAAGAATAAATCATACATCATGTAAATAAATTACAAAATATATTCAAATGGAAAACTGATATTTTAAATTGTAATAATATTTCTAAATATTACTGAATTTACTGTGCTGTGTTCAAATAAAAGCAGCCTTGGTGAAGAGACTTCTTTCAAAAACATTAAAAAATACACAGAACAAGCAACTTACATGATAACGTGTACGGTTTGGGTTGGGTTATTTGGGACGCTTATGAGTAATGTTTTTAAACACCACAGTGTTTACACTTTCCAGGAAAATTACTTATAGTGTTTTTGCACATTAATCTGGGATAAGAGAAAGTATTGTAACAGGAAGAAGTACACACACAATATGAATAATATCACGCTGACCAGTCAGAGTTTGGCAGGCATCTTGCTGTGCAGGCGTGTTGAATCACTCTATCATTCTATTAATCAGGCTTTAGGTGGACACCCCGCCCCCCCCCGGACTCTCTCCGGACTCCCTGCCTGCTGCAACCCACACTGACCCACACATTCCTGGGGTCCAGCCAGGGCGATAGGGGGCCATTGTAGCCCCGGCTGTCGAAACAAACTTGCCCATGAAGATGCACGACTATTGTTTTGTGAACGAAACTAGTTCAGGAGGATGAAGTGAAATCCCCTCCACCTCCCGCAGGGCTTGAATCTGCTGTGATTGTACTGTGCATTATGAACAGGCTGACTCATGTACGGTGTCTGACCAAGCAAAACACACACACATTTCTCTCGCCGTCCCGTCTCTTTAAACACAGGAAGTTCCCTCTGCGTACACTGTTGTCTTTGTCGTAATGATTTGGAGATCAATGGATTAGGAGTAATCCTCTGCTTTTCCCATAAACCAAGGCCTAACATGACCAGAGCTCTGTGGTGATTATTTTGGATATGTTTACTGGCACCCTTTCAGAGCTGGAAGGCTGTCAAGTTTTTCAGTAAACTGTCATACGACGATTTGGATACAAGCGATTTCCTCAGGGATGGAACATGCTCTTGAGCATCTGCTCACCACCGCTGAAGCAGATGCAGTTGTTGAGGAAAATTTCATAGCTCAGAGGTTGCTCTTTCAAAGCTCAGACACAAGACCTAATGGAGTTAGTAAATTGTGACATGAATGAGACATACAGTATAAATACAGTGTTAATTTTATACGGGTAGCATTGCTCAGATAATTTGGTCTTGCAGGAATAATATTATTGAAATATATGACATCATATCGAAAGCTTTGACTTTAGATCTTAAGCAAGTTGTGCAGTCTTTGTGACATTGTTCTCTCTTGAACTCTAGATGAGACCTATCTCAGGAGCAACATCTGAGAAACTGTAAAGTCTCAAATGGAACGTCTCCATTTGTTCTCCATTTAATCTGATTGCTATCCAAGAGAAACGATTGAGATATCAAAGAGATCTCTTGAGACTGAGATATCAGAGATATTCCTTTAGTTATGGAAGCCTTTTTCTGCCTAAGGGTAAAACTACATTTAAAATATTAAAAAGTAGACAGAGTTTAAAATTAAAAGTCACAATATGAGACCTAAACTCATCATTGTGAGGTAATACACTACTGTACAAAAGTTTGGATTGGTAAAATGTTTAATGTTTTTGAAAAAATCTCATACTCACCAAAGCCGTATTTATTTGATAAGCAAATACAGTCACAACAGTACTACTGTGAAATATTATCAAAATGGAAAATAACAGTTCTCTTTCAATTAAAAATGTAATTTATTTCTGTGATGGCACAACTGAATTTTCAGCAGCCATTATACTCCAGTCTTCAGTGTCACATGATTCTTCAGAAAATGTTCTAATATGCTGACTTGGTGTTCATGAAACATTTCTTATTATTAACAGTGATGAAAGCATTTGTGGTGCTTAATATTTTTGTGGAAACCATGATAATTCTTATTTGATGAATAGAAAGTTCAAAAGAACAGAATTTATTTGAAACTGAAATATTTTGTTTAATTATACATTTCTTTACTGTCCCTTTTGTTCAATTTAATACATCCTGCTGAATAAAAGTAGTAATTAAATAAAAAATAAAAAATCTTACTGACCCCAAACTTTTAGTGATAGAATAAAGTGCAATTATGAACAATACAGTTTTAAAATAAATTGTTTTACTCTGCGACTATAAAGGGCTTCCAATTAAAGTTAAATCCATGCACAAGTTGACAAGTGCTACAGCAGATTTACAGCTAAAAATAGGCACATGATAATGGATCTATTCATCATTTCTGGATGAATCAATGGATTGCAGTTCCATCCTCCTCTAAGATATGTTGCAAGCCTGGAATGGTTTGGAACGAGTTTGTCTCATAGTTGTGTCCATCTAGATGTTTCAACATAGGTGAAATGAGGAGTCATCTGGCTCTGATTACACATTATTCTTGAAAGAGTGATTGAGAGGGGAGAAAAGGAGGAGATCTTAGAAGAGGAGGGAGATGAGGGGGTGAAAAGTGTGTCAGGACAGATGGAAGAACTTGGGGCATAACTGCTGCACAGTCAGTAAAAGGTGAAACGCTCTAAAATCAACCCTGACAACCCAAATCGTCCCAGTCTGCTGCTGTTAAGGACACAGAGGTGGAGATGGTTGAAATGGGATATGATGGTGCAGTGGGGCACAATTTCACTAATGAACCACGGGGGTGGGGTGGAGGGGTTCACATCCTCCCCGGCAGGCGTGCTGTCGTCCGGTGGCTTTTGGGAGGAGCCAGGCAGGGATTAAGGGCTCTGGCTCGTCCCACAGGAGGAATGCTTCGGCTTTGAAGGCCTAGTATAGCTGCTCTCCCTTAGGGAGGTTGGTGCTGGTGTGCAGAGCAGATACAAGCAGAGCTGCATACAGAGGCTAAGAGTTCAGTGGACAACTGAGCTACACACACACACACACACAAAAAAAACGATGTTGGGATGCCACATTCTGCTCTTACATAAAAACTAAAACTCACAATGTTATATGAGCATTTATGCACAAACACAAGTTTATTTTAATTTATTTGTGGGGACTTTCCATAGTCTCCTTTACATTTTGAAATAAACATCAAGTATATTTAACTATATTTATTAAATATACTTTATATCTACAATGTAGGTAAAACCTACACCCACACCCACACACACACACACACACACACACACACACACACACGTTTACTTAGCTATCTAAATGGGGACATTCCACTGGCATAATGGTTTTTATACTGTACAAACTGTATAATCTATCACCCTAAACCTAAACCTACCCCTTACAGGAAACTTTCTGCATTTTTACAATTTAAAAAAAACTTTGTTTACTTTATTTTTATACCAGTTTTACAAATGAGGACGTCCCCAAAGGGAGGTTTTTGGAGATTTTGTCAGGTTTAGCTCACTTTTGGGTACAAATTTGTCCCCAAAATATGGTTAAGTAGGTACACACACACACACATTATATATATGTACGCTACCATTCAAAAGTTTGGCGTCAGTAAATTTTAAAAAAATGTTTTTGAAAGAAGTCTCACAAAGGTGGAATTTATTTGATCAAAAATACTGTAAAACCAGTAATATTGTCAAATTCTATTATAATTTAAAATAATTTAAGTAAAATGATTAAAAAATTCAAAAGAGTAGCATTTTTTAAACCATCAAAAGAACATATTTGGTAACATTACATTAGTAACATTTACTGTCATTCAGTGTAATCCATGCTAAATACAAATATTTTCTTTAAACTGACCCCAAATATATATTATCAACATTAAAACACTGAGCAAAAAAAGAGAAGCACATGTTGACACTAGGAGTTGAATTTAGAGTCATGAAGCATGAAAGGGAAAGGACAGGGGCCAGACGCAGGGCTGCGTTTGGACAAGCTGTGTAAGAAAAAGGTCAGGATTAGTCAGAGGGAGAACACGAAAGAAAAACAAATGACAAGTAACGAGAGAAGAATGGAGAGGGATTTGGCTGGGGTAACAACAAGTAAAACAGTTGCATATGTGTGTGTGTGTTTGTGTGTATCAGGAGTCGGGGGTGGACAAGGAGGATGTATCAGTGTCAGTGGGCGGGTTGGGATTACTTTGAGTTGGCGGGGGTCAGACCACTGACCCTGCTGGTGTATGTTGAACATAAACACGGACAGGACAGAACCCCAGCAGATAATTAGCATGCAGTTGATGTTTCAGGAGCTGGGGGAGCTGGGTAATCACAAGCGGGGTTGAGTTTGATAACCGAGCCTGCAGTGTATAAAACGCACCCCTCACACGTGGCCCCCAGCAGATCGATACAACACTCCTCATTCGAGTTACAATGAAATATATATATATTGTATGTATGTATGTATGTATGTGTCTATAATGTTTGTTCGGTGTGCAAATTTGTATTATAGATTTTTAATTATTTTATTTTTTCAATAATTTTATTTAAATTGCACCATGGGATTCATCTCGGGCAATATCGACTTATGCAATGCTTCTTGGGGGGTCTATAATTAAAGAGCATAATAGATCTTTTGGGTAGATTTTGTTTGCCACATATTTAATTAGATAGTTATGAAAACTTACTAAAGAATTGGAGACCCGATAATTTTAATAAGCATATAATATTTATTTAGGGTTTAAAACAGTTTTTTAAAAATGATTTTTAAAATGATTAATACATATATATAATATATTATATATATATTTTTAAATTTTTTTTTTTTACATATTAAGATATTTTATAAAAGCCACCGGACGACAGCACACCTGACGGGGAGGATGTGACCCCCTCCACCACAAATCTGCCACATGTATTTGTTTTGCATCAGTTGGGAAATATTTCTGGCACTTACATTTATAATTATCCAGACGATACAAAACAAGCATTTATATGATAATAAAATAACTAGAGTCAATGTTTTTTTGTTATAAAATAGTGGAAACTGTACAACAGCCAACCGGCAATTCCATTCACTAAGTCAAGCATCACTTTTATTATTGCTCATACTTAGGGTTACGGTTTTAATGATACCTCAAATCATGCAGCTTTTTATTCCTCTAAGTGATCAGATTTACAATTTTCAGTGATGATTGTGATAACAATATAACTATTTATCAATAATTATATTGGCCACTTACATCGTCTTCTTTTGACAAAGCATTCCCTCTTATCAGAAGTCGTAGGGCACGGGCTTCCCATTGGAGAGGAATTCTGTAGGACCTTCCTGATCCTTGTTTCTTCGCCCCATTTGAAGCCGCAGGTTTTACCTGAGCGTGAGCAGGGGCCCCATTCGCTCCACTCGCCCACTTCACAGTGCACTAAAACACAGTTAACAAGTTAGTGAAGCCACACACATACAGCACTGTGTCTTGACAGCAGGTGTTATGTTAGAGACTAACCTGTTGGTATGCATTCCATTAAGTCATTGGGCTCAAACTCGTCTGGGCAGACGTGATGACATTGCCCATGCAGTAGGTAGTGTTCCAGCGCACACCTCGTACACGTGTCACTGTTCTGACAGGAGTCGCAGTCCGCAGGACATGCTGTAAAACCATCACACACACACACACACACACACACATGCACGCGCACACACACACACACACACACACACACACACACACACACACAGTTAGCTTCACTAGAAGTACTAGAGTAACTAACTGGACAACATTTTTCAGTCTGCTCTCAACATTTGAAAATAACACTACTGAAAAAAGGTACAAAAGTTGTCACTGGGGTGGTACCTTTTCAAAAGGTACTAAAACGTACAATTTAGGAATCAATATGTACTTTTAAAGTACTAATATGCACTCTGTAGGGTTAATTAGGGTGGGATAGCTTTTGTTCTGAGAGTGTTCTGCTATTTTCATTATAGTGTAGCTTTTAACAAACTACTTTTTCCAAACTACTTTGCAAAGTCTGAATTATTCTAATAACAATCATCTATCTAATATGCAGTGAATCAGTTAATTTAGATGGTCATCTGTCTAATATGTAGCAGTGGAAAGTTATATTCATTCTAATAAATCAGTTCATTAAGATGGTCCTCTATCTAATTTGTAGCTTTTGAAAGTCTGATTCATTTTAATGAATCTGTTCATTCAGACGGCACTCTCTCTAATGTGTAGCTTTTAATATTTTGATTCATTTTAGTGAATTTGTTCATTTGAATGATCCTCTCTCTAATATGTAGCTTTTGAAAGTCTGATTCATCTTAATGAATTGGTTAATTTTGGATGGTCCTCTCTTTAATATGTTGCTAGTGAATACTAGTGAATTGGTTCATTCGGAAGGATCCTCTCTCTCATATGTAGTTTTCCATTTTATTGTAGTAAATCGGGACAATCCTTTCTTGAATATGTTGATTTTGAAAGTCTGATTCATATAAGTGAATCACTTTATTCAGATGGTCCTCTCTCTAATTCAGATGGTCTTCATTCTAGTGAACTGGTTCATTCAGACGATTCTGAAGTCATATATGGCTTTTGAGTCTGATTCATTCTAATGAACTGGTTCATTCGGATTGTCCATTTAAATAAACTGATTAACAAAAAATTATTTACCAATTCATATCCCTGTACTATGTACTATATTTTCACCTCATTTGTGTAAATTAGGTTTTCATTAGATTTACTATACATTTATCTGTTCGAGCTTAATTCCATCACCATAATTAAGTTTGTTCATGCAAAACCCCTAATTGTTTTTGTGCAATTAAATACAGCTTGAATTGAATGATAAATTATATCACAAAGATATTTTATAATATATATTACCCTTTACAATTAGTACCTTCAATGTATTTAGCTACTGTTTGTTTGTAGCTTGTAGTGTAACTAACTACTTTTGAAAAAACAGCCCAGGAAAAAAAAAAGCACTATTAAATGTATTAAAATGTACTTGAATTTATAATACAATTGTACTCCTAACATGCTTACTTGAAGTGCATTAAAATGTATTGAATTGAATAATATATTTTTAAAAAGTAAACGAAGTATGTTGGTAATAAATATATGCTTAGTTACGCTTTTAAGAAATATGCTAAAACATAAGTATACTTTTTGTGACATTTTAATGTATTTACAGAAAACACTTATTTTACTCTTACTTAAAGTATGAGGATTTAGTCCAAGCTTTGAAATCTAAACTGGTGGTCGGCCACATAAAAAGGATGCTAAAAACTAGTCCATCATATCTGTGACTGTAAAATGGGCACTCACCAGGGACACACTCTTTCTTGGTATCACTGGGCATTAGCTCATCTGGACAGCTCTCCATGCACTTGCCCTTGTGCAAGTAGGAGCCCGCTCTGCAGCGCAGACAGAAGTTCCTGTTAAAGCACGAGTCGCACTCTGACCCACACTCTGGAAGACAGGTTACGCACTCATTACCACATTGCCTGAGCAGAGAAGAGAATGCTGTAGTATAAACGTCAATGTCCGTAGCTTTATTACCGTAACTAAGACATAAAGACGTCTGTAGAGTAAATATTTCAAGGAGAAGCTGAGGTAAAACATGCGTCTTACTTATGCAGTCGTTCCGGTCAGGGGAACGGGTGCCGTAGAAACCATTAGGGCAGGAGGCCAGGCACACTCCAATCTGCCTCATCCCGTCCCTCTCCAGGTGAATAAAAAGCTTGGGTTTGCAGGTCAGACAGCCATTGTAAACCGAACAGGTCTGACAGCCTCCCTGGCATCCCTGGGAGCTCACCCCTGAACCCTCTGTGGTAGAAACATCAATTTTACTTTAGGATCAAACAACACGTGTGCTCAAAAAATTATGTATGCAAATGTAAAGATCTGAAAAGTGTAATGGATATATGGGTGACCATATGTCCTCTTTTTCCTGGGCATGTCCTGGCTGGGATTTCTAAGTTGCCTAAAATGTTTGGGTTTTGGCTTTGCTTTGCTTTGGGGTCTGTTGTCGTGGAATAATATATTTCAGATAAACCCGCTGATAAATGGCATGTAAAAACAAACTTCACATTGTGTTTTGCTCCCTTCTCATCATTTCCTGTCCTCTGTGCACTGCCTCTGAATAAAAATGGCTGAATATACATGCAAAAATGTCATTTCAGTAAACAGTTTCACATTTCAAAAAAGATATAATGCCTTAATATAATGTGTAGCAATCCAAATTTCTGCAAAGGCTACAAAACCGAACTGAAAGCCTTGCTTCTTCTGCCAGCAGCTAGTTACAAAAAACATACTTGGCATTTACTTGGACATTCTCAACATTTATAAGAACAAACAGGAATGGTGGGTACAACTAAATGATTCCAGCTTCTCCAAGGAAAGAACAGAGCCATCAATTAAGACTACAACAGTGACCATAATGTAGTGTAATAATAAACACGACAGTCATCTGTGGATTCTCCTGGCAGAGAAACTAATCAACAGGGACACGTTGCACGCAAACAGCAGTACAGTAGCCTTTGTGTTCATAAGCGCACAAACAGAGTGGCCTCACTGTGACAAAAACCCAGATGGAATCAACTAGTCTCCACTGGAGACCTCCAGCTGCAAATACATGCTGAAATGGCCCACCACAAATGCATGACGAAGAGGTTTCTCAATGTCTCAGTGACATATTTAGAAAACACCCTCACTAACAAATCCCTTAAGATAAGATTTACCTTTAAATTATAGAGCTGATTGCTAACCTGACAACCTTCTGGACAGAGCAACTCGAAACAAAATGAGACAATATTTCTGAGAAATAGGCCTGACTGTATTCAAGGAGTTTTGAGAGAATATTTTCTTCAGTTTATTGCTCAAGGTGTTGTGAATAATATCTATGCACGATGGCCTTGTTGTTTTGGCTTGGGAACTGAAGAAGTCAAAAGTGATTGAGTTTACAGTTACTGTGAGAAGAACAGATGTTCACTGATCTAATCGCATCATACTGTAAAGTACAGTGCAGTACCTTACTAAATTCGGCAGGGTAAAAAAATGGAAGGTGCTCCTCAGCTGCTTCAAGGTGCATCTTTGATTGAAGTCGATCGCTTCCAGGTGTTTCTCAAAGGTCAGTCTCAGATGGTTAAATGCTCTGCATTTTAGAAGAGACTTACCCGGTCTCAGAGCATCTGGATGAGGGTGAGGTAGGGTAAAATGAAGATTGGTCTAGCTCAACTTCAGAGAGGTTTCAAAAATAGCTTCTACTTTCAGTTTTATTCTATTTGAAATGATATGGCTTGAAAGGATGTTACATACTGAGGATTTTTACAACCATCCACAAACCTGAACAATAAGGCAGCAGTTTAAAAAGTACAGGAAACGAGGATCCCTAACATCACTGTAAAACACAGACTTACAAAGTGGCTTTTTACCATTTTGACACACTATGCAATATTATAAGAGACAGCAATGTTCAAAATATATATAGACACACTAGCATATAAATGTTTGGGGTCGGTAAGATTTTTAAAATATTTTTTGAAAAAGTCTCTTAGGTTCACCAAGGCTGCATTTAGTTGAAAAAAAAGCAGTAAAAACAGTAATATTATGAAATATTATTACAATTTCGAATAAATGTTCTATTTTAATATGTATTAAAATGTAATGTATTCCTGTAATGTCAAAACTGAATTTCCAGCAGCAATTACTCCAGTCTTCTGTGTCACATGATCCTTCAGAAATCATTCTGAATATGCTGATTTGGTGCTCAATACACACACACACACATATACTGTAAAAATATATATATATATATACAACATTATAATAAAATGGTTTTTCTATTTATTTGTATAAATTTAATGCATCCTACTGACTACAAGCCAAAACTAGACAGACAGACAGGACAAAACAGACAGATAGATGTTTTCAACCTGCTCTTACATTCCATACTACTGAAGTCGGTCTAGGGCATCGTTGTTGTTTTTTTCTGTCTCCCTCCCCTGATTCCCAGAGTTCACTCTTGGCCGCCAGATTGCCATAGATCAAGGATATTCTGTTTGACATATCTAAGCAATCTTTACAACTGCTGTCCATTTGCCCACATGTGTTCCTGCCAAAGCTCTCCAACTCACAGAATCCTTTACACGGAGGAATTCTGCCTGCCCTTGCGCTGCCACAGCCCTTGGGTCGGCTTGCATAACAACCGCACAAGAATCTGAATGTTCGAAATCGCTTCGCCACGCTTCAAACTCGATGACAGCAAAAGCAAGCATTCCCAGAATCTATCAGTAAATCTATCATTTGCCCACATGTGTTCCTGCCAAAGCTCTCTAATTCACAGAACCCTTTACACGGGGGAATTCTGCCACCCCTTGAACTGCCACAGCCCTTGGGTTGGCTTGCATAACAACCACACGAGCACTCAATCCGAATGTTCGAAATCGCTTCGCCACGGTTCAAACTCGAAGACAGCAAAAGCAAGCATTCCCAGAATCTATCAGTAAAGCAGTACAGTTAAAACTTAATTAAATAACAAAATGTCAGACACAGACATTAAACAAAAGCATTTACTTATTGCCCAAAGACTTGTGGTTTGAGTCAGTGAAGCAGGCCCAAACAATTAATTTCCTGGGATATTCACAACATGGGGAGGCCACACAAGCAAATATAATTCACTAAAAAACACAGCCATGGCTTTATTCACAAGGAAGTTACCACATACTGTCATTAGCAGTACTCATAAGGCTTCATTTTGTGGTGACCTCACTTTTTATGTCCTCTGTGACCTAGTACACTCAAATAGAGTATATACTACAAATACACCAACTTTACAAATAAAGCACTCTTTTAAAATAGTCATATGCAAAGAAAATATTCAGATGTTATAAGTATCAGATGTTACAAATTCTTTGGCATTTAAAAGGTGTCTATTTTACATGCAAATCAAAGCTGTGTTGCTTTTACTTGTCAAGGGGGAGACACAGAGACGCACACACAGAAGACAGGAAATGTTTGAGGTCAGGCGACCGTTTGGTCACTCTCTGTGAACTGATAAATTAGTTATAGGTCATTCACCCAAGTTTCTGTCCATCACAAACGTTTCAAAGTCTCTTAATTAGCAGCATCTGATGATGGCTGGTGCATACAAATGGACGAAGGTCATCACGCTTTTCACACTTCATTGTCACAGTGTCTGCCACCATTCACACACCACCAGCCTAGATTTGACCATATTCATAACCCTGCTCACCCATATCTATTAAAAGCATCTCTTTGAAATATTTTGAAATATGTGAATTGTTAAAAAAATATGCTGAAATGAATGAAATATTTCTGCTCTTTAAGGATAACCCAAATCGTTCCTTCTTTAAATTCAAAATAACAGTTGTGTACTGAACTAACTAGCTGTCAAAGTCTGATTAGACACATATTTTTCTTATATGCCACATGAGAGCACATAATTAGTATGCTGAAGACAATGTCCTGACCACAGTCCACAATCCAGGTTATATAAAGAAAAGATAGATAAGGGTTTTGTATTTTGAATTCCATAATATCAGAGTTGAAACAACCCAGAGAGTGCCACAAAGCCACAATGGCATTTTTGTGGCTCCCTGATACCAAAAGCTATTCTGTTGCATCTAATTGGCTTTGTCACCATCTAATTTGGACCATGTTTATGCATTCATTCTAATCGAGCCTTTCGAGTCCTATTTGCTTACCTTGCTTATTAAAATAAAAATCATACTCAATTACACAGTTCTGGAGCTTGTCATGCATGAATTGCTTATTTCAGAGCAATTCAGAGTTTATCTCTCTGTAAACCAAAAATATTCATATAAACACTTCCATCTAGGGCAGGGGTGTCAAACATATGGCCCGCGGGCCGAACACGGCCCACAGAGGTGTCCAATCTGGCCCGCAGGATGATTTAAACAATATTATAAAATAATAAATAAAACATAATTTTGAAAATTAAATAAAGTGTATTCGCTACAATATTTTATTTCTAATTTAAAAACGGAACAAATGGCTCGATTATTTACATTGATATTACGCCTCGGGATTCGGGACACCTAACATGCATGTTTTAAAGCGACGCCAGAATCTCGAGCAGCATGAGGATAATATGATGATAGCTGCTTTGTAACTGATGCTTGTGGGGAAATTTTCTGGTGATTTTAAACATGTCCAAAAGAAGAAATTTGACCTGGAAGGGCGGACAGGCTATTTAAGGAGAAATGGAAAGAAAGTAATCTCAACGCCGACAGGTAGCCTATGTTTAATCACAACTCGTGGCTGTGGTAAATGTGTGCAATATTAAACGACACTGTGACGCACTGGACAGCTTCGCATGGAGAAAGTAAATGAGCGAGGAGTGTGCGATATTTGTTGTGTACTAATATCCTAACTGTTGTTTTAATGACGTGCGAGCTGACATTTTGTAACTTTGCAAAAAAAACAAACAAACACATCGTGAGAGTTTTTCAGTGCCGGATGAAGGCTTACAGGCTATCAGTTTACAATATAATTCAATATATGGGGGCAAAATTAAAATGCCCTGTAAGAAATGTAGTTTTTAATATTTATATCGTGATAGTTAAGTAATGTCTAACTATATCAAGAGTGTTGCTTTCCCGAATGTCAGCGCGATCGCAAATGAATTGATTTTATATAACAGCTCAACAAACAAGACGCTAGTATTAAGTGTGTTATATTAGTCACAATGCTGTCTGTTTATCTCTGTTTTGGCAAGAAAAAGTTTTTAACAAACCCGAAGTAAGACCAATTGTGTGTCTCCAAAGCAGCACTGTGTAAATGGATCACTACAGTAAGACGGAGAATTGCGCCACTACTGGGGCTTTAGTGTCATATTTATTTAGCCATTACGGGATTAAAAAACCACGGTGCTATCTCAAAAACACCTCTGCCAAAAATTATGGTAATTACACTATCCAAAAAAAAAGAAGAATTTTGTGTCAATATTGCACAACCCTAAAATAACCCCAAGCATATCTTAAAAAAAGTGTCCCTAGATTTTTCAATTTATATATTGTAGTTTTGTTATGGTCTAATATTACTGTAATGGTGAGCAAACTGGGTTTAAACAAAGGAATTCGGGCCCGCACAAGGGGAACATTTTCTTAAGTAGGCCCTCAATTAAATGAGTTCTGACACCCTGATCTAGGGCATAACACCCTAGACAGCGAGGGGACAGGGACCCCCAACTTACACATGGTCCCATTACACTCCGGGTACTTGGTACAGCCTTGACTTAATCATTTAACTACATCTGATTAAAATGGTCTTGAAAATGTAATTTCATAGTTATTATCAGTGTTGGGGGTAACGCATTACAGTAATGCGAGTTACGTAATCAGATTAATTTTTTCAAGTAACTAGCAAAGTAACACATTAATTTTAAATTTACAAGAAAATATCGGAGTTACTTTTTTCAAATAAGTAACGCAAGTTACATTTTTTTTGTTCAATTTATTGATGACAGCTCTCCTGTCCCCATGTTGAGACAAATCGGGAGTAAGTGCAGAGGCATTGTGTGCGCTGTGTGAACATGATGTTACTGTAGTTCTAAACTAAATATGAATATGCATTAATTCATCCCACTCACAAAAAGCAGATTTAGTATTCATCAAAATGAATTAAAACTCAGAATATGACGCAACCCTGCAATAATTAAATATGTTAAATAACATCAAATGTATCTAATCCCATTTTATTAACCAGTGTCTTTGCTGCTGACCTTTGATGATCCAATTCAACCATACAAAAAAAAAAGCAAAAATGACTTTAGATAAACTAACAATCGTGCTTTGTTTTTTTATTGCTGAAGAGTGTTTCTTCTCCTGTGTTTACTGTACAGACGTGAATTTACATTTTCTTTCAGTCTGAGGTTTATTCATTACACTTTTAGGTGTGAAAGGGCTTTTACAATTGCTATGAATAGAACTTCTTATATTAAAAACAATCAAGCCCTGCTCATATTTAAAAAGTAACGCGAAAGTAACGCAAAAGTAATATAACGCATTACTTTCCATAAAAAGTAACTAAGTAACGTAATTAGTTACTATTTTAGGGAGTAACGCAATATTGTATTCTGTTAGTACTGAACTAACTTACTGATATCTCCGCGAGCAGCAACAGTCAACAAACGGACCAAGCGCACTACAAAGGGTTTACTGCGTAATGTAGTGGCCGCTAGAGAGCGATCCAAACAAGACATTGGGACTGGCCATTTATGCTATAGACGAGCAGTGCACAACGAATGCACTGGCTAATAATGGTGTGCAAATTCATACTTTCATATTCGCACTAATCACAACAAAAATAGCACGAGTCAGTGAAGCAAAATACGACTAAAACTTTACTCGTTAATGGAAGGTACGTTAACATAAGAACTGCAACGTAACCTAAAACAAGATTTAAATGACCAAATCAGCAGTGCGTCCCTTGCCGATAAGTTATGTGTCCGAATCAAACCTTACAAGTGTCTAGTAAAATTTCACGCGTCTTCTAAGCTTTTACCTCAACGGAACATTTCCCATCAGAAGTTTATCTAGGATGCCTAAGCAGCTGTTTTGTCCTCACAGTGGGATGCAAGTGAAATATTCCTCAAATTAAGCCATCAAAACAAAACAATGAGGATCAAAAACAGGCTTTGGTGACAAGCGCAGTTTCACTGAGAGACTGGCTCATCTCAAGCAACACTACGCTGTTTGCAAGGTTGCCAAATCTTTGTGACAAAAACAGTCCACCAAACAAAACCAGTCTAATCACCAATAAAACCGAACCACTTTAAAAAACAGCCAAAGTATTCCACGCTTTTTTTCTTCAGATTTTCAAATGGTATAAAATAGTTTTAAAAACATAAAGTTTAGAATCACTGAGAAAATAGCTTGATTTACTGTACTATTTAAAAAGTTTGCAATACACTTTTAACTGGACAGGCGGTTTCTTATACAATGTTCACAGTACCATACTACTTTTATTTCATATGTGGATCATAGAGGCCATATTGATTTTTTCCCGAATGAAAACGAGGCTGTGGAGAACAGAAGTAGCCTAAAGACTATTCAATGGTTTGTGAACAACACTAACATCAAAATAGCCAAATAAATACAAATAAATAAATACATAAATAACTTGACATGACATAGGACTATTAAAACATGGCGGTGTACCCTAAGTAAAGTCTACGTACTATTACTATTTTAGCATATTTAATTAAAAACACCTAATTAATATTTAATTAATATTTCCCTATAGACCTAGTGCATTCACTGTAGTGTTTCATAGCCGTTGGTCTATTTCCATATATAACATATATATATATAAAAATTGGTGAGATAAGTCAAACCCTCACACCTCATAAAAACGGCCACAGTTGGCGAACAGCACACTTGGCAACCCAGGCTATTTGTCACAAAATACAAACGGAGAAAAACAGTTGTCATTAGAAAACATATAGGCCTACATTTCGGTAGATCTTTCAACTGTTGAGAAATATGCAACTGCTTTTTCTCAGTTGCATATGGTTATATATAACAACAGGAAATGCTCTCGGATTTTCTTTTTAGCTTTGCGTTTTATATAGCGTAATGCGGGAGTGGCAATTATTCATCCCAAGAAAGGAATAATAAATAAATATATAAACTGTTAAAATCTCATAGTACCTAACCGTGTCCTATCACATGATAATTCGGCCTATGCCATATCATTTCCCAAAGATACTTTAACTTATAAAAACAATAATTTAAGTTTCAAAAAGTATGCATAGAATGTATTTAAAAGAATGATTACAAAAAAGAAAAAAAAATGATTCTAACAAACAGGCAGTGAGAGACGTGCAGGTGTGCAGCACGTAGAACTTACGTTTGTGTAGCCGGTGCCTGGAGCCGTGATGCTGACAGTTTGTGTATTCCATACAATGCAAGATCAAAACTATGGAGATCAGTTGTAATTGCATAGTAATCAGGGGAATGATGCTTGTCCCGTCAATTTCAATGTCCCTTATCGCACTTTGATCTGTGCAATACTCAATATGTTATTCCTAAACCGGGCAGAAGCCCCAGCTGTGCTCACGCGCAAGAGAAACAGAATTTTCAATGGCCCAAATGCACCTGGGCCGATTCGGCAGTAACATATTGGAGGCAATCCACATTTGTGCCACTGTGAGATATCCAAAGAGAGAGCCACTCATTCCATGGAAACAATGAAAGTGTTAGTTCTCCATCCAGCGCACTGTAAGCAAAACTTAAAGATGGGGAGGAGGGAATCAAATTAAACTGGCATGGTGATAAAGCTGGCTTGTAGTCTTGAATTACTGTATGTATTCCCCGCTGGATTCGCACGACAGTCCAGGTGAGAAAGTTACTTTATTTAGTGAGACTAACATTAGGAGGTCATCGCGTATACTCATCACAGCATTTTTTTTTTTTTTTTTTTTTTTTTTTTTCGGGGGAGGAACTTTCAGTGAACTAGGCGCTGTATTTCTAAATAGTCACCGAGACGTCGCTCTTCTCTGTTCAATCTCGATAGCTCACAGTTTCACGGTTGAGCAATTCACTATCTCTCCCTTTCTCTCGCCTCCTCTCAGCTCGCATGCTCGTCTGGTAACTGATGACTTCAGCTCTCTGCCGTCTCTTTCTCCTCTCTGAACGCCAAAGTTTATTTAGAGGGCGAGCCCCCCACGTCAGACACCCCACGGGCTACCAGCACTCGCTTTTTTTCATTATATCACGTTTTCCAAAACTCGAGAACTCCATGAATGGAAAAATTCGACAGACAGACAGACAGACAGATAGATAGATAGATAGACAGATAAATCACATTTATCAAGACAACTACAACCCAAAAAAGAACTTAATGCAACAACAAATAATTCGTACTTTTGTAAGTATTTACATTAAAATTACATTACTTGGATTACATTATATTATATTTCAGTTCCCAATATTATCCAGATATGAATCCTATATTCAAAATACATCTCTGTAAAATGAACTGCCCTGTGAGGCTGAACATATGGTTGCGATAATAGAGGAAGTTCTATTGTGATCCTCTAGAGGGGGTCAGTGCTACAAGAGCCACAAACTGCACACAGGCAAATACACTGCCTGGCTTTTGTTTTAGCCCGTCTGAGATGCATTTTCAGTTGATATGCAGCACTAGCCACATAAAGACAAATCCTTGTATTTTTGTGTGTGCGCTGTGGAGAATAAACAATGGTGGTGATTACTGGTGTACGTGAGAGCGCTGCACGGCGCAGTGGTTCCCTCTTCTCCCACAGGGAAGCTTATTTACACGTCTGGCAGTGGGACGGGGAGGCCTGCTTTTCTTAACAAGCGTGTTGATGTTTATAAGAATATGAGGTGGACCAATGTTTCCCCTGTTGTGACTGCTACATCAATCACAATGGATGCTGAGGGGGAAAATGCTGTACATTTTAGAGCACTCCTTCTAGTAACGCGCCATTTTATACCACTGGAGAGGGAGGTTGCTTTTCAGATTAGAGGGATTTAACGGTCGTTTTTTTTTCTTGATTATTCATTAATGAGTAGTCTTTGGTGAATTCAGCTGTAAGGGATAAAAACATGGTTTAATCTGTGGTTGTCGATGTGGGGGGTGGACATTCCAAAGGAGTTGATCTTCATATGGGAAGGGGGGACAGAATAAAGCCCCTCTTTGTGCCCCCTACTCCTCTGATAAATTAGTCCCAGCGACAAGCTCTAATGGGGAGCGGGGAAGAGGAGGTGAGGTCATTTGGTCACTCTATGTGACGGCCGATGAGAGAAGCCGTCAGCAGCCTGAAATGAAGTCGGGCAGGTGCACCAAGGAGCAAAGGTAACTGAAAATGTGTGAGGTCTGCAATATCACACATGGAGGTAGTCAGCGTAATGGCTGCATAGATGCTTACTGTGCTACATTTGTCTAATCCTGTCTAGGAAGACTGGACACGGTACATTTTTATTACAGGACCTTGTTGCTCCATGAGGCATTAGGAAGTGGACCACATAGCTCCACGTTCTCTCATCCATCCTGATCCCATCACATTCTCCACCCATAAACCTCACAGACAAGAGATCCCAGAACAGGGAACGGTGTGATGTGCTATTGTGCAGAGCTGATCTAATAAATGGACTGTTGAGTCATGAAATACTCGTATTTGGAGTCAAGGGGATTAAAACAGCAGTGCATGAGGTAGTTAGTGGTACTGGAGCAGGAAGGATCAAGTTTGGTGGGGGGAGACAGGAGAGGATCGAGATTATGCCATGTGCTAAGGACAGATAATCAAGGGTTTGGGCCTGTCAGCTGCATAAGCAAAACATAAACACTGGGAAGTGGTGAGTGACGTGCAAACTCACTTTCACCTGCTCGCTGAAATCCTCAGCAGAATTTAAGGTCTTCTGACAGAAGTTCCAGAACAGCAGGGTTGCATGTAATTCAGAATTGAGTATGCCTTTTAAATTGCAGTTCAATAGCTACATTTAAAACAGGATGCAGAATTGAGATTTGAAATTGAATACAAAGTAGAATATACTAAATTGAAATTCAAAGAAACGAATTTTTAACTAGAAAGTTTGTCATCTTTAAAAGGCCTTATGAACACAGATAGACAGACAGACAGAAAGATAGCCAGATAAAATGAAAGAAATAATAAGCGCAAATGAATGCAGGAGGTATTTGAACATAAAAAATAAAATAAAATTTAATATTTTATTTATTAGATTTTTTTATCAATTATATTTTTTCATCAACAAATTTTTAGCTAGAAAAGACTTATAAGCAACAATAGATAGATAAGATTAGTATCACATTTAATAAATTCATTAATATTGCATTTATAAATCAATATATTTAATCATTTGAAGTTCAAAAAAGAGAAACAGTCCCCTAATGACTTGCATAGGATGGAAAAAAAATACTATGGAAGTCAATGGCTAACGCCAGCTTCTTGTTAACCAACATTCTTCAAAATATTTTAGGTTTGGAAACAAGTATAGAGTATATAAATTATGACAAAATTGTCATTTTGTGTGAACTATCACTTTAAGTTGGCCAGAACTGCCTAAAATCTAAATAAATCAGAGTCTTGCTCATAGAACGCTATGTGGTGCACTGCTTCTTTAAGCCTGACCGCTGCAACATCAAACACATGTAACTAATAAAAGTGTGAGCTCTTTGAAATCGATCTAATCTGAGACAACAGACTGTGCAAAGCCTACAACATACGCAGACTTGAGCAGGATTTGCAAGCTGCTGAATTCATATGGCTAGATTCCTGCTACTCGCTACAGCAGAGTCGAACCCACGGCGCTCTAGAGCTTTAATCACGGCAGTTCCAACACTTCATTCAGTTTCGCTGTTGCCAAGCAACCCGTGAGCCAACCTGGGCCGTTGTGAAAGGATCGGCTGTCTATAAAGGCTCTGGTGGTTTATATTAATCAGCATGATGCCGAGATTCTTTCATTTTGATTAAGGTTGCTCCCCACCTCCTGACAGGTGGTCTGTCTGTCCCAGGCTTCCCTATTGTCCTGCAGTAATCACTCTCTACCCTGGACATGTCAGGGAAGAATGGGGAACGATCATCCCGGTGTGTGAAAGTCTGCAGTTTTTCTGTCAGGCCAGTACGAGTGTTGTGTTTTGGCCGCCCTTGACCTCTCTCGAATTTGTTTGTTTGCACTTAACCACTCATTATAGTGGGGATTTTATGATGCCACCCTCCAACTTTTTTACAGGCTCTTAATGAGACGGGGTGAGAGAGAGCAGGGACATCTGGAAGCACAGCTGACATCCACTGAGTTTAATAAGGAATAAAAGAAATAGACAGCACACAACTCAAGGGAGTCAATAAGTCAAAACTTATGCACCAGCTCAGCACAGATGTTCTGCTTGTCAGTAATTCAAGCTCAACAGCTAAATTTGAAATCTGTTTGCTTTGATACACCTATTTCTGACAAAACTACTGAAGTTTATTTTTTTTTAACTACATCAACTGTGGACATCAAAAGTACAGTTCACACCAAAAATGAAAAATCTGCCATCATTTACTCACTCTCATGTCGTTGCAAACATTCTTTCATTCTTTAGGTCCATCTAATTGTTTATATAAATTAATTATAAATGTTTATTTCAAGTTTTAGTCATTTTGTCAGTTATTAGGTTTATTTAGATATTTCTATTCAGCTTTAATTTATTTTTATTTCTTTGTCAGTAATTTAGTACTTTTATATAACTACCAGTTTATTTCAGCCCAGACAATTTTTTTTTAAATTTTCATCTAATATGCATCTAATATTTATATTTTGTTTAATTTCAGTTTTATTTCAATTAATGAAAACATATAATAGTTTTAATTTTAGTTAAATTTAACCACACTGGGATGCTGAAAATCAGTGGGGTTCAATGTCCAGTGATGTCCTTCATAGTGCCTTTTTTAATGTTCCACATAACAAAGAAAGTCATACACAATTGGAATGACATGAGGGCAAGTAAATGATGACAGAAGTTCAATTTTTGGTTGAACTAAAAAGGATAGTTAACCTTCAGTTGACGGTCCCCATTGACTTGCACAGTGTTTCTATTTTCTCCATGCTATGGAAGTCAATGGGGACTAAACTATCCCTTTAAGTCTTTGTCTGGTTATAAGCCAATAGAATAATCGCAAATCCAGTCTTGCTATAATGACATAACTAAATGGCTAAAATTGTACATTGGTATACTGTATCAAAAGTAATAGCATAAATACACACACACATGCACAAGCAAGTGCATAGGCACATGAATACACATAGAGCCAATGTTGTGTGTATGTGCAGTTGTGACGTTCCTCTGCCAGAAGTTTTATATTTTCTACTTTTTCAGCATGAAGTTCAAACTGTGGAATGACTCTCTTTGGTGCTATTAGCTTACTTTATTTGACTGGGAATCATTCTAGCACCAAGTGTACTGACAGGATACTTAAACACAGAACTCAGTAGAGGACAGAAGAAAAGGTAATGGAGGACAAAAAAACAACAACCCTGAGAACACTGCCACAATCTGAAAATTAAGGGGATAGTTCACCCAAAAATGAAAACTCTGTCATAATCTATTTACCCTTATGTTGCTCCAGATGCATGTGACTTTCTTTCTTCTACATTTTGAACATGACACATTTAGACCAATTGTGTGAATTAGACCTTTCATAAATGTACAGAGATTTTCTTCAAAAGGTCACCTCTTGTGTTCCACGGAAAAAGTCATACAGGTTTGGAACAACATGAGGGTGAGTAAATTATGACAATTTTTTTTTTCTTGAGTGAACTATTCCTTTAAAGAAAAACAGTTTTTTTTTATATTATTTTGTTCCAGCCTTAAAATGTTAAAGACCTTATCAGTCTGCTGAAAAACAATGGAACATGAACTTTATTCAGAAAAACAAAACCTTGCTTTCCATTCGGTGTTTGCAATGGAAACTTGTGAAATGAAAAACAGACTAATTTCACCTCTTTGACTGTGCTGTAGCAGAACCACCTTTAATAATACCACATGATTGAGTGGAATGGAAATTTTCTGTCCCTAAAATGAGCCCCCTGCCCATTACAAAGAAAGCTGTACTGGGCACACTTGTGCCTGTTGAGCCAGTGCCTTTTTTTCATATTTTTCTTTTTGCTTTCTGTACCAGTTTCTCACTCCTTAAACATCAGGTCTGGATGCCCTATGAAAACATGCTAATTAGCGTTAGTTGCTCTGCTACGATTTTGTCTGTGTTAGTTTTCGGTCAACAACACCTTAAACCCTCCATCGCCATATTATAAACCCACAAGGTATTTCACAAAACCATGCAACTAATTGTGGCCTGAAGCACTTTGCTAGAAAGTCTATAAAAAAAAAAGATTTACATAACTAAGAGGTTTAACTAAATAGAAGGTGGATGTAAAATCAAATTGGACATTGAACAACACATTAAATGTTATACTATGATAAACCTAATGATTGCTTGCTATTCATACCACTTAAACAAATCTAATCTTAAAAAATGCCTCTAATGTTTAGTTGTTAATCATTAGCACCTTAAGCTAAATTAAACTTGAATCAATAGTTGTTCTCAAACAATGCAGAACCCTAAAAGATGCCTGTTTTAAATTAAGCCGGGACTTTTGGCACTTAAGTTACATGATCTTTGCATTTCATAATTTGAAAGAAAAATAAAAGTGTTGAAAGTTGTTAAAACTCAGTGGTGCTAATAACATTCTTAAAAGACCATCATATAAAACATATATCAAAGACCTATAAAACAGTGTGATTCAAGGAATGTGTTTTTATTATCAAAACCTACCGAATAATTAAGACCAACATTGGTGGAAACTAATGGCCACAAGACTGGCCTCGCTAGGACTGACTGACGTGACAGGGTGCTGATCGATCACGACAGGGCAAGGAAACACATGTGTGCCGTGTGTTGGGTACAAGAGGTCCATAAAAAGCCCCTGCCTGACTGCTGGGGTGGAGAATGGCGACTTTTGGCTGTTTATGGCGAGTGATAATAGCCTCTCCATAAAACAAACCTTGTGCTAATTACGCTGGTGGTCGCACAATATGACGACATGTTTTAAACATTATCCAAACACAATCAAAAAATCACAATCTATCTATCTATCTATCTATCTATCTATCTATCTATCTATCTATCTATCTATCTATCTATCTATACAGTATACTGTATGTATATATGTATATGTGTGTGTGGGTATATAAGATAGTAAGTCATACAGGAGTAGAAGAACATGAGGGTGAGTAAATGATAATTTCTTTTCACTTTTAGGTGAACTATCCTTGAAAGATATCCCTAAAGGAATGATATTTACAAAAATAGTTATTGTTTTATAACAATATTGTAATATGCAATACTGAACTATATTTTCAAAGTGCAGATCATCTGGATTCAGATGGCAGGAAATATCTGCAAACTCTGCTGGACAGAAAACAGCTCTGATGATCTAGCAGCATGATCTGGAAGATGGGGGCACTCTTTAAGCATGACCCAGAGATGAACAATTTCCATTATAGATGACTCATGTTTGTCTTATTTTTAAACTTACTGGAATTTTGTAATGGCCAACAGGTGGCAAAGAAAGAATGTGTACTGTATATATATATATCTTAAATTTTGAAAGGTATTTTCTTGCCCCTTTAAATAGTTTGTACTTGCGATTGAAGGTTTAAATTAAATATATTTAATATATAATAATATTTTAGAAATTATTTTATTTAAAATGTGTTGTTTATGTATATTTTAAATAGATTTTGGCCAGAAAATAATATATTTAAGTTTTTGTTGTATATCACTGCCATAGAGATATACGATATATAGACCCCCTTGGTATGAAGTTCAGGCCAGTATAATATTGGTTGCTTAGGAAGATGAATAAGAGCCAGGAAAACATAAATATGCAGTTACTTGCTGCTTAGCAGTTAAGTTTGTAGTGCAGGAGGTCCTGGATCTAACTCCAGATACTGGTTGACTTGGAACAAAAGTATCTCTCTTGTTTTATCAAACACACAACTAACAAATTAACTGTGTTCGCCAGACTTCTCGAGATTCTGGTTCACTCATTTCAACTTTACCAACAATACAGTTCAGACCATCACCTATAGCCCTAATATAAAAAGCTGTTCCTTATTTGGTTAGACAATCTCTTTTTCCATCCCTTATCCTGACGGGTGCTTGGATCTCAGGACACTGCAGATAAAAGCCTGACTGGCCATAAAGACTTATTTATATTTTCTAGCATCAATAAAGTAATCATCCTCCAACTATTTAATCTACTAGATTTTAATGCTGGCTGTTAGGAGAAAGAGATTTATGAGCGCTGTGAGGTGTTTCATGAGAATGGAAAAACTCAGCCTTAACAGTGACCTGGCACGCCACTCGTCCAAACCCTCGACTAAAGTCCTCTCTTTTCAATTTTACTGTCCACACAAAGCCCCAAAAGGAATATTAGTCTGTCCATCCATGATCCAGTCCTCCCAGAAGTCCTCTTCCTGCCACACGCGCTCGTTCTGAGTTGTAAAATGCAGGCCTGTAAATATACTGTCAACGGTTACAACTATACAACAACAAGAGAGCTTTTACAGCGATGGAATAAAATACTGATACACCATCTCAATCCACGTGCTGAGTGCAAAAATATATACAACAGAAAACTCCCTTGATATGGAGACATTATTGTTCATCACTGTTGCACATCAGCTCACTGTTTGCACTGTTTCTGCATTATTTACATTATAAACAGCACACAAGACATTTAAAATTCATACTCAATAATGAAACAAATGTATGAAAAAATAAACACATGCTCATGTTTCATAAAGTATATAAAAACAGACTATCTCGATATATATATATATATATATATATATATATATATAGATATATATCTAGTATGTGATTTTTTTCAAGATCGTAAGATTTTTTTAGAGGAAATCAATTCATTTATTCAGCAAGGATGCTGTAAATTGATCAAAAGTGACAGTAAAGACATTTATAATTTTACAAAAGGTTTCTATTTCAAATAAATGCTGTTCTTTTGAACTTTCTATTCATCAAAGTCCTGAAAAAAATATATCATGGTTTCCACAAAAGTATTAGCACAAAAATATAAACAGCACATTGGTTTCACCATTAACAATTATAAGAAATAAGACAAGAAATTAGAATATTAGAATTTCTGAAGGATCTTCAGTGACACTGAAGACTGGAGTAATGACTGATAAAAATTCAACTTTGACATCACAGGAATAAATTATATTTTGTAACATATTAAAATAGATTGCAATAAATTGTAATAACATTTACTGCATTTCTGATCAAAGAGACCAATAAAAAATATTACAGACCCCAAACTTTTGAAATGGCAGTGTACATATAATACAAAAAAATGATAGTTTGACATGCATAAATAAATAAATACAAATACAAATACAATTACTAAATTAAATGTAATAGATGCATTTAATATTATTCTCTCGTTCCAGTGGTGGAGGCTTTACTCATCATTTTGCAAGCTATAAAAGCATGTAGGATAGATTAATATTGAATGCATTTAAATAAATTAGCTTTATTTTAATGTTGAATTCCCTTACGTTTGCATGTGCTTTAGGTTGCCGACCCTTAATATAGACGAAGTTGGGTAAAGGTGTTGGTGAGCTCAAGCATCAGAGTTCCACATCATAGTAATGTAATCTGAGGTGCCAGCACATGCCATACCAGTTAAATCAGTATCCTAAGAACTCACAGCATGCTATTCTGAGGGAAGATGCATGCTTCAGGTGGCAGGATGCAGAGGTTTCTAAGTTGTGTCTGTGGCAGGCTGCAATTTGCCCTTGTGGAAGCTTGTATTTCAAACACTGTTTGAAGAAGTTTAGAGTGAAAACAAGTCAACAAACACCACAGCCCTACTGAATGACCACAAACACACACATTCTCTGTGCTACAGCTCGCCAACACCCCGCGCAAAGGCAGACAATGCTGTCTCAGAGCTCCCGTTGAGAACTGTCATCAGTCGGAAGCTCGGCGATGACATTCACTCGGCGCAGAGAGAAAACGTACTGTTCCCCAGAGAAAGAGAGAGAGAGAGGTTGAGAAAGTGGAAGATGCAGAGTGAGGAGAGGGTGAAAAGCAAGGGAGCAAGAGAAGTGGATAGAATGGATAATGAACAAGAAATCAAAAGGGGACAAACAGGGATCAGCAGCTTTTCCTTGCTCACCTGTGTTCAAAGGCCAGGCCCTGGCCCAGTCTCCCAGGGTCATGCCTCATTGGAACACAAACATCCTGCCCGGCCCATGTGGCTTTTTATCTGCTCCCTTCCCTGCCCTCCCCTACACCATTGCAACCTGTAACCATATCCTACCTGCAGCGTATCCCTTACAGGCATTCATCAACATCAGCCATTAAGGCCTGTTCTGAGGAGAGAAAAACCTAAATAGAATTTTGAGGTATAGGGAAATTTTTTTATATTAGTTAACATCGAGATATGGGAACGGTAAATTTTTTTTTACCGATTACGGTTCCTCAGTGGTTTTTTAACAGTTCTTGTACTTTTAAGGAATAAATATTTGGGGGGAAAATTCAATTCTATTGATATTGCAATAAGCTATGTACCGTTCAAAAAAATATTTTACTGTTTTTTGAAAAAACATCTCTTATGCTTAGCAAGACTGCATTTATTTGATCAAAATATATCATATGTGACTAAGTGTTTACAATTTAAATACTATTTTCTAGATAACATTTAAAAGTAATGAATTTTTCAGTAGCAATTACTCCAGTCTTCAGCGTCACATGATCCTTCAGAAATCATTTTAATATGTTGAAATGGTGTTAAAAATGTTCTCATCAGTGCTGAATGCGTTGTGTTGCATAATATTTTTGTGGAAACAATGATACCATTTTTTTCAGGATTTTTTGATAAATAGAAAGTTCAAAAAACAGCATTCATTTGAAATAGAAATATTTCAAAAATAGAGAGAGAGAGAGAGAGAGAGAGAGAGAGAGAGAGAGGACAACTCTTCCTTTGTCCCTTTACTACATGGAGACTATTTTTATATTTAAAGTGAACATGCATAGGAAGCCATATTCTGCTCCTACAACATCTGGTGACTGGGTCAACAATAAATTCTTACATCTTGAAAGAAATTATTAAAACCTAGAAAGTGTGTTCTGAGCAGCTGTTAAAGTGATAAGCTTTTGGAAGTATTTGCAGTCAGAAATTTTCAATGGATGTCTATAGGTTGATGATCAGATTTTGGAAAAATGTTAATTTAATCACACAATCATGTTAAAACAGTTTGCTGGACTTCTACTGGATATAGCCTGAAAGCTCAAACAAGAGAAAGATTTAGAAATTTTGGTCTCAGATTAGGGATTTTAAAAAGCCAAGTTTCTACAATAACAGTTTACACATTTATTACAGTGTACGTATTCAAAAAAAGTCAGTCTGTTTATGACTGTAGAGTTTTTCAAGATTTCACAAGAGTTTGTCTCTTGAATTTTGTCTCTGCTGTTCATGTTCTCCTGTGTTGTAGGTGATGACAAAACCATGAGTCACACATTGAACAACAGGCCAACAAGAACTCAGGAATGTCTTTGAGGTGGTAAAACATTTTTCTAAACCAAACTGTTCAGTACTGGAGATTTTCAGCATTCTCACCAACATCAGCTCAATAAAACTGGAAAATATGTTTAAGATACTTTTTTTTAGTGACAAAGCTAAAATGTATTTGTCACATGCATTTGGATTATCAATGAAAGGACGGCAAGAAAACATCTGTTAAGGAGCAGCTACAGTAGTTATACAGGATCTGTAAAAGCTCAAATTTGACCACTCAAAAATGTACATATACTGTTCAAGCGGGTCAGAAAGATTTTCTTTAAAACAAATTATGCATTAAATTGATCAAAAGTGACAGTGAAGTCATTTATAATGTTACAAAAGTTGTCTATTTGAAATAAATGCTGTTCTTTTGAACTTTCTATCTATCAAGGAATTCTGAATATATGTTGCCTTATTAAATGTATAATAGTTTTTACAAAAATATTAATCAGCACAACTGATGAAAAAAAGTTACTTGAGCACCAAATAAGCATATTAAAAATGGACTCGTCGGATAATATAGCCCCTGCGACTAGAAATTCAGCTTTGACATCACAAAAATAAAGCACATTTTACAGTAAAATATATTATTATAGAAATAGTTATTTTAAATTGTTAGTCATATTTTACAATATTTATTTTTACAATATGGTTTTTTTATCACAACAAATGCGCCTTGATGATCATAAAGCCTCTTACAGAGTCACAAATTCTTAAATATTAAAGACCCAACTTTTGAAAGATGGCCTATATATACCATATATGGCAGCTATTTTGATGGATAGCATTAATCATATTTGCTCTAAAAAGCTCTGACCCAGAGGACTTCTCGGGCAAGAGGGTGCAGGCATTTTTGTGTTGTATATGGTTTTGGATGTGGTCCTGTGTTTTGCTGTAGGAGTGCCATTCTTCACCCGTATGATGCAAAGCCGATTAGGATGGCCCCCTCAACTTTACACCTTCTTTACCCCCAACGCTCTTGTGCTCTCCTCTCGAAACACTTCAGCAAGTTGCAACAGATCCAAAACTTTGGTGCCTACTGAACCACACAATTTTTTGGGTCTGGATTATGGACAGGCCGTCTTTCCAGCATCAATATAACATATTAAGCATACTAACCCTCGATTATCACATCATTGAATCACTCACGTCAAACACGCTTCATTGTTTGATGAAGCAGTCCTTCCCTGGTTGTATGTATTCACACCCAATGTAATGTTGTAGTTACAGTGGGTTTCCTGATCAGTGCACTGCTTTGGCCCAGAATAGGATTTCTCCATCTTACCCAGATCCCCCCCCCCCAGTCCCATACTTTATCACTGGGCCAGAGACAGGGCTCTGATTCGCTTAGCTGATAGCCCTAGGCCATGCTTTTCACAATACTACTATTATCTTTCTATTTCATACAATTTTTCTTGTTCAGTCTCTGCAGACCCAAAAACTGTGGTGTCAGGAATATAATAATTTACCTTTGTTCTTGTGAAGCATTATGAAATTACATATACACTTAAAAATGCTGGGTTTAAAAGGGACAAACCCAGCCTATTGGGGTTGTGACCCCGGTTGGGTTGTTTGACCCACCCGCTGGGTCAGACACACCCATAGCTGGGTTTGTCCCTTTGTTAACCCAGCGCTCGGGGTGTATTTACCCAGCTTTTGTATAGTGTCGATACGAATCCCATTTTAATCTCTCTAAATGAATTGTGTTCTAAAATAATGGACAGGCACTGTTATCAAAACTTTCAAAAGGGTGATCAGGACGCCAACTCGAGAGACAGGTTACTCCAGACAACAACAACAAACACTACTACTAACTAACTAACTAACTATAACTAACTAACTAACTAACTACCTAACTACCTAACTAACTAACCACTTTACCACCTACAACCACATATCAACCTTCACACACCCATCCATCATCCTGCCTCCAGCCTCCATCATCCGCTGACCAAACCAACAAACACAGCAAACCACTTACCAATACCTACCGCCCGCCAATCAACACGAAGGACTAACAACCCTTACTGACCTACCTAACTACATACCAACCAACCTCGAACCACCCATGATCCATCCGAACAACAACACACAACTGACCTAGGCCAACCATCCACCACCAAATGAAGAAACTACAACAACAAACACGTAGCTATTACCTACCCATCAACCGAATGAAGGACGACAAACACCAACATCTTGCCGGACCGCTCCCACCAACCAACCAACAAACAACCTCCAAGTGCCTACCTACCAACCAACCATCCAACCAACCAAACAAACAAACAACTTGCCTACCTACCAACCAACCAACCATCCAACCAACCAAACAAACAAACAAACTTGCCTACCTACCTACAACCACCATCCATCCATCCAACCAACCAAATGAACAAACTGCATTCAAAAGTCTGAGACCATTAATGAAAATGCTTTTCTTTGCATTGGAAATGATCAAAACAATAATTTGAGTTGAAAGTTGTACTGAAAAATGTACATTCGTCCAACTTTTGCTTTAATGATAGTAACACTCAAGCTGCGTCAACTCCCCCAAGCCAGTGTCAAAATGTTGATTATTAGTGACCTAGAAATAGAGCAGAATCTTAAATATTTATTATTCGTTTTATGTATTTTTTTCAATTATAGGAAATTTGTCAATTATACAGTTTAGCAGTAAAAAAAAGACCATTGAAGCCATGACTGACCAATCAGAATCAACTTTCTAGAGTGCTGTATGATAAGGACACCTACAACTGCGGGTTGTGAAGTACGTGCACACTCTCAAACGTTTAGATGTCTGATGGGGCCTCAAAGGGACAAGGCATAAAAGCAAAACAGAAAAGAGAACTTACATTACAGTGTCAGTGTATCTCTCTGGATCTGTTTATTCCTGCTGTGTGTTGAAAGGAAATCTTTCTTCTGATCTGGGCAGTAAAATCTGTTCTCACAGGGGAAGCTGAGTTTTTATCTGTCAAAGATTACCCATATGGTAATCTCTCTACACAGAGAGTTTCAGAGACATGTTCTGTGTTAAGTGCTGTTATTGATAAGAACTCAGAAATCTCTTTTTGTTTCTGGTATGTGTGTCTAGGCCTCATCCCCTGATGCCAAAAGCTTTCCAGGTAAGATAAATCACAACCTGTTTTTATTTTGCTGAAATATTACACTGCATAAAACAAATATATATTTTTTCTGAATCTGTATTTTGTCTTGTTTTCCAGTAAAAACATCCTTAAAACAAGATATATTACATCATAAGCAAAGCTATTGCTTATAGGTTTAGTTTCAGAGAATATATCAATTACATTTATTTTCTTACTCAATTTAGTTTCTTGATTAATGCATAAATCTAATTTGATTTTGAGAGGTTTCTGCTTAAAACAAGACAATAATATTTCACAATTATACAATTGTGTGGGACTTCATATTAACACAATATATTGGACTGTTTTTTATGGACTTTTATTGGACCTCTCAACATTGTGTTTCTGCTTAAAAATGTCACAGTTATTTGATTTACAATCATTTATTTTAATAACATCATATTTAATCATGTATTACAATCATATAATTTTATACACATTTTTAAATACTGTTTTTTTTTTTGCAGTGTGAGAAGAAAGCAATCCTGAACTGAACTTTAAATAGAAAAGATCAATACCATCCATCCTGCAACAAATATTTCTTTAAGTGTGGGTGCAAACACAGTGAAAGTGGTGACGAGCAAAGAAAGAAAAGGAAAACGGGGTCAAAATAACATCTTTCCAGCTCTTCATAGAGACAGTCTGGGTGTGAAAGAGAAGACCACGTCCAAAAGCTGTTTGTTTTCAAACTTGTGACGGCTGCGTACATTCCTGCACGGCTCCTCACTCAGGTTCAGGGCTTTAGGTACACAATCAGAGTCACTGTTCCATCGCTCTTATCGCAGCAAGAGCACACAGAACCGCCTCACCTCCTCTCCCGCAGCCCAAACACACACTATATTCACCCAGCGTGTCGGTCGTGCCAGCCTCTGACCTGTGGGCATGTCCTCCCTCTGCAGCATTCATGCGGGCACCTGCTGTAATTTTCACCGTCATCAGCACTGTCACAGATGTCAGTCTTGACATCACAATGTTCAGCAGGCTCATACATATGCATAATAAATACATGTTCCTTTTCTATTATGTGTATATTGATCTATCAATCTATCTATAAAAATGGCGTAGGATTTACTTTGGAACAATTTTCACTAAGAAATTGGAAAGACATGAAAACTTATCAAATTAAACATAACTTTTTGCAAAACAAAAGAATTTTTATTCCAATAATGTCTGTCTATCCCTATCTATCTGTCGGTATATCTGTCCATCCATCCATCCATCCATTGGTCTATCTATCTATCTATCTATCTATCTGTCTATCTGTCTGTCTGTCTGTCTATCTATCTATCTATCTATCTATCTATCTATCTATCTATCTATCTGGCCTATGTTTGGTTTTTTTTTCGTCACAACATATGAATTTTACAAATTACGATATTTATAAGTTAGGTTGCCGTTATTATTATTGTTGTTATTATAATGAGAAAATAATATTTGTAAACAAACACAGAAATAAGAAATGATATAAACCTGCTTAGAAACTGCATAGCAACCACCTAATCAATTATATACTTTCATAGTGAACAAAGCGTGAATAGCACTAGACTTTTTCCAGTTGCTGTATTATGACCTATTTAAACATCTTTCTCTCTCTCTACACATGAGAGAAGATTGTGAGGCCGCATCCATGCCTCACATGCCTCTCACACACACACACACACACACACACACACACACACACACACCTACATTCGATGATTCCTATCGCAAGTGTTCCATAAAACCAGTTCCATCTTTGGGAAGATTCAAAGGGAGGAAAACAGAGGGATAGAGGGAAAGATGTTCTTCTCATCCAGACGACTGAATCACGTGCCACTGGCTTGATTCAGGAGGACATGGCCCGGTCGTTTGTAAGATGGATATCTGCATCAAATTCAAAGCAGGTACAGTGCATGGGAGAAAGACTCACACATGCCAAACTAATAACCAGCAACAAAATGTGTGTGGTTGCACTCAGGAAATCAGTACTGAATGGTATATTTAGGTCAAGATAAGGAGACCAAAATGCTTGCTTAAAGGCATGAAGTCCAATACATCTTTGGAGAGCGTACGGCTCTCGGCAGCCAGCTTAAGGAAGCATCTGAGAATGCATGACTCACCCACTGCATGCATTGTTTTCTTTTTTGTTTTTCTCTCTCTTATTGCAGTTTAAATTAATTACACACCCAAAAACTTAATTTAGTTTTGGATACTGGTTTCAAACATTGGAAATGGGTTTTCTTAACATTAAATTAAACAGTGACCTCAAATGCCTTGTGTAGCAGAAACCCAAATGAATTGAGAAAACGCAACAAAATTAGACACGTCAAAGTAACCCAACTGAGTCTTTTGCAGTACACTACTAGTGAGCAATAATGCGAATAGACTCACTGAACCACGTACTTAGTCTTTAAAACAAGCAGACTCATAATGTTTGACTCATGCATCGAGAACCAATGAGTGAGCTGAGCATTTGAAGTGAAGAGATCACACACGTGAAATAGAATTTTCTTTAAAACATAACATTTTTTAAAAATTAAATATAAAAATAACGATTAAAAGCGCGTAACTAAAATAGTAAATAATGTAAGTAATAATTTTATTGAATTTTTATTTATATGCTATATTTATATTTAAATAATTTACCCTTTTTAGTTAAATCCATGATCTCTGTATTTTATATTAAATAAGGTTTTAATTTAATTAGATTTAAAATATTGTTTATTTACAGTATATTAAAATAGTAAATTTACCTTTCAGTTAAATACATGCATGGGTCTTTTTATTAATAAACTCTTTATTAAGATTTAGTATATGTTTTTTATAGTACGGTAGTTATATTTAAATAATTTACTTTTTTCAGTATCTCAGATTTTTTGTTGTATGTTAGTCCAGTTTTGAAAGTTACAATGTGAGACAAATGTATGCTTCAGATTTCATTGCAAAAACTTAATTTTTTTTTAGTATGTTAAATTGTGAAAGGCTGACAAGGATAGAAATCATGTACCGCAAGAATGCAGCTATTTTCAAAGAAGGGATCACGTTCTTCTTCAAGCATTCACCTCATCCTCCTCTGCATAGAGCTCCAGGAGCGCTCCATGTTCTGTCCCAAACACAGTCCATATGGGTCAGCTCCATCAGTCGGAATTTGGGATAGAGAAAAATTTTTTATGCATTTTTTATTTCATGTGGCCCTGCTTATACTTGCTGAGAATTCATACTGGATCTATATCAAATTTTTCTGAAAACTGATTCACAGTGCACATGCCAGCCGAGACCAGACTCTGGAGTCTCAGTTTGCAAAATTGCAAGCAGGTGTTTATTCGTCATCCCCCTCTTTAGCTCATTTAAGCATACCTCTATTTCTATAATAATTGCTGCATTTAAGCTCAACTTGCATCAAACTCCACAAGCTTTCATTTCATGCTGCTGGTCGTAAACATAAGGACGCCGTAATACTGTTTCTTGGAGCTAGTGAATAAGGTGGCCATAAATGAAGCCTGGTTTCCTCCACACTTCCTGCAGTAAAGAACAGTCATCGTTTTTGGCACCGAGAAACCGAGGGGGGAATGTGAGTGAGCAACACGCCATATAATGTGAGACCTGACAAATACTGCGATGATTTACTCTGAAACAGATCTGGAATAAGAGGGCGGCATTCTATAGGTTTTATAATGCACTAAACACCCACATGCGCACACCGCTGGATACTGTTAGCGTAAACAGCGCAAAGAGAAGGGGTTTATGACTGCACCATGTGTGCTTTAGAGGGGTTAATCCGACTCTTGCTCTAATGGCTGCCGGTTCTCAATGATAGACCAGACCTGGAGGTGCGGCCCCTAATGCAGGTGAGGAAAGGCTGGGGCCCCTTTGAACAGGTTCTTTAAGGTTACTGAAAGAAAAAAGGGAAGAAAGAAGCACCGTCCTATTCGGATCTCTGTGTTCAACTGACTATGGAAAACACAAAGCGCCCAAAAATGAATTCTGTCATCATTTACTCACCATCATGTCGTTCCAAACCCATAAGACTTTGATTAATCTTCAAAACCCAAATTAAGATATTAAATGAAACCTGAGAGGTTTCTGTCCCTTCATTGAAAGGTGACCAAAACCTTGAAGATCCAAAAAAGTCATAAAGTTGAAAATTAATCCACTTGAATCAAGCGGTTTAATATAAGTTTTGTGAAGAGATACGATTGCTTTACATGATGGACCGATTTAATTTAATTTATTGACATTTATTTACAACTAAACAATGATCGACACATACATAGAGCACATTACATGTAAACACAGAAGCTCAACCACAGAAGCCCCATTTATATGGATTAGTTTTAATGCCTTTATGACCTTTTTATATCTACTAAGTTTTGGTTACCTGGAATTTCAAATGGAGTGACAGTAACCTCTCAGGTTTCATTAAAAATATTGTAATTTGTGTTTCAAAGATTAACTAAAGTCTTAGAAATTCTGTTATTTACTAGTAACCTGTGTGAGGATGTCTCAGAAGTACCACTCGATGGTGGTCATCCCTCGAGAAGCCCTGCTGTTCGCACCGTTTCACACTTTAACACCCCACAGCTGTGGTTCGAGGAGGTGTTCGTCCACCTTTGAGAGTACCTTGCATCGCCTGAGGCTGCTGGGTGGGTGGAGCGCTGAAAACATAAGGGATCAAAGTCGTGCTGTTGTGTACACACAGCAAGACAAAACTGACAAACATACGCTTCATCTGAACCCAAGACAAACTGAACTAGCCACACTCTCCCTAGCACCATAATCTATTTCTCTAGCTTTTTTTCTCTTAAAGGGACAGTTCAATCAAAAATGAAAATTCCGTCATTATTTACTCACCGTCATATCGTTCCAAACCCGTGTGTTGAAAAAAATATTTTCCCAGATGTTTTCTATAAAATGACTGTTCATAGTGATTGGGTCTGCTAAAACATAAGACTTAGGTGTTACATTAAAAATCTGAAACCAGCGCCTTGTTGACGTTAAACCTCCGTCACTGGAACCCCATTTGAGAACAGTGATGAAGAGGAATGAATAACTAAAAATGAAGGAGTGTGTGAAAATTTACTTAAATTTCAGTCTGTTTATCACATAAACCTATATTGCTTTTGAAGACTGGAATATAGCACACAAGATAAATGGACAACTTCTATGCTACTTTGATTGCATTTGGAGCTGTATGAAGTTAAAATTCACCTTGTGTTCCACAGAAGAAAGCAAGTCATACCCTTTTTGAATTACATGACAGTGAGTAAATGGCATAAAAGAAAACACACTGTGTGAAAACAAAAGAACCAGCGGTAATGATGAGGCAAGTTGGAGGGGAGCAAAATACCGTCAAGGTAAATGCATGTGAATAGCCACCAAGTTAAACTACACTCAGTACTTGGCAGTGCTTAGGCCGTGTAAATGCATACAAGAAGAGTACTTATATAAGGCCCGACAAAAGATTATTAAAACAGTGATTTAAAATGTAAAGTAAAACTTTTAATTTGATAATATTACAAAATTATGGTTAAAGTATACTGAAACAATTTTGAAATCCTACTCTGGGTAAGGGGTACCGTATGGCCTTTTAGTTCGCGTCTAGGATGGTAAGCGGTAGAGAACACTGGTGGGAAAATCTACTTGGAAGGGGTTGAAGGACCGACAGGGCGCAACTCAAGACGCCAGCACAGGTCTGGGTGGCACAAGGTTATCCAAGTGTAAAAGGCAAACCCGAGTGGTGTAAGTTGCGAGAGTGAGGAACAAACCATACGCGCCGCAATCATATAGGGGGACGCTATCGACAGTGGGTAACCCAAGCCGGACGCGCCTACGGGCTACCACTGTCTACCAGGCGAAGCCGGTGAGAAAAGGAGCCAAAGGAGAGGCCACGGACACAACCAACCCCTTTGCTCGCAAGAAGGAGTAGGGCCGGGCTACAGACCCGGCCAGCAGGCACAACAGCGGAAAGGCGGAAGAACGAGAGCCCAAGCGACGGATGGGAAGCCCGGCCCCTTTTGGAAAGCTTCGCGGATGGGGGGTTAACGTAAGTCTCTTTTTCCTGAGTTATTAACACATTTATCAAGCAGCTTGCGAGGGTTAGGTGACGGCGAGAAAAAGGGGCTTAGTGTGGCATGCTGCGCGACGGATAAGATGTTTTTAACGAGCTGCAAAAACTTCTCCGCCAGCCGCGCTCTCAGCATCACACCCTCCACCGGTAGAACCCCCAATCAGATGTTTTGTGGTTTAGCGGAGCAGTGTGACGGCATCATCCTAGTTTCCGTCTTTGGATAGCCCCTCACATGTTGCACTATGCTGTAGGTTTGATTTACCTCCTTGGGCACACTGAAGTACAGGTGCTGGGGTGGCTAATTAAAGCCTTCTTGCCAGACTTCAGAGCATAAATTTAGATAGCTCTCTTTTTCCTATGGCGCCGTTAGATTTATTTCAACAGTACATTTATCATTTGGCCGACGATTTTATACAACTTATTATATGCAAACCTCTGTGCTTTTCTAATGGGTGTTTCGGGATCTTATTGTGCTGATTAATCACTGCATTTTTATTATTTTGAAGAAAGTCATCAAAGAGGTACGTGTTCTGACAAAGGCATCAAGGCTAATAAGCCTATGGTTAATGTTAACCTATCGCACACACTATTCGTCATTGTTTTAACGATTTTTTTTTGTTGCCATATTAATGGATTCAGTTAATTGTAGCGAGTCGACTTGTAACCCAAGGTTGTGTTTGAGTCTCAGTAACCGCGCAGGTATGTAGGGGGGTTCCACCCTCAATCCCCGCTGAGGTGAGACCCTTGGAGCGGTCCGAACCCCCAACTGCTCCCCACGGGAGCTGCAGCACAAATGGCTCCCACTGCCCGGGAGTGTGTTCCCATACTCACTGCTGTTGTGTGCACTTGGATGGGTTAATGCAGACACTATTCCGAATATTGGACACATCCGTCACGTCACTCACGTCCCGGTCACGCACTCACGCACGAATAACTTTACTTTAAGGTTACAGATATTAACATGATATAGTGGATATATATTGAGATGCTCACCTTGAATCTTTAGCCTTCCACCTCTTGTGATCTTCACACAATTGTATGTATTAAAAGTCCCAAAACCATAAGATTTACATACAAGATTTAGAAATTAAAAAATCATTCGATTACAATTCCTTCATATTCTATATAATTTAACATATAAATTAATAGTTACCTATGATATACCACACATCTATTATGTATATATTTATAGAAGATATATACATTCATATTTGTGGGCTATTCGTTATATACAGTATAGATATATATATATATATATATCAATTATCTAGTATAATATAGATATATATTATATAATATTATATATTATTACAATATATATAATTCCCTAAATATAAAATTTAGTCCCGTTTTCTCACAAAGATATATCATATGGCTTGTGAAGACTTGGATTATAATGCACAAATGTAATAAATTATTTTTATGAGTATTATATTTTTTTAGCTACAGCTCCACCATGGCAAACAAAACAAATAAATAAATGACATGCAATGTTAAAATTAAATAAATGTTAAATTAATGTTACAGATGCACTTCTTTAAACAAGTTGTCATCACCAAAAAGCGACTCTCAATAAAAAGGAAACGTTAATGAGATATTTGATCTTGTTAATAAGAAATAAGATAATGCCTCCATTTTTGCAAGCAAATTTCTCTTTAATCAAAGAGGCCGAATTCGTCCTCACACTTCCTGGGGTATTTTGTGAAATGCACTGTTTAGTTAACAATTACACAACAGCACTGTCCATCACCGCGCTGTCATGTGTCCTGCGGCCCCTGATGTCTGTGTAAACAGGGGAATGGGAGACTGAAACCTGACCTGAGATCAGTGTAATATTAATGAGTGTGTGAGTGGTGACCTCTGCTCTCTACTTGTAGCTCCCTCTCATAGACTGCTTCTCATTTGCCCTGCTATTCTGATGCCCATCCACCATACAATCCCAGACATTCCATGTGCAATTTATGGATCTTATTAAACCACTCAAGATGTATGCCCTTGGCACTGTTAAGAAACTTCAGTCTGGCAGCATCTAAAAGAAGACTTTTATCCCCCATTTCTCCCCATCTTCTGCATTCACACAAGTGATATCGGTTCCATCTGAATATTTCATTCAGGGCAGTTTTAGATGGCGGTGCTGCTCGAATTGAAAGCAAAGCCCACATTGGAAAGGGATTTCTAAAGCCTCTACTTCATTCTGGAAATTCAGCTGGATGTTGCCAGCCAATGCCAGCAGGATCAACTGCTATTCACACTTAGAAAAATATACTAGATTTATACAGTTTTTTTTAATTGCCACATGTTTAATGGTTTTTCTTGGACCACTTCAAGCTTCTAACGGTTTCCCTGCGTCACTTTTCCAAAGCTTTCTCCGCAATCATGGAGATTTTCTGCTCTCCACAGCCTTTGGTGCCCAGTGCTCTCTAGTGCGTATTTCACAGTAAGTTTTAAGCAGGGGCATAGCAACCATTTTAACTGCTCACCTCAATATTTGCCAATAATCATTATATTCTAGTCATATTTTAACAGTTTTCCTGGCCACAGAGCAAAGAAAAAAATAGCTGAGTGAATAAATGACATTAAACAAAACCATGGGCAAGTGAATGAACCCACAACCTGTAGTCATAATAAAACAAGTACCTATTTACATGCTTTTTTCTGCAAAGAGTTACAAGAACTAGGTGAACATTACATCATCTAAAATAAAAAATTAAGCAGTGGAACAGTTATCAGTTATTCAATGCAAAAGTTCATGTTGATAAATAGGTGAATTTTTAAAGTATTGTACTTGCTACTTGTAGACTAGGCTGAGACTTGCAGATGGCTTGCTTGTGCAGTGTGAATGCTGTAACTTGGAAAACAACATATAAATGCCTGCTGCTTACAAGTGTTGTGTGACACAGGCCTAAGAGGGGAGAGAAAGAGAGAGATAAGTGAAGTGAGAGAGAGGGAGTGCAGATATCTATTGTCTCGGGTAGTGGGAATGTGAACATTATGATCCCTGACAGCATTTTTCAGGGGAAGCACAGCAGGTTTACAGGTGTTTACATGCACTGGCTAGGGAGCAGAAGGTTACAGCAAACCATTACAAAGCTCCCTTGAAGCCTCATGTACAGGTGGCTCTCCAAAATCTGCAGAACAACCTGGCCAGTAAACTTTGATCTGCCTCCTGACTTACCAACAAACCACAGCTGAAAGATACAAAATACAACTAAATTATATCTATTCACTGTCAAATTCTGCCCAGTACAGTTTATACACTTTATTAGATATGTTTTGACTGATAATGGATAAATGGGTGATAATCACAGTTCTACATAATTTTGTCTAAATAAATGTAAAATAAAACTCTAAAAATTGAAATCTATTTATTTAAGTGCTACAAGAGCATTTAGGCATTACAAAACAATAAACAGTATGAAAAATGCATATTTATTTTGATATTTGGTAAAGGTTATATTTATATTTTATAACAGCGTTTTGAAAAATGAACTTTTAGTGAGTGTTATATGATGACAAGAATGTAATATACATGTAAAATAGGGAAATTAGATGCCTTAAATCTTCTTTTATTATTTAAATTAATGGATTATTATTTAAACATGCACAATTAAATATACAATACTGATCAATATTTATCCAGAATTGGCCAATACCGAAAGAAAAACCACTACAACAGCTGGCAAACAATATGTTATTGATATATTGTGCATCACTACATTTTTTCGGCAAAAAACAAAGTCGTAATCAAACAATTATACCAAAATGCTCCTTTCACTGATAAAAATGCATAATGTCCTCTATATATATATATAAATATATAGTATATATGATTATATATATATATATTTATATATATATAAATTATGATAGTATGATTTTAGAATAGAATTGTTACAGAACCAGAATTATTCAAAAGTTTTGAGCATCAAGTAATTATTCTGTCCTTACCGAAAGTAAAATAGTGCATCAAGTGACAAAACCATGATCAGTGAGAATATTTGCTTTTTAAATTTAGTTAGTGCTTTTTGAACAATGAAATTTTAATGTTGGTGGGACCAGCTAGCACAATTTGACAAAAACAGAACTGACAAACTGTCATTGCAAAAAATATGGATTAACATGAAAGTGATGTTTTATCAACTTGCACCTAGTTAACATGGTGATACATGATATATTATATGGGTTCTCAATGGTGAAAAATTTATATTCAGAATAAATGCATTGGCCAAAATGTGCTGTAGTTTACTTTCCCAGAGCCTTTCCCCTCAGCTGGCCTTAGTTGAGCACATGAGAAGCTTTTCATCAATGAACAGAACCTTCTCCCCAGTCAAACCACAATCACAGACACATGTAGAGCCTTAAATGCATTAACCTTCAAGTGCAGTGACAGAAAACCACTTCCTCGAGTGCCCACTGCCCGTTGCACGCTCTCAAAGCAAGAGAACAACTGAAACCTGGATGGGCTAATCCGATGTCAGATATCATTTAGACCCATGATGCAAACTCAACAGTAGTCATATGGCTGTCAGGGTTCTGGAATGTTTGTGTGTGTGTTTTGCTCCCCGTGACCCAGTTTCTCCTCATGTTGATTGTGTTAATTTGCTTGATTCCCATGCACCTGTCTTCCCCTGATTACTGGGTTTATTAGCCCCAATCTGTGTAGTCTTCCTTTGTCGGTTCTACTTGTTGGATGTTGTTGACGTCCCTGCCATCCCAGGCTTAAATGTCTCATGTACTCCATGTCTCCTTGTTCCTATGTCCCGCTCTACTCCTCCACCGATCGTGACACAGTGACCAAAAAACCCAAAAGACAGTAACCTCTGTGTGTCTACCCTCCGTTTTTGTTTCTGTGGTTTTTTCCTCATTGTTTTGTTTCCCCTTGTTGTTCTATGTTCCCCTCCTTCGCCCCAAATTCCTCCTCCTTCTCTGGAGGACCTACCATACGTTTCTGGCCCTCGCTGAACTTACCAGCTACCCGGACGACGCGCTCTACGCGTTCTATGATGCTAGCCTGAACACCGCGTGCAGAGCGCCGTCGTCCGAAGATGGTCCTCGAGCAGATTTCGCCGCCTTCGTGGAGTGGACTCTGGCGAGAAATGGATCTCCGTCCCCCGCCTGTTCCCAGGAGAATCCACTCCCGACCCAGTGCCAAGCCCACTATCTCCCCGATGCGCGGAGCGCATGACAGAGCCCACCGCTAACGGAGAGCCAGAGCCCGCCACGACCGACGAGCCATCACCACATGGAGCGACAGAGCTTAGTACGCCGCGGAGTCAGGCTGCTGACGAGGCTGTCAGGTGGGTGAGCTGTCAACAACGTCCGCCATGAGGGAGAAAGCCGCGGATGGTGTGAGCGCTGAGAGGAGCTCCGCCCCCTGCACCGTGGCTGAGGGCGAGCTGAGTATGGTGCGGTGTATGTGCCAAAACAAAGAGGAGAGGGCTCCAGCCCCCAAATTCAGTTAAGAGCACCCTCCAGTGCCTGCTCTTAGAAAGCGCCCTCCAGTGCCCTCTCCTAGAAAGCGCCCTCAAGTGTCCGCTCCTCCAGAGCGCAGTCCTGTTCCCGGGTTCAGCCTAGAGGGGGCTCCTGATCTAGAGTTTAGCCCCGAATGCCCGGAGGCTCACGAATGACCACCCTTCCACCTGCTCCTGCCTCCTCCTCCGCTGTCGTCTGGCAGCCCTTCTGCTCGCCCTCAGCCCACCATCTATGCAGTGCGAGCTCCGCAGGACTGCCATCCTCCAACGTCGCCATGGCAGGAGTTTCCCTTGACTCCGCCTCAAGCCTCTAAGCCCCGGACTCCACCTCGGCCCGTTGACCCGTTGGCTCCACCATGGCTCCTAGTTCCCTCCTCTCCGCCGTGGCCCTGCAGTCCACTAGCTCCGCCGGGCTCCCTCGTCCCTCTGGCTCCACCTTGGTCTGGCGTCAATCATCCTGCGCCTCAGGACTCCACTCCTTTGGCTTCCCCTCATCCCTCCAGCTCCGTCAGGCTCCTTCATCCCCTCGGCTCCTCCTCAGTCCTCTGTCACTCCGGCTTCACCGTGGCCTCCTGGATCCACATCTTTGCGTCAGTCGCCGGCGCTCCTGCTCCGCCTAGACCCCTCTCCTCTCCCGTTGCCCTGTCGATCGTTCATCGGCTCTCTGTCTCCGCCTCGGGCTCCTCCTACACCTGCTCCGTCGCCGTTGGTCGGCCCCCTGGAGTCGTCGGCCATTCCTCCTCCCTCCGTCGGCTCCACCGTGGGTCGACATTATGGCTGTGGCCTGGGTCCAGCTGGGCTCCTCCTGCTCCAAGCCCCTCCTGTCTCCTCCTTGACTTCTCCCTCCATTGTCTCCTCCCTGGACTCTGTCTGCCGGCTCCCTCCCGGGTGTCCGTCCTCCTCCGGAACCTCCTCCTTAGTTCCCACCCATGCCTCCCCCCCGTTGTTCTACGGTGCGAGGATGCACCTTCCGGGAGGGGGGGCCATATGTCAGGGTCTGGACTGTCTGTGTGTGTTTTGCTCCCCGTGACCCATTTTCTCCTCGTGTTAATTGTGTTAATTTGATTATGATTCCATGCACCTGTGTTCCCCTGATTGCCCTGTGTTTATTAGCCCCAGTCTGTGTAGTCTTCCTTTGTCGGTTCTACTTGTTGGATGTTGTGAACTTCCCCTGTCATTCCCAGGATTAAAGACTGTTTATGTACTCCACGTCTCCTTGTTCCTCGTTCCGTGCTCCTCCTAGCACAGATCGTGACAATGGCTCTCTCATTCCCTGCACAACATCCAACTCTTACTAATGCTTCAGACATGAGAGTTTAATAAGTACAAATGAACACAACTGGATGCACTGCACTTGGGAAATTTGATTTGAATGGCTGCAGGCAAATCTTGCGCAATATTGACGGGATGACAGCCGCACAGATGTTTTCAATCAAGTCTCTGCTCTGACAAAACAGATTTGTTTTGGGGAAAAATTACAAATAGTTCACATTCAGTTTGATTTAAATGCAGACAAAGGACTATGACTCAAGAAGGAAAGGTTTTATATTTTAAAAAATGTCACAGATTAGATTGAAAGAGCTTTGTGATGGTCATGTGGCTCTTTTCAAAGGTTCAAATGGAAACACTCTCAACGTTGCAGAGGATGTTCCTTTCTGGGAATCAATTTCTTTCAAGAAAGCCATTATTCTTTTTACAGTGACCACAGACTGTAAAGCTAAAAAAAAAGCACCATAAAAGTTGCCTATGACTATTTTCTAAGTCTAACGAAAGTCATACGATAGCTTTGTCTGTGGAAATTTGCCGAAATTTAAGCCAATATGTACAGTGGTTTAATCTCAATTTTCTGTATGGCCTTTTAGGTTCCATGCTTTTGTTAGCATGTCATTTGATAGGACTTTCATACATTACATCAGAATCAGTCAGAAATGAGATACAGTACACATATGACTTCAGTTAAAGTGAAAATGCAACTCTTGTGTGTTTACATTAACATATACCAAGGCAGTGGTCTCTTTAAGAATTATAGCTATGGTAATTGTAGTATTTTTTCACTGCTATAAACACTTCTCATGGTGACGTTTTACTGAAAATGACTACGATTTTCACTTTTGGGCCAGCATTTTCCACGCTATTCGGACTCAAGCAAACACTAGCGGTTTCACTGCTTTGGAGAGCAGTGAACAACACCAATGAGTAACATTGTTTCACCCTGTGCCAGCAACATTTCCTCTGAACTACTTAAGCAGGGAATGCATTGAGCTGTATATTAGTGGATCTCGACTGTTGGGGCATGACCTAAAGATGAATAATATATATAAAGATGAATAATTATATATAGATTATTAATTATGCATAGAACATGGCTTGTCCATTTATTTCTATGTTGATGTCAAAGGTAAGTGCATTTAATCAAACTCTGTACTATTATAACTTTCATTTTTAGTTCATGTTATGTGTAAGTCTCCCAATTAATTTATAAAAATAATAACTCATTAGTGTTTTAAATTATAAAGTAATTTAATTCATCAGAATTAATATAGTGTGTTGTGTTGTATATTATATATAGATAGATATATATAATATATATATATATATATATATATAGACAAATTATGCATTCATTTAATTTAAATGTATGCAATCTACAAAAAACAAACAAACAAAACAAAAACAAAGCCAAAGCATGCAATATTCATTATTTGGAAAAAAAAAAAAAAGTTGATCTGTTCTATTAAAAGCATAACTGGGAACTTATCACAAATTAACAGGCTTTTTATTTAAATGTTTTTTTTTGTTTTGTTTATTAAGAGTTATATGTAATTGGCTGGGCTCATGAACAAACCACTGATTTGATTTTACTTAAAAAGATGAATAAACAAAAACAAATGAATAAATTGTTGCAAAACAAAAGTCCTTGTGCTGAGCAATTGGATGTCTTAACAGTCTTAAAGTGTCTGAGGACAGACATTTCCTTTAAGGGTTCATGCTAGTGATAAACTGTTTTACAAAGTTTCATAAAAATATATCTAAAGCCTTTTGAATGTGCATGTGGTTGAGCGGGGAGAAATTAAACATTTGGTCAGGAAGTATCATCGGGTCCTCAAGCCATGCGCTCTAGATGGAGGTCTTCTTGCATGCAACACTAAAACGAATTACCTTAAACTTTAATGAACGAGAGCTCCACGCAACCTCAGCTCACACATACGTGATTAACACATAACATGATGGCTTGTTCTTTGATTTAGCACTTAAAATGCAGGTACTGGAACTTTTATTTCATTCATTGTCTTTGAAATTGAAAACAGATCTCAGATGTGCACGCAAACCTCTTTTTTGCCAGCATTGCTTATATCCTTCAATCCTTTTGATTTGTATGGTATCATTTCAGTTTCCTAACTCTGCTTGACTCGGAGATTTAAGCACACCATTAGGACACATCAAAGATATTTCGACCTGAGCGCATGCATTGGCATCTGCTGTCTGACCTCAGAGGCTATTACCATGGTGGTTTAGACTGCTGCTGCATTCTCATTAGGCTGCGTGATGAAAGCAAAGCATCCTAGCCTTACAGAGAGTTCAATCCATGAGCTAAACAAGTGTACTCTCATTTATCATACACCACCTCACGGGTTAATCAGAATACTGAGCAATAATCCCTGCTGTGATGAGCATATTGCTTTTTAAAAAAAACAACAGCTGCTATGTTTTTATATTTGTGAGATATTTGAAAAGAGATGACTGTCAGTGCATACAAAAATTAGAAGGATGTGAAACACCTGTAAACAAACCTAATGATGTAAGATAACCAGATCTTTCTCATACTGACAGCTTACTGGCTGATAAAGGAGAATAAAATCAAATAATAAATTATCTATATATTTTAACAAGTGTAAATGCATCATATACCCAACTTCTGTATTAATGAAAATATACTTATTTTAAATGATTATATAATATCAATTATTATTTAAATATAAATAATTATTATAGTATTATTAATAAAAATGAATTAAATTAGTTAATATTATTAGTACACTCATTTTATCTATCATATATGTGTGTGTGTGCGTGAGCGGTAAACTGCAAGGCGCATTGTCTCAAAGTCATTCTTCTCATTGCAGCACTGATTGACAACTGGATTTGTGCAATTTGCAGCTGTAGAGCCCGTGAGCCTAACCTAGTCAACACTTCCAGTACAGGCATAGAGCACGTCTCATCAGCGTGCCAGTGCCAGATTATGAAGGTTATCTCCATCAGGAGCAGCCAACCCCGCAATCTGCATGCTACTTGCGTTCCTAGTTTGCGCACACTACTGCGTGCTGCTTAGCGGTGGCCATGACAGACGTGCCTGTATCTCACTCTAATTGCACAACGAAGAGCATCTTGTTTTGGACACTCACTCGCCTATTTGTACTTCAAGTGTTTTGTTTAGTTTTGAGATCCTTTCTCTATGAAAAAATAACAACAACAACATAAAAAAACATGATGCTGCGAGAGCGCAGGATGCCAGACATTCCAAGGAGGTGTAGTGAGACTGGAGTTGAGGGGCAACTGAGCACTAAGTGCTTTCAAAACAAACACCCTCCATCCACACCTGTGGGACAGGGTCACGGCGCTGCCATGGCAACAGCTAGAGGAAACAGTGGGGTGTTTCTTTGCTACCCGTCAAGCAGGGCATCAACACTTCCTCATCACCGTCACCAGTGCGTTATTATGGTTATTTTTAGGGCTACGCTAAATGTCAGTTCTTGTAATTAACGCATGAGCAGCACCAAACAGCTGGGTCACGAAGCCGGACGGACCCGGCTGAACTAAGGAGAGGTGCAAAGTTTATTGGGAAACATTCTGAGGTGCTTCTCTTTGGAGAAAAAAGGAGGAGTTGGTGGAACTGTCAATAGAGTTAAGTGAAGTTCAGTGCAGTGTTTGTTTGTTTTCTGTGGGTAAGTGAGTAATTAGTTAGGAGGAAAGCCGAGCTAGGTTATGGAATAACAGATCATTCATCTTTTCCTGGCCCGCTGATGAACACAGGAGCGATTACTCAAGGCAGCAATCCAGATAAAGGTCAGACTATAGAGGGAGTACCACATCACAGCAGGTGACTGTCATCAGAAATGACTTGGAGAGGAAAAGAAAGGGGAAAACAACTCTGTCGACCATGTTCAGGGTCTTAAACCTAAATAAATTCCTGCTGTGCGAAGGCAGGCATCACACAGACAGATTTTTCCAGTCACAAATTAAGCTAACTCTAAATCCCTGTCTAATATCCTGCTCGTATGACCCAGAAGAAACCAGCAACAGTGTTGTTTTCAGTCAGCCTATTCACTCAACCCTTCACCCGCCTTTCTAAGAGTAAAACATGAAGTAAAAGCAGATGTTGAGTTTGTTTTAAACATGCAAAGCAGCTGGGTAAACTGCGGGTATGGGTGTAATATTCCACCCGCTCTGAGCTCTCCACATCTCTTTTAATGGTTGCAAAAGATTCCGATTTGTGTGCAACCAAATGGAAGTACAAGACCTGTTTTCATAATGTAGCTTTTCTAGTAAACAGTTTTTTTTATCTAACAAGTAGTGGTGTAGTACAGCTAAATGCTGTATTGCTGCTTTTAATGTCCGAGCTGAGGGAATCAAATGTCTCAGGTAAAGTAATAAAGTCTTATTCATTCAAGTGAATCAGTTCATCTTAAAACAGTCCTTTCTCACATATATAACATTGGAAATTCTAAGTCAGTCTAGTGAATCGGTTCATCTTAAACAGACCTATTCTAAGGTCTGCATTGCAGTTTCCCATTGGCAAATATTTTGACTCAACATCAGTGCTGGAATTACAATGTTAGTCAACACATCTGCAGTTTAGCAGCCCAACAGTGGTAGAGTAGCTAAAGCCTGTCTTTGATATCATTTAGGCCTGTTCACTGTCTATGTGAACACATAATTTAGTTGGAACTCCAAAGATTTACCGAACTGATATGTATGATAAACTTCAAAATACCACAGTGACCACATAAACTCAACAGTCTCACTCAACTGCTGTCATGTAGTTCATATTCTGCAAACACAAACCACGAATCATATGAATATGCAAACAATTTCAGAAGTTGGTTTTAAACAAAATTGCACTGGCATCTAAGAGGTCATTCAACCCCCTCTCCTTTTCTAAAGCTGTGGTGCGGGCCAGAAGAAGTGTCATCTGTTTCCAATGAGAAAGCTCTTTGATTGTTGAACTTCTTGAAGGGCTGTCTGACAAAGACCTCTTTCGCTCTTTTGCTTTTTGGACAAAATAAACAGGAAAAAAGGGTCATGTAACCAGAGGCCAATTTTTCAAAAATAATAGTAAAACGTAAGCTTATGGAATAAATTAAATCCCAAGATATGTTCAGGTGTGTTCTGTCGCCCCTGTTAGCCCAATGTATGCTTTCATTGTTAGCGTTGGTACAAGTTTGCCCCACATGTTAAACTAACCTTTCACGCTGATGCAGAAGCAGTGTTTGCAGAATGTTTATAGGTATGATCAGATATTTAAAATCTAATTAAAAAGGGTAAATCAAAGTTTTATATTATAAGCAATTATTTATGGTTACGTGCCCAAAGGCATTTACAATGCAAAAAGTACCTTTCACTATCAACAGTATAATTGGTATTATAATTTTTTTTTTTTTCAGTTTTAGTTTGAGTATTTTAGTACTTCACGATTTTTTTATTCAGTTATTTGCCTAGGCAACATTTCTAATTTTCATTTAATTTTTTTTTAATCTAATATTTATATTTTATTTCAGTTTCTTTTCAATGGACTAAAAGAGTTTGTACAAAGCATTTCAGTTTGAGATTGAAAACAACACAACACCACACTGAACGGACTCACCATGGTATAAAAACCAACAATGGAAACCTCCAATTAAAATTTACACTGGAAAAAGATGGTGTAGAAACAATTTTCGTTAAAAAAATTGCTATAAAATTTCACAATTACAAAGAAACAGCAAGTAACAAAAAATTACTCCAATAATCTTTGTTTTACTTACAACTTTGAAAAAAAAAATCATGGTACATGCTAAACAAGTCTAACAAGTTATCAAATCTGAGACCGATTCATGAATCTGTTCATAAAAAATATAACTGAATTCATTAAAAAGAACAATCGGACTGGCTAGACTGTATACGTTGTTGCATATAACCAGTGAGTCTGTCCATTCATCTACACATTACTTAGTTTTTCACATCAGATTCAATTCAGGCTGAGTGGGGTCATGCAGAAAAGAGGGTTATTTACTTTAATATTTTAGACATAAATGGAAAAAATGGAATCACAGTCAACACACAGACCTCCAAGTTACAAGAGATGAAACCAATAGATGGGCCTGCCAGTGTGGATAACTATTAATCCAATTGAGTTGTCTTTGGACGTGTCAGTATACTGGGAGCAATGACTGACCTTGTATAAATGCTTCCTCTACATCCCAGAAAACTGACACCAAAACCACCATGTGCCATTGATCAACAATTTTCTCTGGTTACAAACGGGTCTTGTGACTGCGAGTGTGGGTCTGGACCCATTGTGGTGAATGGCTTTGGCACTCTATATGAGATCTGAGAGACGTGCAGGTATGCTTGCATGTATAGATGCTGGACAATGGACTTACTTGTTTTAATCTTCTCAAAGACTTATGAGGCTTCTCTTGCTGCGGGTAGCACCTTAGTGGACATCTACAGTCCGCTCAGACAGAAATAAATTCCACCAGAAAGCAGTTTTGCTGGAAATGAAAAAAGTTTCCATGAATTCAGGAAATAATAAATCTTCAGACAAAGTAACACTTTCTGCTCCCTCAACAGCAGTTGGTGCTCAATTGAATATGACTCTTAAACCCAAGAAGTTCAAGCATGTGGTTCCAAAGTTCCTTCGTAGAATCTAAATGCTTGTGCAGGCCGTTCAAGTTCTTCCACACCTAAGTAAATATGGACAATTTGTTTGCTAGGACTAGGTATTCAGACTGATCTCTGATGCACAAGCTCTTGATTCAACTGGTTTCTGACTTTAATTTTGATTTGGGTTTATTTCAGTTATACTGTCGACTTTGCTTACAGTGTTTTTTTTTTTTTTTTTTTTTTAAGAAATAAATACTTTAAATCAACAATGCATTAAATTGATCAAAAGTAAGAGTAAAGATTTTTACAATGTTACCAAAGACTATTTCAAGTAAAAGCTGTTCTTCTGAAATTTCTATTAATCAAATAATGATTAATAGAATACATTTCTAATAATCAAATAATTCAATTTAAAATAGAAGTCACTTCAAATTGTAAATATAAAATATTTAAATACAAATAAATGCAGTTAGTGAACATGAGAGACTTTAAAAACACTGAACATAAAACAGTGTAAAAAATTATTTTTTGAAGTTGTAAATAAATCAAAGATTTTTGGAGTACATTCTGCTTCAAAATTCCATGTTTAATCCAATGTGTTACTTGCCATTCCTTAATTAACTATACAATTTACTAGCAATTTCTGAGTGAAAATTGTTTCTCTCAAATTTTTTCTTGATGTATTTCATGGTACAGGGTCTTTTTATCACATGCCACTTAATACAGACTATGAAGTCTCATTTCCAACTTATTTACAAAAAATCACTGACACAGAGAACCTTCTTAAAACATTATGAATTAAAAAAATTAACAACTATTAACCAAACTATGCAGATGAGTTTGGCAAAAAACTGAATATTTGCAGGATGGCCAGTGCTGCGCAAATACATAAAAAACAGATAATCAATATTTTACAATGTGTACAGGCACATTGTTATACTAGAAAAGAAATGCATCTTCCAGAAACTGTACTTTCCACAAAGTTAGAATGTCAGATGTAGTTCATGATATGTCCTCACAGAAATTACTATAGTAGCCAAATCTGTTAATTAAAAGAGGATGTCAACATACCTTTCCCCATATAGTGCATAAGGAATATATAATTTAATATTATTAATGACTACTCCTCTAAACTGTTTCCACCAAGACTAAAACTCTGCAGGCAAACATTATGGTGCCTGGCTATGAGGTCAACTGTATATTATTTTGTAACGGTGCTGAACAAATTGACAATTAATAGCGCTTGGGGAAGCTCCACACACCGGCACAGGACACATTTGGGGGACACAGACAGAGCGAAGAACAACACGTGATGATGACTTTGCTAATGGTCTAGCAGAGATCCTAAACGCTGAGAGATTTATCAAACGTCAATCAGTGCTTCCCTCTGCTGTCTGAGCTCTGCTCTCTCAATCATTCCCTCATTCCTTCTCGTCCCTCACGCGTTTCTTTCGTTCAGTCGTCTGCAGACCCCCAGAGCAGTGTCTCATCTGTCCGTCTGTCAGTGGTCGGGTAATTGGAGTTGTTAAGGAGGTCATCTAATACAGGTAGGTGGGGGAAGGAATGTGTGATAGACCAACTATTATGTCTTCCCATGCCTGTACGGCCCAGTGATCGCACTTGTAATACTATTGGTCATACAAGACTGATTATATACCATATGGCTACAGGTCAAAGCTTGAGAAAAAAAGCTTAATAAGGACAGATTTTTACATTTACAGCACTAGGGCTTGGCGATAAATTATACCATACTGAGATTGCTTTAAAATTTACTTCGATAACTATGATAGGATCTGGATATTTTTACTTGGTATGGATTAAACTAACAGCTGAAATAAATGCGATGACAGCCAGTGAGTGCATGTCACAAGTCTACATGTTCTGTATGTCTCTGTGTGAATGAGTGGCATAGTTTTGTTTACTACACAAACTGAAATGTTTGAATTTTTCAGCTTATTTATATAAAGACATGAATACATGAACTTCATCTCCAGAGCTGCTCTGAGAGTCAGTTTAGAAGCTTTTCACTTCAATTGAGAGAAAAAACTACAGTCAATAAACAAAATGGAACCAAATGCAAACAGAAACTCAAAGATGTTCACATCAAACCGTCAAAATAACATTTTCGTTTAACTTGAAATTATGACAGAAATATATTACTATTGTATACCAAAAATTCCCAAAGTAATAATAATAACATTTTCAAGAATAACATACAACCAAGAACTGTTTTATCCAGCTTTTTTATTTTATTTTTTTATATTTATACAGTATATAGTATATGCCAAAAAAAGTAAAGTTTTGTTGTAAATTAATTGTTATTTTTGATTTGAGGATTTTTAAACGTTGATGAATTATGAAGTTTTATAATTAATTTCATGAGGCAACATTTTTTTTTATTGTTTTACATTTGTATATTGAAACATTGGACAACTCAGGAAAATCAAGGAAAACAAGAACTTAAAGTAAATACAAATTACAACTGGCTTTATAAGAGGCCCTAACTTAAAAGGTGGTTACTCTGTGGAGTTTAAATGTGAACAAAAAAAGGTCGGTTTACATTCTCCGCAAAGTTAATAAAAATGTCTATATAATGAAATTATAATTTTTATTATTACATTATTTTATTTTTATTTATACTACTTCAATATGAGTTCTGTTCTCTGTGTCTCGTTAGTTAAGCTTTTGGGTCTCTGGTTTCTGAACGCGATCTAGGCTGCTATCAGACTAACTTAGTTTCATACTAATTTGATGTCTTATTATGCTTACCCCCAGGGCATCCAAGCTGTAGGTGACTTTGTTTCTTCAGTAGAAAAACATTTGATGATTTTTAACTCCAGCCGTTGCAGTCCATCAGTCGTATAATGCATGGCAATGGTAACAAAATATGAGAGTAAAAAAAAACATGCACAGACAAAACCAAATTAAACCCTGAGGCTCGTGACAACACATTGATGTCCTAAGACACGAAACGATGGGTTTGTGCCAGAAACCGAACAGTATTTATATTATTTTTTACCTCTAATACACCACTTTGTCCAACTGTCTTTGGGCGCGCGCATGGCATCCGATGCGTGAGGTGTGTACGCGCTCTGGTGTAGTTTACGCAAGCGCCGGAAGTGATCTCTCACGCGTATACGTTACTCATTGTTTACACAGTGCACAGTCATTGTAGGTAAGACGGGCTAATCAAAATGGTCTTACACCACACATAATTCGGGAGTGGTGACTTTTCATGTATTCCCAACTTCTGAGCCTGCTTGCCTGAAGTTATGGTTGATTGCTCTTCGGCTGGATATCAACACACCCACTAACGTAAACTACACCAGAGCGCGTACACACCACACGCACAGGATGCCTGCGCGCGCCCAAAGACAGTTAGACACAGTGGTGTATTAGAGGTAAAAAATGATATAAATACTGTCCGGTTTCTGGCACAAACCGATCGTTTCATGTCTTAGGACATCAATGTGTCGTCACGAGCCGCAGGGTTTAATTTGGATTTGTCTGTGCATGTTTTTTTTACTCTCATAGATTTTGTTACATTGCCATCCATTATACGACTGATAAGACTGCAACAGTTAAAGTTAAAAATCATCATTTGTGTTCTACTGAAGAAACAAAGTCACCTTCATCTTGAATGCCCTGGGGGTAAGCACATAAACATCAAATTTTCATTTTTGGTTGAACAATCCCTTTAATGATAAATTAATATTGTGAATCCTTTAATGATAAATTAATAATGTGAATTTGTGATTAAAATCAATACTTTATGATATGGAAACAAATATTGTGATAATATATTTGGCCATATTGCCAAGCCCTACTGAGCTCCGTTCACCTTCACAATCTTCGGGATAGCGGACTATTTACTCAAACTTCCTGAACTATATTTCAGAAGCTGAGACAAAGGTGTTTAGACATGAATGTCTTGTACGGTAAAACCGCCCATGTGTGGATTAAGATTTATAACCTAAATGCACCAGTGTTTATAGAAACAAATGTTACCAAGTTCTTTTTTCAGACAGTCTGTTTGAAACTGATCGAACGCTCTCATGTTTGCAACGCTTAATTTGCTTGGACTGACGGTAGACTTGATACTATTTATGAAAACTGTCAGTGGCGAGAAACTAAAATGATATTCTTTTCCCCTTTGTATAATCGAAATGTGTGTTGCGTGGCATGAAGATGAATGAGATGATATGTTTTTGTGTCTGTGTGATTGGCTGGCTGGTGTGTGTGTGTATTGGAGCGCTGTCAGATGTAATCACCCTGATGACGCTTTATGTGTCACTGTAAACAAAGAAAGGAAAAAGATAAATAGATAGGGAAATCAGTAACAGACAGAAGCCACATCTGCACGAACAATTGTGACACATAATTCACAAGATTTTACCCAAACCGGGCATGTTGAGGGATGCTAGGATAGGCCAGACACGTTAAGGCCAAGCATCAGACCAATTAAACCATGTTTTTTTTTAAACGGAACTTTTTTTTTAAATGAGATCTGTGAAAAAAAAAAATCAAGATGTTAAATGTCAAAAGTATGGAGCCCCTAAAGGGATATGGTGGTGAAAAAAATATGGGATGGGAGAATAAAATATTTGTAAAAATTTTTGTGTGCGTTAAGTGTTTTCTCCCCAATAGAAAACCATTATATAGCCTAGAAAATGCTTAATGGAGGAAGACAGTGGTATAAAAAGACCAAATCTGGTATATTATTAGAAATATATTCTGTATACAGACAAGCATAGCCATGAACACAATGCGCTAATGCACGTTAAGCGTTTTCTCCCCCATAGAAAACCGTTATATAGAAAACGCTTAACGTGACTTGATGGACGAAGACAGTGATAGACAGTTTGTCCATAAAGGCATGTTAAGCATTTTCTTTCTGTTATCTACAGGGGAGAAAATGCGTAACGTGCAATTTAGCCTGTTGCATTCATATTCTGCTTGTCTGTAAATAGTATATGCTTTATTAATAAGGTGTGTACTGAATTTGGTCCTCCAATGTCACTGTTTTAGTAAATTAAGCCACGTTAAGCATTTCAGAATGTCCCAAAAAGGTGCCTTAAACTAAGTGCTGAGCATATTCCTTTATACACGAGTCCAAATTCTAAATAAAACTCTAGGAACCGCTCCATTGTGAACGTACGGAGCTGTTTGGACCACTGCAAGCTGTAAAGTAAACAGGAAGTGTTCGTCTGAACTTAACAAGTTTTGTGAGAGAACGCAAATATTTGTGAGGGGATGCAAAAGTTTTTCTAAAAGTTTAATTTTCTAAAGATTAAATTTTTTAACTGAAATATAACACTAAAATATATAAAAGCTAATTATATAATTTAGGAAATCATATTTCCTTTATAATGTAATGCTTAATATTTTTCACACAAAATATAATGGGTCATGAATGAAAATTTATACACTGAATTTTTAAAAATTAATTAATTATCTTTCTTTTATTTACAATTTAGAAAAAATCTTTTGCAGTTTAACAGTCTTTATATTTTAGGAAGAAACGCATCATTTTTGGGTCCGTGAAAACCCCTGAATTAAAAGATCATCCTTCTTCTCAATTGTAAATATGATTTGAAATTCATTTTCTATTTGAGACGTTAAGGAATAGTTCACCAAATATTACAATTCTGTTATCATTTACTCACCCTCATGTCGTTTCAAACCTGTATGACGTTCTTTCTTCTGTGGAAAAATAAGATGAGACAGTAGCGTTTGTGACTAGTTGTAGCATGTCAAAAGTGCACATATTACAAGAAAATACGTGACAGACATTTTGGCTATAATCTGGGGCTTTTTGTCGCAGACTAGTTGCAGACTTAAAAAATGGAAGGCTGACAGGTCTTGCAGTGTGTGCTTGGTTTATAAGTCACGGAAAATGAGCTGGAAAACAGTGAAACTGATCTCTCAAAATTTTAAAAAGTGCATTATCAATTATAATTTAAGCTATTTTTCTATAAATAATGGAGATTTAGAGCTGCAATTTGAATATACAACAGGTTCAAAAATTCATGGAAGTGTTAGGAGAAGGCATATGTCTGGTGTTTGTGTAGGGGTCTGGATGTGGGGTCGGAATGGAGTTGGGAAATGCTCACGGTTTGTTTTTCTCTCCAAGCAGGGTCATGAGGAAAGGTCTTAAGAGCCATTAAGGCTCTTGGGAATAATATTCACCATTTATAACCAGCCTCACTTTCCCATATTAACCTATAACGTGCCCCAGTGGTGTCATTTCCCACTCCCAAGAGAAAGGATTTGAAATATGCTTTAACATATGTAATGCTGACGTTTTTGGGGGCTTTTCATTTACGCATTAAAAAGTGGAATTTTTAAACATACTCATTCTGTTCTGCCAGCAAAATTACACAAGCATACTGTCATTTCTCCTCACAAATATAAGCAAATCGGTCGGTGTGATAACATCGGTGAGGTGAGATCTTGTTATGTGGGGGTTTGTCAACATTATGTGAGGAATTTTTACACACTAACTCGGGGTGTTTAGCACATGCTTTGTGCTCCCTGGTGCCTGTTCGGAATCTGCAAGAACCCTTTTCCAAAGTGGTGAGATCTGGGAGTTTAGATGTCAATGGGAGGCCTGAGTGGAAAATACCCATTTCACACACACGCTGCCAGTTCGCACAGCACAAGTGTCCAGGAAACTAGAAAGAAGAGAAGGAATACTGCAATACAAACAACAAGCGCTGTTAATTGCAAGCAGATCAAATCAGTCCATAGGGTTGTGGAAATGGGGACAAAACCCTGGACATGATTACTCAAGTCTTTCTGAACTAGATGCCAGGGGCATTAGGAGTGAACACACTTTATTTTTTCCATTCTGCTCTGTGTTCCACTTACAGTAACTACAGCTAAAGCCATGGTTGGTCAGAATTGAATGCAGATAAACTATACAAAGCTGTGAACTAGCCTGGAGGGGGTCTTGATCTGCGATGTAACCATGTGAGACCTGGGTTCACAGACAGAAGCGACTGTCTCAAATAACCCTGCAGATAAACTGCCTCTGCTGTCCTTCCTTCAGAGTTTAAAGGGGTCATATGATGTTGCTAAAAAGAACATTATTTTGTGTATTTGGTGTAATGAATGAGTTTATGCGGTTTAAGGTTCAAAAAACACATTATTTTCCACATACTGTACATTTTTGTTTCTCCTCTATGCCCCGCCTTTCTGAAACGCGTCGATTTTTACAAAGCTCATCGGTCTAAAAAGCAAGGTGTTCTGTGATTGGCCAGCTATCCAGTGCGTTATGATTGGCCGAATACCTCAAGCGTGTGACGGGAAATGTTACGCCCCTTAACATACTATGATGCCCTGTCCGGCAGGAGCGACGATTCAAAAAACATGAAAAAAACCCATTATAAAGAGGCATTTTTTGCATCCAGTGGGAACATAATTATGGATTATAATAACTTAAACTGTCTTTTTACGCGTTGCATCACGCAAACATAAAACCATGTCTGCATGGTGATCGGAGAGAAATGACCAAACAACAACGGCCCTACTTTACACTGCCCAACAAAAACTACTTAAATTAGAAAAATATAAAATCTATGTAAGTAAAAAAAAGTCTGAATTATGTGAGTCGAACAGCTGGCGATTGTACTACTCTACCAGGAGCCGGACACGGTCTCCATAAAATTGCTGCACACATTGAAATTTGGGTGAAAGTGTTCTGGAACAGTGTGTAAAGACACTTAGGCCGGGGAGGCTAGAGCGAGCAGAAGCGGGGCTTGCGAACGGAGCAGCGGGTTGGATCGCACGAAGGATCGTCGGAGGATTGCGGCAAACACATGTGACGACCCCAGGCTGGACTAATCTTCGTCCACAGTGAAAGCCGATCCAGCAAACCACAGCGCAAAGTTGTTGTATTTCCTCAGCGACCAGCACGGAACAGCTCCCGGCATGACGAAAGCAGATATCGTCCTCTTTTGAAGGCCAAACAAAGTAGTTTCACTTTCACAACGAAACACACAGCGCCTTCGCGACATGGCGGCAACGGCAACAACAATACTACAGTGAGAATAAAAGTTACACCTTCTTTCTTCGCGTGAACATTTGGGTGCCGTTATGCAAACCTTCCCACATCGTGAAGTAGACATGTGGGGGCATGTTTTCGTGTTAGAACGAGCTGTTTTAGGGGGGCGTGGATGAGTCTTAACTTTTATATAGAATATCTTTTTGGATTTGAGACTTTAGTTTTTGCAACTTTACAGATCGTCTTTATGCACCAATAGCTTGTAACACTCAAAAGAGAAAGGAAAAATTGTAATCGCATCATATGACCCCTTTAAGAGCGAGAACAGTGAAACTAGCAGAGCAGATCAATCACTTGTACACCTCAAGGCTCTTGGACCTACCTCAGCTGCTGAGTAATGTATCAAATATAGTTAAAACTGTCAGAAACCCTTGACCAACTCAGAATTAGATCATTAGATAAAGCATACTCCGAACTCCGATTAATCACCCTCATGTCATTACAAACCTGTATGCATTTATTTTCTTCTGCAGAACACAAAATAATTGTAAACAACAAAACTAAGACATTTCTCAAAATATCATCTTTTGTGTCATGCAAAAAGTCATACAGTTTTGGAACAACATGGGGAAGAGTAAATGATGACAAAATTGCCAGTTTTAGGAGAACTATCCCTTTAAAGGGGCATAACACACACAGTTTCACCCAATCTCATGTTAATCTTGAGTACCTATAGAGTAGTACTGCATCCTTCATATCTCCAAAAAGTCTTTAGTTTTATCATATTTTTAAAATAAAGATACAGCTTTACGATTCTCTCCAAAAACAGCCAAGCTCCTTGAGGCGTGCTGTTGGCGGAGCTAAAGAGTGACGAGCACTTGGGCGCCGAATGCCAACAAAACAGACATTTGATGCCGTTTCACTTACCGTGTATCTTTTATAGCTGGGACCGCTCCATCTTTCAGTATCAAACGATGTGCAAATCCAGCGTCGAACTGGGCCTTGTTTATAAAACGTTCGTCAACAAACACACTTGTGAAACTCCTTGCTGCTCCAGAAAAACAAACTGTATCCACTGTTTACATAACGCTGGGTTCTTTAGAAAGATGAACAAAGTTATCTTTCCCTTACAACCAAAAACACACTTCTTTGGATTGGAGACATTCTTCCCGAGCAAGTCCAGTGCAGCACCGGATGAAGCATGTTGATGGGCGCGATCTCGCTCTTGCTCTGGTCGATGCATGCGCGGGCGCGCTCTTCCAGGAGAAATGCCCATATAAGGAGTTCCACCCTCGTTTACGTCATTAAGAGCCACGATCTTGCACGAACCCGGAAGTAAGATTTTTGGCACAGAAATACTCTGTCATACATCCAAATTGTTTTTTTAAACTTTGCTTAGCATGAGAATCAAACTCTTAACAGTGTAAACAACGCGGAATGCATGAAACGCATTGTTACCCCCCCCCCCCCCCCCCCCCACCAAAACCCCCCCCCCACCCCCCCCCCCCCCCCCCCCCCTTAAAGTATCTGGTAAGACTTGAACAAATTTAAATAAGACAAATAGTAGGTCTGATGTAATTATCACACTTTAACCTTTGACCCTTGAAAAGTACTTCCATTTTTTAAAACTATATCCAAAGGAACGTAATCATTTTAGGGGTATAGTTTACATTCCCCCATTAAGTGCAAGTGAATGTCAGCGTGAACTTCTAAAAAAAAAAAAATATATGAAAAAAGTGAGTCCTGAAAGTTGTTCTATGACAAATGGCTGATTGCTCTGAAAATTATAGAAACGTTCCCTGTATTGTGTGGAATGTTGGCCTTCTGTGAGCTGTGTGATTCAGCCTTAAGTTTTTTAAATTTTTGCAAAATTTTTGATGCAAATTGTATAACATGCACAGTCTGTGTTGTAAGTCACTAGGTTACACCACAGGCCAGCATATCCCGCCACTGGCACAAACCAGCTCTTAAATTCCAGTGATCTGCAGTATTGGATTACTGCCTTGCAGTGGGGAAAGTAAATACCCGCTTTATTGCACCTCATCCATTTGGTTTATGCCTTATTAAATTATGGACCAGGCGGAATAATAACAGACAAGTCACCCCTTCACCTGATCTACAGTATGCATACTCCAGATAATTTTTTGCAGTTTTCGTTTGTTTGACATAAAACAAAGAGTCACAAATTATTAGCTATAGTTTCTGAAAGTGTTGCTTTTTTGCTAAATCAATGTTTGTAAAAAAAAAAAGAAAAAAAAAGAAATTGTGACTTTTTATTATATTCCTTTAGTGCAGTTATTGAGTTGAATATGCCACAGAAAATAATTTTTATCTACCCTCAGTTTGTAAATACAAATAAAAACTATATATACAGTTGGACTTACAATGGAAGTCTATGAGGAAAGGCACTGCAGAGTGTTTAAAAGCAGAAATGTAAGACATATTTTGTTAAAGAGTTTCTTGAAATGTGTTATTTAAGCTGTAAAATAGTCAAAACCTATTGTAGTGGTGGGACTACAATTCTAGGCATATTAATATGTGGTAATTCCTTTCTGGTCTCTTTCTGCATGTTGTGGTTACAGGGTTCATGGTTACATGATCATGACAGGAGAAAATTGGACTGCAAAGCTTTCTATACAAGCATGCTATAGTCTCATATTAAAATGTGCAATGTTTGATACGCTCTGTATGTACATTTAATGCTTTGCCCATAGACTCACACTGTTTTGTTTTTTTTAGATATAATTCAGAATTATTTTCCATAGAAATGGACAGCACAATTATCTCAGGCAGCATGCTTTACAACAACAATGTAAATGAGGTGTACAATTTATCATATCATTTGTGCTTGTCATATGGCTGGGATTCTGTCTAACTGCATTCACTTAAACTGAAACTTCTCTCTAGATGAATCTATAACCAACGCAGAATAAAAGAACAGAGACATTTATGACAGCCAAAAGTGAATGTAATTTACTCTGTAAGATCAATTAATTGAGATTAATAATGGGTGACATTTGCACAAGGGGAATTTAAAACAATGTTCTGCCATATAAAGTGCAAATTCATTAGTTATCACTATGCACGATAAATAAAAGTGTCATATAACAACCACACCCAAAGGTCTGTCTTAAATAAACCAATGTTCTACATAAAACTACATTTCATTTCGAAGTGGTTTCTGAGTTTTCCACAGTACTTGCTCCCCTATAGTACAAATCTGAGAGAATTCCTCTGAACGTGATCACATCTCTCAAGAATTCAAATAAACACACATTCACAAGTAACATGTTTAAGTTGTCACATGAGGACTCACCCATCCATCTTTTGCTGCGCGGCGGCTGCGGTGCTGTCAATGCGTGTTAACAGGAAACTAGAAGGGGCCGAAAAGCTACATCACACATTACATGCAAGTGTCAAATCAGTCTGCTGCAAGACTTGGAAATAAATAAAGCAAAAGCACAATATACAAGTCACAGAACACAGAGACAGGTGCACATCAAAAGCTTGGAAGAAAAGACAGCGAACGACTGCAGCGTCCTCAGAATCAATGCATCACTAAGCTCCCAGTCAAATAAGGTCACCTCCAGCTGGTTTTCGTCTTCCTGACGTTTTATATTTTGAATTATCTTCCAATCAGAAGGTCAAAGATCTTCTAAAACACTCTGTATGTTTACTTATGCAGTTCTAATCGAGTTATAGAAATGTACACATGACACAAACTCGAATAAATACAGCTTGAAAATAATATACTGGATTCACTACAAGTCAAGCTCAGTCGACAGCATTTCTGGCATAATGCTGATTTTTACTTTTTTTTCTGAAAGAAATTAAACTAAATTAAATTAAATTGAACAAAGGTGACCATAAATATTTTTACATTATTACAAAACAATTAAATTTAAAATTAATGATATTCTTTTCAAATTTATATTCACCAAAGAATCTTGAAATATATATAAATAATATATATAATAATAATAAGAAATAAACAATATTAGCATAACAGGCTAACAATCCAATAGTTCTTGAGGCATCAGTCAGCATATTAGAATGATTTCGGAAGGATCATGTGACACAGAAGACTGATGTACTCACTGCTAGAAATTCAGCTTTGCATCACAGGAATTAATTACATTGTTAAACAAATTCAAATGAAAACAGTTATTTTAATTTGTAATAATATTTCAGACTATTACTGTGTTTACTGTATTTTTGAGCAAATAAATGCAGCCTTGGTGAGCATAAAGACTGCTTTTAAAACCAGTAAAATCTTACTGACCCCAAACTTGAGGAATTAGGAATTAAAATACTATTTAGTAGTATAGTGATAACTTTCTTTAACTTGGTTTTAGTGTGTAATGCAGTTAAAATAAAGCCAAAGTGATAAAGATAAAATGCTAAACTGTAATTTTTTAACAACTTTTAAAAGTTTTTCAGCTCAAAATTATTCAAGTTTTAACAAAATAATTAATTTCTTCAAAGAAGAAATTATGGGTTTCACATTTCTTCTTTGAAATGGTCTATTGGTCCAATTCACTACCACTTCCCCTCACCGTAACCTCAATTTTAAAACACGTTTTTGTGATAATCAACATTATTCCACAGATATTGTTGACTTATACTGAACCGGAATATTCCTTCAAATTTACATTGCGTGCCACTTTTTTTTCCCCAGAGTATGCATGCATGAAATCAACTTTTAGTGACATGTGGCCAAGTATGGTGACCTGACCCATACTCGGAATTAGTGCTTTGCATTTATCCCATCCAAAGTGCACACACACAGCAGTGAACACACACCCGGAGCAGTGGGCAGCCATTTTTTTGCTGCGGCACCTGGGGAGCAGTTGGGGGTTCGGTGCCTTGCTCAAGGGCACCTCCGTCGTGGTATTGAGGGAGGGAGAGAGCGCTGGTTTTTTCACTCCCCCCACCTACAATCCCTGCCGGTACGAGACTCGAACCCGCAACCTTTGGGTTACGAGTCCGACTCTCTAACATTAGGTCAGGACTTCCCCAAAATTTTTTAAATGTATGTAAACATACTGAGTGTTAATAGTGATGAATGCCTTATTATATGTGCTCTACAGCTTGAGTTTCTGTCAGGGTTCTGTCACTTCGGTCTAGTTTATTCATGGTTTTGTGACAGAGCCCTGACACTCCCGTCTTGTCCTTGTTTTCATGTGAGTAGGCGGCTTCGAGAGTGCTCGAACCGTGCTCTCTCGTCTGTGTGTCCTGTTTCCTTGTTTCATGTTGGAGCATGGTGTTCGGATCCCGGCACTCATGTCTTGTTGAGCTCCATGTTCTGTCTTGCTGTGGAGCGTGTGGTCTCGAGATCGCTAGGGCCATACGCTCTTCTGTCTGCGTGTGTTGTGTTCTGTTTAGCAAGTGTTTTTTGATCGGCCGCGTGCTTTCATGTTATGTTTTGTCTTGTGCTGTGTAGCCACAGCTTTGTTTTCCATCACGGGCTGTGTGCTTTCATGTCAGGTTTTGTATGAACACGCGGCTTATTAGTTCGCATCAGCTGCATGTGTGGGTCTTGTCTTGCACTGCTGGGTGATTTATTTTTTTGCTGGCCATGTGCTTGTGTTTGTTTTGTGTGAGCACATGGCTTTCTTGTTTGTTTCCGTGTGCCATGTGCTCTCATGTCTATTGTCTAACCCCACCTCTCTTGTTACCTGATTATCAGTTAATTGGCCGTACTGTCCTTCCTCATTTCCTGCCTGGTTTTTGTTCCCTATTCTTCTCCCTCTGTGATCTGTGCTGTGCGGTGCGGTTCGTTTTGTGTTCCGGTACTCCTAGTCGGTCAAGGTTGCTGTCAAGTCAAGTGTCATTGTTATTTTTTTATCTTGTTTTGCTTGCTAGTTTTCTTGTTGTTCTCGTTTTTGCCCTATCATGGGTCTCTTGTTTTTTTTGGCTTGGTTTTGCCCAGGGGCCTGTATCATGATGGTGGCTGAACAAATTCAGAGTTACGTGATTAGTTTTGAGTTGACAAAACCAAACCACTCCAATCCGGCTTTGTCGGTACCATGATGCTGATCATCAACTTTGTCAACTCAGGCTTTGATCCTGAGTTTGTGGAGTGCGTGCACACGAATGTGTGACATCACTGGTGTACAGCCAGTCACATGCCTTGCAACACAGAGCAAGAGTTATTCACTTCTCATGAGAGAGCCAGCGAGATTCAAAACTTTTTTTTAAAGGTTAAATGCATTTACACCGAAGTGCTTGTCCATGAAAGAGGATAAATAAAAGAAAATATCTTGCTCTAATAGTGCAGTTACAAGTGAAACTTTTGAAGTTATATATAGCGATTTTTACATTTTTAAATCTATTGATTCTGCCACTTATTTATATTACATATGATCTGTATATATTAATAGTCATTTAAAATAAATGCTTTATAATAATTGTTATACTAAAATTGCTTGTGTGTAATGGATTAATAGTTATATAAATCATATTATAATTATATAAATCATATATAATTCGTAATTATCATTAACACCAGACAATTGTTGTACTTTTTAAGGTACTTTATAGCAACCTTTAATTTGTAGGAAGAGAAACTGGGGGAGTGACTTTTTTTGCGTCAGACATGTGTCACTTTGCTCACATCTGATTGGTCCAATTTCAGTTTTAGCTCTCTTACCCAGAACATAACCTGCCCTGGAGCAGTTTAGCTGTGCAGTGTAAGTTACTATGGCAATTGAACGCCGCTAAACGCCAAGTCACATTCATGGTACCTAGATAAAACCCAGGATTGGTGCAAACTAAACTGAAACTTACCTGGCTGGCCAGCTAATCTGGCTTCATGGTACAGGCCCCAGGCTTTTTGTCGATATTTACTTTTGATTTTAAAGACTTTTTGAAATCTCCCTGGCTGTTCTGCATATGGGTTCTGTCTGCAAAAACCTGACAGTTTCCTTCACATTTCCATCTGAAGAACCGAATGAAGTTGGCAATGATTCCACAATCCTCTATTACAGAAAAAAATTAAGATGAGAAGAAAACTGGTTTCACTTTAGGGTATAGATATAAAATGGGCAATAAATTCTTCCATTTGGTGTGAAAACGACGTATCTGGAGGACTGCTTCAACCTCATCTTAGTTTCAGAGCAGAAATAGAGAAGTGTCAGATGAAGTCACCTAAGCAGGAAACAAAAGACTAATAAAAGCAACAACTTGCATCAAATTTTAATCTCTCAAAGTTCTTCAATCAATCATTTGCATCTCTGAGGTGAATTGTGGTGTAGTCTCCTGTCCTGAGCATGTGCATGGACCATCACGGCCACCAGGTGCTTCCGTGTACAACAGTGAGTGCAAGCTACATTAAAGTGATTATTACATTTTGAATATGGATATTTTTCTTACAAAAACGCATCGATTCGCTACAGAAGGCCTTTGTTCACCCCCCCGGATGCCATGTGAGACACTTTTTTTATGGATGGGCGCTTTTTATTTAACTTCTTTTGGACTGATGCATGCAACACCCGCTGTGTGGCATTAAACAGCTTGAAAGATCAAATACAATTTTTTATATAACTCTGACTGGATTCGTCTGAAAGAAGAAAGACACATACTGTACACCTAGGATGCCTAAATTACTATTTTTCTATTTTCTACTAATTACTAATTTTCATTTTTGGGTGAACTAACCCTTAGACCTGATAACGCTCATGCTCATGCTCATGCTCATGCTCATGCTCATGCTCATGCTCGCTTAATGATAATGCTCATTTTAGAAGAAAATTTCAGACGGCACTTAGAGGCTTTTGCATTTGAAGTCTTCCTTTGATCATTTCAAAACTAGGCCTTAAAGGTGTTATATGTAAGTTTCATGACTCTACTAAAGCATAAAAATACCATAATATGTTTGCAGATATTTAAGAAACACGCTAAGTTAACATACTTGTTTATCTGAAAAACAATGCTACAGACAGTTATTCTGCTTTGAAATGTGTGTTCCGTGTCAGAATGTCCTTTTTTTTTGTTTTGGTCTGTGTGATTCCGTCCACTGCCAATTTACCCAATTGTATTTCGGCACCCCGGGTTGCCAGTTAGCGGAAAACACAGCGTATTTAATTTCATTGTGAGTGGCTGTCACTGCATGCGAGGAGACAGGGTGACGAACATGAAGGGCTGAAAAATGGTTGCTTGTTTAGGGGTGCGTGTGAACGGCTTGTTAATCACAGATGACAAAGTGGAAAAGTGAGTTCAGGATATAATTTACACCGAGCACATAAATCAGGACATGACATGTGGCATCTCCCTTTCTTCCACTCACCAAAAACTCAACAAGTACCGAATGCGCAGTCAGTATCGTCAAGCTCACTGTAAATAGTTAAACACGGCACTGAATTTCACCAGATCACATCCATCTTTGCCTGTCTGCAGCTGCCTTTGTGAAAAACTGTAAACATAAAAGGCAGGACCTTTATTATGAGAGTTAATAATCAAATGCTGAAGCAATGACATTCAAACTACAAATAGCACATATAGAACAAATATAAAGTATAAAGAACTAAAACATAAACAAAAATAGATATATAAATAAAAATAAAATTAAAAGCAAAAAAAAAAGCAAACAAACAAAACTGGATTATTTTAGGCTGGTCCAGCTAATTTGCATGCACATTCCAGAAAATAAAGAAAGAAAGAAAGAAAGAAAGAAGGAAAGAAAGCAATTTCAGGCTGGTCCAGCTAATCTGCTGTATATCTCATAACTGCAAAATGTATTTCATAATTGCTACTTTTATCTCAAAATGTGACTTTATATCTTACAACTGTGAATTTATTTCTTGTAATTGTGACTATATATCTCATAATGCAACTTTTTTTTATTAATCTCACCAGACTTATTTTTCACTTAAGATGATTCACATCCATCTTTGCCTGTTTGCAGCTGCCTTTGTAAAAATGTATAAACATAACAGGCACAACATTTATTATGAGAGTTAATAATGAACACTGAAACCATGACATTCAAAAATACACATATCTCATGTACATGCTACAGATGGTATGATCAGTATTTTCCTCTAAAGACTGATTCATTATCCAAAAAACTTGCATAACATTTTGATATGAATCTGTCTTCTTCTCCTAAATGTAATTTTTTTGAACTCAGCTCTCACAGGACTTATCATATTTGTTGGATATTTATACATGTTTGACTGTGTGCCATTTTTTCATGAAGGATTTTTGGGACCTCACCTTGTCCGTCCAACAACGATATTTATTGTTAGCTGCTCTCATAGCGGCAAAAAAATAAAATAAAATGCTAGTCAACTGCTGGAATCCTCCTCACACAATGGACAGATGTTTGTGGACTGTTTATTTGTTGTACATTATATCGATGGAACTCTCAACTTCTCGTATACATGGATCTAATGTGAAAACTGTAAATTTATGGCATTCTGCATTTAATGTTGTGCCATCTTTTTTAATATCATTGTAAAAAAATGATATGATGATGATTTTTTTTTTTTGAAGAGGGGCCACCACTCCTGTAAAAGCTATGAAATCATTCTGCACAATGAGAAATAATTCCTAGCTAAGTCAAAACCACAGTGACCCCAAAGGGGCTGCTGCGATTGACTGAATATCACACCATGGTCTGTGAAACACATAAATATACAATGGTGGGTTAATAGAAGTGTGAGTGTGAGAGATTTTAGGGCCTTACATAGACAAGAGGAGGTAGCTTGTTGCTTCTGTCTCAAGACAAGTGAACCTGACGCTCACTCAGCCTCTTGTACCCAGTGGAAATAGACTGTTGAAATAGTCTGCGGGCAGACCGGGTCAAGCATGGTCAAGAGTACCGGGGTGACAGAGAATAGCTTCCTTACAGCGGTAAGAAGGAAAGATAACAGCTCCAAATCCACCTCTCCAAGAGCAAGATCTTGTGTGCGTTCACTTCATTCTGCCTCAAGACAAAGCAGTCACACCATCTCTGTTCAGGAGCACAAAGGTGAGAGAGCATGCTGGTTTTCTTAGCATGAGCTGAAATAAAAACTAAAGCTGTTGCTATTGAGCATGAAAAGACTTACTGGGCCGTAACGACTTTGCCTCCACCATGCCAAGCTTGTTTGTGGGTAATGTGTTTATAAGAATTTCATGAATTAAAAAGTACAAAGACTACTTTTCGCGAGCAATAAAATTGAGAAAATTTCCTAATTTCCTCTCACATTTCATTTCTCCTTAAGGGAGAATAATGAGGAGATATAGTAATGACAAAATAAAAAGTTGTTGTCAAACAAATGAAGTGCAAATGAGAGAGAAATCACACTTGGGATTCCTCAACTATGGCCACTCTTTGTCCCTGTGGACAAAAATAAATAAACTCCTTTTAAAATAAACTTTTTAGAGTCCCGCTGGTAAATTTGTCCACTAACAATTTCCAAAAGTGCATCAAATGACAACTGTCATTTTTGTTCTGAAAGCCATGAAAATTTCCATCACAATGTCATTTCCATCCCATCCTCAGTTATGTATTGTATTTTGTAGGATATTTAGTACTTCCAGCTTCTGTTGAGTAGATACAATTCAAAACTTTTTTTTTGTAAAAAAATATATAATTTTATTCTGCTATGGCAAATTTCATATCTAATATTTAATGTATCCTAAACATATCTTGTCAAGGGCAAAACAAAATCTATAAAAGAAGGAAATTTGAAAAGTATAAAAAAATAAAATAAATGAACACTTTAAAAAATACCCCCAGACAGTTTTATGTGACCTTATATATATATATATATATATATAATATCTATATATATATACATATATATATACAGATTTCTTGTGTATATAAAAAGGACACAAAAGTGTCTGTAATTGGAGAAACACCCAATTACATGCACCATGGTCTAGTCTTGACTTTGATTCATGCTCCATGAACGTTATATAAATTTTAATAAGAAGATATTATAAGTATCAAAAGTAATGGACCAACACAACTGTAATCAAAATATTCTAGATCATTTAACTGTAGACTACAGTCACAAAAAAGCACTAAAGGTAAATGTTCCAGTAGTTACTATGGACCTTTAAAGAGTAGCATCAGATATCTGGACTCTCAAAATTCTGGTCCAGCTCACATTTAGCGAGATGGACAACTGGGCCCGTATTCACAAAACATTTAAGGCTTAAAGTAGCTCATAACTCGCTGATTTAGGAGAAAATCTTAAAAATAATGAGTGTGTCGGTTCTAAATTTAGGACTCCTAAATTTTTGCTATAAGAGTATTTCACAAAGCGTTTTAGAGCTAAAACTAGCTCCTAAATCTGAAACGTTAGGAGTAGTGAAGAGGACTCATAAGTCACTAAGACCAAGCCACAAAATATTCCTAAAATGGCGGTTGCTGGCAAACTGCCTCTGAATGTTTGTATAAGCATTTTTCGAAACAGTTTGTGATGATCCAAGATATCGCCTTTGGTTTGGAGGGTTTTTTTTTGTTTTTTTTTTTTAACCCCCCAACTCCAAATTTAACCTGGTATATCTTTGTTTTCATTAACCAGTTGGGCAAGAAGTAACAGCGGTCTGTGCGTCAGTTGGTTTTCTTTTACGTTTGCATGTCTTACTATCAGCCATGTTTATTTTACTCTGTTTGTTAAAAGGTTGTTTATATGCATATTCACTAATTATGAGAAGCACATGTAAAAGGCTGACAAGTAGCGAAATACACGGTTTTAATTCGTGACGCTAGCGCAGCATTTTAAAATCTTTATTTGACGTGCCAATTAGCGGTGATTTTTAACCTTTATTTGAATATGGCAACATAATATTGCGCTCTTCAATATTTTCTTAATTTCCCGAAAATCTCGACAGAGGACTATCAGTGACTAATAAATGTGTGCATGTTAGTAACATATCCTGACATCCTCCATTAGTCAATCGAGGTAACCAGCACCCTACTATTCTCTATTCTTCTATTCATTAGTATAAAAGTTGTTTTTTCGCAGCTTTGTGAATAGTTTTAGAGAAACCTTAGCCCTAAAACACTTACGGCTATTTAGGAGAATCTTTCGTTAGTGGTAGATAAGATGTTTTGTGAATACAGGCCCTGGTGTGTAAGGTCAGCAAAGACAAACGAATAACACGTAACTTATTTTTCCAACTGTGAAACATTTCAGTCAGTTCTAATAAAAATGAAGTTGAAATGTATCTTACTGGAAAGAGCAACCCCACTGACACAGTGTGTCATTTCCCAGCTGCAACTTTATTTGTGTTTTAGAGGAACTCAAGGGGGGTTACGATATTGAGACAGCAGTATCCTGTAAATCAAATCAATGACAATTATAGTGTCAGTCACGGTTATGAAGAGTAAGTCAGTCATGACCGCAACAGCTTTTGACTCAACAGGTCAATATAATAATAACAGAGTGCAGATGATGTCAACATAATGCTAATTATGAATTTGTCAAAATTTCCTTAGTCCTCATAATCAGGGATGTCATGCACTTATTATTTTTGAGGGGGCACCAGTAGGGGTACTGGTGCCATAAAAAAAACTAAATAAAAGTACATTAAAAAACACACTAAATATAAATATTTTCATTTTTTTATTTACACACAAACACACATCTGATATATGAACCACAAATATAGTTTTTAATTTATTTATACTTTGTATTTATGGCTGCTGAATATTACAGCTTTGTCATCACAGGAATAAATTCAATTACATAAATCTTATTACATTAAAATCTTATTGAAAAATAAAAAGGATTTATTTTTTAATTTGTATACTTTTTACAATTTTCTGTATTTTTGATCGAATAAAGGCAGACTTTGCGAGCATAAGATGTTTCTTACACGTAAATACATTTTGAAAGTTAAAAATAAAAAAATGATTCCAAACTTTTGAACACTGGTGTTTAGTAATTGTATATAGTATTATAGGCAATTATAAAACAAACAAACAAAAACTGTTCCAAATTCCATGTATCCAGCTACACTGAACAAAATTATAAACGCAAGAACTTTTGTTTTTGCTACCATTTTTCATGAGCTGAACTCAAATATCTAATACTTTTTCTATGTACACAAAAGGGCCATTTCTCTCAAATATTGTTCACAAATATGTCTAAATCTGTGTTAGTGAGCACTTCTACTTTGCCGAGGAGTAATTGTAGTGCTGTGTATCCCTAGCCAATCACAGGTGTGGCATATCAAAGATGCTGATTAGACAGCATGATTAATACACAGGTGTGCCTTAGGTTGGCCACAATAAAAGGCCACTCTAAAATGTGCAATGTTTTATCACACAGCACAATGCCACATATGTCGCAGGTTTTGAGGGAGCGTGCAATTGGTATGCTGACTGCAGGAATGTCTACCAGAGCTGTTGCCTGTGAATTGAATTTTCATTTCTCTACCATAAGCCATCTCTCCAAAGGCGTTTCAGAGAATTTGTCAGTACATCCAACCGGCCTCACAACCTCAGACCACGTGTAACCACAGCAGCCCTGGACCTCCACATCCAGCATCTTCATCTTCAAGATCGTCTGAGACCAGCCACCCGTACAGCTGCTGCAACAATCGGTTTTCATAACCAAATAATTTCTGCACAAACTGTCAGAAACTATCTCAGGGAAGCTCATCTGCATGCTAGTCGTCCTCATCGGGGTCTCGACCTGACTGCAGTGCGTCATCGTAACCGACTTGAGTGGGCAAATAATCACATTCGATGGCATCTGGCACTTTATAGAGGTATTCTCTTCACGGATGAATCCCGGTTTTTCACTGTACAGGGCAGATGGCAGACAGCGTGTATGGCGTTGTTGTGGGTGAGAGGTTTGCTGATGTCAATGTTGTGGATTGAGTGGCCCATGGTGGCGGTGGGTTATGGTATGGGCATGCGTATGTTATGGACAATGAACACAGGGGCATTTTATTGATGGCATTTTGAATGCCATCAGACGATACCGTGCGAGGATCTGAGGCCATTGTGCTCATTAATCCACGACCATCACCTCATGTTGCAGCATGTTAATGCACGGCCCCATGTTGCAAGGATCTGTACACATTTCCTGGAAGCTGAAAACATCCCAGTTCGTGCATGGCCAGCATACTCACCGGACAATTCACCCATTGAGCATGTTTGGGATGCTCGGGATCGGCGTATACGACAGCGTGTTCCAGTTCCTGCCAATATCCAGCAACTTCGCACAGCCATTGAAGAGGAGTGGACCAACATTCCACAGGCCACAATCAACAACCTGATCAACTCTATGCAAAGGAGATGTGTTGCACTGCGTGAGGCAAATGGTGGTCACACCAGATACTGACTGGTTTTTGGACCCCCACGATACAGTAAAACTGCACATTTTAGAGTGGCCTTTTATTGTGGCCAGCCTAAGGCACACCTGTGCAATAATCATGCTGTCTAATCAGAATCTTGATATGCCACACCTGTGAGGTGGATGGAATATCTCGGCAAAGGAGAAGTGCTCACTAACACAGATTTAGAAAGATTTGTGAACAATATTTGAGAGAAACAAAAGGCCTTTTGTGTACATAGAAAAAGTCTTAGATCTTTGAGTTCAGCTCATGAAAAATGGAGGCAAAAACAAAAGTGTTGCGTTTATAATTTTGCTCAGTGTAGGTTAACCAAATTGAAGTTTAATTAGGAGCTGCATGCTTGCATACTTCAGCTTAATGCCGATGTTGATTATAACATTCCATGACCCTCTAAACAAGTGAAAATCTGGATTAAATAGTGAACACCTCACCCTGTTCTCCATTCACCAGCTGCAGACCGAGGTTAAAGGTCTGACCCTAGGTCAGTGTAGTTCTCAGTGCAATGTTGGATCACCCGTGAAGCACCCCCCCCCCCCCCCACGGACCAGGACAGTCACTTAAAATCAGACCGTGAAGAAAGAGAGTCTCTGCAAGCCAATTAAAGAGCTAAGTCGACCCACAGTCCAGCACAGAACCAGCTATACCATATACCAGCAATAAGTGTCACATTCCCTTCTCATTTGTTTTGTTCTTCTCCTTTTCCCTGTTCCTGAGCATTTTGAATCCGAGGGAGCCGTAAAAAAGGGAAACACAAAGATTTCAGCCATAACAGCAATACATCCTGAGTGAAACTTTAGACAGCCATTAAGCTAATGGGCCACTCAGTCTGTGGTAACCGTCTCCTCGGGTTTCAGCTCTAGAGGTCCCCGGACCTCATATTGATATAAACATTGTGCAATAAGTAACGTTTATGAAGCATTAAATAGACTTTGATGGGCTGCTTTCAGGTAGAGCAAATTCAGTCCAGGTGTTTGCTGTTATATCAATCAAAAAATTCCCGAGATGACACATCATCAAGAATGGAACCACAATTTCGGCTCAATAACCGAAGACCAGCGTCAAACATTGATGTTTTTGTGGAAATAAAGATGAGTGTGTAAGACAAGACGGCCGATGATGATTCCACATGTGACATGTCCAGCTGTTCTAGATATTACAATAGGTTTCATTATTGAACTCTGCTTGACACTTATACTTATGACCTGAAAACTCCCAACAGACCATCATCAGCATCGTCAGCAGAAGAAATATAGTGTATTCTATGCGGCCTGACCGGTTCTGATGAGGTGTTGAGATGTTTTACAAGTTGACATCAGTGAGTAAATGAGAAATGAAGCTGAACTAACATTGACTAAACACATTTGAATCATTACACTGTTAAAAGCATATTTGGTTTTTATATGCACTTCGAATATTTAGGTCATTATTCTTCAGACTTGTCCCATTGTGTACTGACAAAAAAAAAATGAGGAAAAGTTAGCTAAAACTACACAAGCTCGCTGTCCAAGTGGCAGTGGGAAAGAGAGAGACCAGGTGCTGCTTCAACAGTTTATACAAAAATATTAAGCTGCACAAATGTTTTCATTGACATGTTGTTTCTGATGTTTTTATTATTTAATATAATAATTATATAATTAACTGTAGGCATTATTTAATAATTGTATGTACATTCACACATCTTTACGTACAAATAAAATATTAACCGTGAACTATAAGTATTAACGTATACATTGTATACATTATTTCAGTGAAAAAATATATATACACACACAGTTGTGTCAAAAATTATACATCGCACACGTGCGGGTATTGCATAAGAGACCAAAATAAAAGGGATCAACAAAAAGGCATAATTAGGTTTTTATTTAGTACTGACCGAATAAGATATTTCACATAAAACACGTTTACATATAGACCACAAGAAAAACAGTAATTGAATTTATAAAAATGACACCGTTCAAAAGTTTACATATGCTTGATTCTTAATACTGTGTTGTTACCTGGATGGTCCACAGCTGTTTTTTAAATTTGTTTCTTTGGTTTGTTTTGTGATAGTTTAGTTGTTCATGAGTCTCTTGTTTGTCCTGAACAGTTAAACTGCCAGTTGTTCTTCAAGTCCCACAAATTCTTTGGTTTTCCAGCTTCTTTTGCATATTTTTCAACAATGACTATGATTTTGAGATCCATCTTTTCACACTGAGGACAAATGTCTTATGTAACATGCATTTTGTATGATCCCTCTTATCTTGGTAAAATAATTTAAATTTTTCAGATACTGCAAAGTGTAAGTAAAAATTTGACCATATGCATGTACAGTATGCATATATACAGTTTATACATATACATACAGTTGTGGTCAAATTTTTTGCCATTTGCATTTTGGTGAAAATCCCATTATAGGCTGTTTAATAGACAATGTGTCAACTTACGCCATATAGAGTGACAACATGACTCTCCAAAATTAACTTTGCTTTTCTTCTGGGCAATAACATTACAATACATTTTTTTTGTGATTTAAAAATCTGAATCACAAGTGAATATGCAGAAAATGACTTTCAAAAATAAACCCACGCTGAGAAACACTGACTGGACTGACTGTGAAAACTAGCCCTGTTCACTCACGACACGGCAACACACACCCGCAGTTGTGAGGAGGAATAGAAAAAGAAAAGGATTAGTGCATCATCTCACAGGCTCCAGACTTCCTTCCCCAGTCTGTTTATTTTTACTACTAAGGGAGTGATATTGACCCCAATTAGAGGGGAAGTGATTTTTTATGGGTTCTTCTATGGAGGTGCAGCTCTGGTGTACTGAAAAGTGCTACAAACAATGATCTATTCACCCCAGTCGCGCTCACAGTCAAAGCCATTTGGAGTACTCATCCACAGCAGGCACACCAACACACAGACAGAGAGAGAAAGAGAGAGAGAGACAGATTCACAGGGGAAGGGGAAAGAAAGAAGAGGGGGATAGTTAGCATCCTATTCAGGTCAGACCCTCCCTATTTCGGCTCTGTTTGTTTTACCTGATCATATATCATCATCAATGATGAGGGGCGTAGCTTTATGAGCACGTAGAAATGTTCTCTCTCACACACACACACAGGTTTACATTTGTGAAAAGTGGGGACATCCCATAGGTGTAATGGTTTTTATACTGTACAGACCGTATATTCTATTGCCCTTTACCAACCCTACCCTAAACCTACCCCTCACAGGAAACGTTGTTTTTGTGTATTTCAGATTTCCAATATCACTCCTACTTTCTGTGGGGATGATTTATAAGCGTTTTGAATAAGGGGGAATGGGGTAATGTCCATGAAAAGAGTCACTTCTCTTGGTAATACCTATGTCTAGTTACTTTGTCATTATAAAAATTTATGTCTAATTTCCAAAACAAAACGAGTACACACACAAACACCAACAACACACACACACACTCACGGTTCTATATTTCAAATAATTGAAATCTGTGGGTATGGTTCTGAGACTGGAAGTGTTAATCAGACGAGCAAAAAATTTAGACCAGTGAAACATTGTACAACAAAATGCTGGTCTGACATTGTCGGTCACATTGATGAAATGAAAACTGCTATAAATTAGTTGAATTAGGTCGAATGCATAATTGGAAAGAGCCATTGTTGCAGAACAGGTCGTGGCTTTGTGTAAATCCTTTGTTGTAGGTTTCTTAGAGACAATACTGGCCATTCCTGAATTTAATCTTGGTGAGCCCGTCAACAACCAGAGGGATTATAAATTGTATAAGTAGCTTGTTAAGCCACTAACCCAAAAGCTAAAAACAAATGGAAAGGGACTACTAACTATGATGTAAATGCTAGCTGTGTTGTGTATTAGTGGATGTGCATCTCTAAATCAGACGATACGATAGCGCATTCTCGATCGAATTAGCAACGATTACGATACATTAAAAGATAAATATGAAGCAGATACCGATTGCGATGCGACGCGATGACGAGACGATGTCACCCTATTACGTATGCAGTGGCGATCCGATTTCGATTGGATTCACACATGCGATTCGATGCGAATGGAGAGAAAAATATGATCACTTTTGAAGGCCTATGAGGCCTTGTTCATAAAGACAAGGTCTAAACCAAATACAGTCATGGCTTATTTCAGTTTAGTCGTGACTCATTCGTCCACTTATTTGGTTCCACTAAAGCAAATTTACAGATGCATAGATCAAGGTTTAGTCTCTGTGGACCTTATGCGGGAAACTAAACATGCTAAAGCAGGCAACTTCAGGCTAGCGAAGCTCCTTTACTGACCAAAAGGAAATCAATGCTAATTACCACTGTCTCACATACATATTATTGACCTTTTTTTTTTTTGACAGTTTCAGCCATGCCAGCCTTTCTCTTGGTGTAATTTCCAGCTCTACCTTTGTATAGTTTGCAGAAAAACAGATAGCAGAACATTAGAAACATAAAATCTACAATTGCTCTTTAAGTTTTAAATAACGACAATTAAAAGTTAGAATCACGGATCAAAAATGAAGAAATAAGTAATAAATGTTTGGACTTTAATCCAGTTTTTCCCGGGTGTTGTTCTCCGTAGTGGTGTAATGCATAATATTCAGCAGCAGCAGCGGTTGGGTGATTGAGAGAGTGGCTTGAGAAACCGTTTTAGAGAAGGAGAAATCAATCTCATTATAAAAATGTTTGGTCACCGATTATGGTCACTTTCTAGTAAAGTAATATTTAAAACTTATAGCCGCATTTCACTAGTAATTATAGATAAAGATGAATCGGTGTTTTTACCGAGCTGCTAAATATTTAGTGTGAAGTCCGATCTGCATCGCGATTGTAAACGAAACTTGTAGTCGTTTGCACACTTTTAAACGATGCATATAATCGGTAACTTTGTTGCCGTCTTTGCACCGAGCTAATCGGGGAATCTTCCCATCCCTAGTGTGTGTATATAAACAACTAGGATAATTTTACATCAATGCAGCATTGGTAAGCATTAGAGAATTATATAAAAAATTAAATATATATAAAATAAGATTACTATTTAATCTATGTTTCTATACAGTGGCTGTGTGTTTAAATGGAAGAAGAAAGTCATAAACCACCAATTATGCATGAGATGTGAATGATTCTATTCAAATGGCTTATACGTTATATTGTAGTAAAGATGTTTGAAAGGTACATCCAGTTATTAAATTATGCTACAGGAAATGATATGATAATATTTAATTAAATAATTACAACATCAGAATCAATCATTGTCAATGATAGGTTTTCTGCCCCAACACTAAAGGGGTGTCACCTTTCCCCAGGGGTCCAACTATAACTTTTCCCTTCAAAATTAAAACATTATGTATTACTGTACTACTTTAAATGAATGACTGTGTACAAAATCCTCCATTAACAAGTAGACATAAAAAACTTTCAATAGCCAACATAAAAAAAAATTCACAGCTCATTATTATCCAATGACAAAAATTTGATAATTGAACCAGACACTGGATCAGATGGAAAAAATATCACAAATAATTAAGAAAAATCGAATTAATAAAAAAAAAAGTATTCAGCCACTGAGATGTACTGAGATGATATTTAGTGACATCTATGATCAATAAAATAAATTACCCCATCTTACCCTAATCAACCCTAAAATCTGACTATAGAGGAATGTTGTTTCTGGACCAACAAAGATGGAACATTTTATAAATCACATTTCTAACATTACCAATCATAAAACACAGTGCACTAACAAATGGTTTACACAATCCCAAAGAACATGTTATTATTCAGATTTGGTTTCATGCTTTTACATGCTATGATACCTTCGTCAGACTTAATGTGAGCCATTGTGAGTTTACCCAACAAGAAGCCGAGATATTACAGAAGAAAAGCTTTAAAACACACAAAAAAGGTGATTTCACACAAACATGCTGCGCTCCATCTCAGTGAGCAGACTCCGCTAAAGCCATCCACCTATAGACCTCAGACATGCGGGAAACAACTTTCATTTCCTTCTTTGTGTGTTCAAGAGGGTGGACACTCACCCCCCTTCCCTTCCCAACAATAGGAGGACACGGGGGAGTAGAAGAGCAGGAGGTATCCATCTTCAGCACTGGGACCTCCTCTATAGGTGTAGATGAAGAGGAGGGGGAGATTGAGCTGCCGATGCCCCCCTAACTTCACAGCAGGAGCGCAAGAGTAATGAAAGGGAGGGCGGCAGGATTGGGATTCCAGGCCGCCTCTGTGGAGAGCCTCTTTCTTCCGGCTCGGCAGGCAGTGCGGACCAAACCGGCAGGTCAAGATTCCTACACTTGCTTGCTTTATTCCTCTGACGACCAAGCTAATCACACTTCCCACACCGTAGCCCCCTCAATACAGTTGGTTTCTCATAAAAAAAAAATAAAAAAAAAACTATTCCACACAATTATCATAATTTTAAAAGGTTAAAAAAAACAACAACTTAGAATTGTATAAATAAAATAACTGGTATGCTTCCTTACCATATATGGTGAAAAACTGTACATTGATATTTCTGGAATTCCCTGTCTAACACTTCACATTTAATGGTTTTTCACTGATATAACTATGCTTCTTGTAATTTTTTTCTTATCAGTTATGTATATTAGGATTTTATATGGAAGCTTGTTTCCGCCAAGGGATATAATAACAACAACAACAAAAAATTAGGCTAATGCAGCTTTATCCTCACAATTCCCGACTTTTTGCTTAGCAAAAAAGTCAGAATTGTGAATTATAAACTAATAATTGTGAGAGAAAAAAGTCTGAGTTTCGAGTTTATATCTCACAATTCAGATTTTTTCTAAGAATTGTGAGATATAAACTAATAACTGCCGAGATATAAAGTCAGAATTGCAAAAAAAAGAGTCAAATGTGGGTAAATGTGAGAATTGTTTTTTTTGTTTTTTTTTAATCTCTGTGTGGGAAATTGTCCCTCTGAGTTTTAATGTGTGCATTTATGTTGTAAATTAATGTTTATTGCATTATTTTAGTTTCATGTGAGTTACCATGATGGTGTTTTGTACTTATTGTTTTGTATTTTGTGTGTATGATACAGTGCACCTTCTATATATTATACCTCAGCTTGTGAAAAAGCTACTTTGATTCATCACATTCATTTTTCTTTACCAGCTAAGTACTACATATGTCATTTGCGTCACTCCTCTGCCACTCACAAATCCTCTCCTATGGCCCCCCCCCCCCTCCATGGGATAGTACAGTGTCCACATTGGATGCACGCTTCAGGATCTAGCCGGAAGTAGTAAGTCATCTAGGTACTTTTTGCCTACTGTTTTGAATACTGTGAATTCAGAAATACTACCCTTTTTCTTTTGTTTAACTTTTTCGCATTTTATATAGCAGTGAAGTACGTGATTTTGGACGCAGCTTATGAGTTTTTATTTCAGTCATTTTTAGAGCCTTTTTCAGATACTAACCCTTCCACAATTCCCTCTGCCCACCATTGTTCCCAGGTGCTCTCTTTCTCTGCATCTGCAGGTTGTCACACTGAGATGATTTACATGTTATGTGAATACCTCCATCCGGTAAAAAATGTCCAGGGTGGACCTTAGGAGCCCATGAAAATGCACACTCATACACATAACCACAGAATCTCCTGTGCTTCACCTACATTGTTTCTAAAAGTGCATTCCATCCTCCCACTAGCCTCGTTTCTCGAGCCCTCATTTTCCCTCGGTATTGGAGTGTGAGCCTTGGGAGGTAACCTGCCACTGACACAGACAGACCTGCCAAATAAAAGCTCATTACTGCTAATGTTGCTCTAACATGCCACTCACACGGGGTGGGCCGCGTGAGGTCATGGTTCAGCAAAGCGGGGCACCAACTAAAGTTAATTATACTCTCCCCGGGGGTTCCCAGGCGCTTAAGCAGGTCAGGGTGATGCTGGGACGTCCTGCAGAGCTTCAGATACAACACGACTAGAAAACTCTGCATAAGAACATCACATCCTGCTCTCAAAGTCTGACAGGCACTTCATATGACGGTAATGGAGGAAGTGATAGCAAAAAGTCTGCAATAAAGAGAACCAGAGTTCAAAACACTGGAAGTGACTAATTGCAAGCAATGTTGGGGAATGTTACTTTTAAAAATACCATGTTAAACTATTGTGTTATTCCTAATGGAAAGTGATTAATTGTGTTAGCTATACACCGATGCATGCATTTATCAATAATCTGTTCAGCACAAATTTAAGTTAAAAAGAAGCAATTAAACAATCCTTAATTTATTATTAAATGTTTTGTTTACTACTAAATAGTTCTATACACTTAAATGTCACTCTGCTTGCAGTGTAGACAACATTGTTAAAGTAAACAAAATAAAACAAAATAAAACTATAAAATAACAGGGAAAGTTAATAAAAAAGGACAATTCTGTCAATCAAATTTAGAATTGTTGCATTGTATCAAGGGCAAACATGGTGCCAAACGTAGGTCTACGTCTACAATGTTATGGGAAAGTGGCACATTTTCAACTGCATTAAAAAAAAAAAAACTCGGTGTCGCAAAAGAAACTAATAAAAAATGTCTTGCTTACCACCTTTTATTAACTCTAAAACTGCTATAAACAAACAAGTTTTTCTATGTCTTTTATGTTATAAAATAAACAAATCAATAAGTGTGTATACATAACCTTCATGAGCGCTATACTATCCTGTCAGTGTGCTGAGTGTTTGACAGTGCCTATCGAAACTGTGTTCAGCTCTTTTGGAGATGCATTTGAGGGTTTTTAAGTATATTACTCTAAGAATCTGACCTGATTACCAGAGATTTCCTATATTACAGTCTCTTCTAGAGAAGGACACATACAGTGTACAAACAGCAACTTAATAAGAAGACCTCTGGATATTACTATAGTCTCAGGATTCTCCCTAAGAAACCACTACATCACAGGTGTTGATGGTGAAGCAAAACTTTCCACTAAACAGATGGAGAACTGGAGGGTGCTAACACAAGGACAACAGGGGAAGTGGCTTCTGGTGTGGTCGGCAAAGTCTTCAACCAGCCCAAAGCGCGAGCCAAGGAGCTGGGAACCGATATCTGCCTCATGTACATAGAGATCGAGAAGCAGAGGTGGTCCAGGATGAGCTGATCAAAGGACTGGATAACAAGAACCCCAAGATAGTTGTCGCTTGCATTGAGACTCTAAGGAAAGCACTTTGTGAATTCGGATCGAAGATCACAACTCTCAAGCTTGTTGTGAAAGTGTTACCAAAAATGTTTGAGTCTCGAGAATTGTTGGTGTCTCTAATTTACACATTCAACAACCAAATTTACTCCTGAAAAGTTCAGGTAGTGACATCATGTGCAGAGAACCGAACTGAGAGTTTGTCTAGAGTTAATAGAAAAAAATCAGACCAACAGGTATACATGCCTTCATTCATAAATTGATACAGCCTTAGTTTTTTTTCTTCCACCAGCCCTGCAGTCTCTGGGAAGCCCATATTGTACACTACAGTCCAGGGAAAGGATGCTGTCTTTCAAGCACCATCTTGATGAAAATAGAGCACGCCAGTTGATGGTGTTTTTTTTAGTAATTGCCAAACAATATGCCAATAAATAAAATATAAATATATTTATTTATAATAATTTTTATAACACAGCTAAATTGTTCTAAATTACTTTTTGCATTTCCAACACAGCAGTAGAAAAACTTCACAAGTGGTTTTGGTTTGAGGCTCATATGTTGAAGACCAAAGGTAAAAGAACAACTAAAATTCCGTAGCTCAAGTATGCAGTCATCATTTGGAAATAGACTTGCACAAACATAAACATGCAGCTCCATGACTTGATATCTGGGGATAACTATAGGGTTTCTTCATCAAAGTCTGATTTTACCTTCCAGATATCTCACAATCCAATTGTCTAACTCATTAAAGAACGATATAACTGAATCAAACTTCCAAAAATGCCATGTGATCCTTCTATGCACAACTGGTTCCTGCTTTCAGTATGGCTAAAGAACTGAAAAACTATTTTCTAGCAGGGCCTGCCTGCATAACCAGGCACAAAAATTATGTATTCACATACCACAGTGAGAGTCTGGGTCTTAATGGTCTGGAACTTGCACTGCGAGGACAGATTTCCAGAGGCTTTTGTCACTCATTGGCAGTGTGTGGTCTCCTATCTTTACCTTCTCCATATAAAATCGACACTGCCATTCAAAAGTTTGTCAATTTTTTTTAAATAAATTAATACTTTTATTCAGCAGGGATGCTTTAAATTGATTAAAAGTGATGATAAAGACATTTATAAAGTTTTCTATTTCAAATAAATGCTTTCTATTAATTCATGATTCATTCAAAATCATGGACTCCACATACTGTAAATATTAAGTAGCACAACTGCTTCCAGCATTGATAATAATAATAAATGTTTATTGAGCACCACATCAGCATATTAGAATTATTTCTGAAGGATCATGTGACACTGATGACTGGAGTTATGATGCTGAAAATTCAGCTTGCATCACAGGAATACATTACATTTTATAATATATATACTGTATATATATACACACAATGTAGTATATTTTTAATAATAACTTTAATAATATATTTAAGATATAACATCAAAATGTTTTTTACTTGTAATACTATTTCACAATAGTACTGTTTTTACTGTATTTTAGATAAAAATAAATGCAGCCTTGATCAGCATAAGAAGCTTTCTCCAAAAACAGTTTAAAAATCTTACCAACACCAAAGGTGGAACTACAAAGAAATCTAGATTATTTAGTGTCGGCTGTTTAAACATGACAAAACCAACTGCAGAGCAAGATTTTTCAGACCTTCTGCACGTCATAAGATGCATTTTTGGAAGTGTCCATAGGTCAATGGCACAAAAAATGCATTTCCCCGGTTGCATCCCACCCACATTTCTAACAAAATTTTGTAATATTCTTCAGCAATTCAGCAACACCACCCATCATTAAATATTTATATAATCCACGAGCCAAACAAACTACTGACGGCTGTTTACACACACCCCGGCTCTTTGCTGGGGAGTGGGGTGAAAGGGAGGAACACTTGCAAAAATGTTTTCATAAGAGGTGAAGTGTGCTTTTCAACACATCCCTGATTCCAAAGCATAGTGGTTTCTGAGTCACTGCCATTTGACCTCATTACCTTATAAAAAGGACAATTATACAGGATATCATCTAAGTGGCATAATAAATGCAGCATAAAGAGAAGGGAACGTCTGGCACATGCTTTGAAAAGAAGCCACGGAGCATTCAGTCTCTCCCTGACCAAGCAAGGCCCTGTTGACAGAGGCAGAGATGGCATCCACTGATAATGGCTGTTCATCATCACATTGCTCTCTGCTGCTACACTGGCATTGCCAGAGGAGATGGGCCCACATTTACTTCAAACCGGCCATCGACCTGACCAGTCAAAGTCGTGAAGCGTGAATCACCGTGGAGAGTGGACAAAAGCCATAAATGATGACAGACAGAATGAAGAGGGGCAGAGAACATGTAAACAATCTCCTGCAAGAAGTGATTCCCCACAAAATGGGCTCTTTACAGGATTTAAGTGTCAAGATTAAAGGTCTTGGATGGAACTAGCGGTATTATATATTTCACTATTCCTGTTCGTATGATAGCATCAAAAAGATTTCTCACAATTCAGCTTATACACAATGGGTAATATGGAGATTAAGGTCTGTCAAGGTTCGCTAAAACCTTAGCGGTGTCTTCATAAAAGTAAAGCAATGCCATTAGGAAACTACCTGCTGACATAGCCAATTCTTATTTAAAACGAGTGAGGAATGGCACTAAAGCAGCCATTAGTGATCCAATCAGAAGCACATTGGCCAGAGTTTGGTGAGCAAAGGTCTATTTGAAACTGGGCACAGAGTAAAGACCATGTCTCTTCAACAAAGCATGCTATTCTGCAGACTAAGCAAAACTAAGACCAAGCCAATGCCACATTTCTCAACTTGGTGATTTTTTCTGCTCTTCTGAAACCAAATACACCTCTATGTTTTGCTTGGCGGTCATGCTAACACTGAGGCTTAGCTGAACAGGTTCTGGCCAGTGCGTTACCCAGAGTGCTCAAGGGATTGTGGAGCGCAATGGAAACTTTCTGTTGCTTAAACTTCACAAACTCTCACAGTTAACATGCTCAAATCTAATCAATACACTGTATGAACAATCTCACTTAAAAATGCACATTGCAATATCTGTCAAGGATTACTACGTTTCTCAACAAAACATCCAACTTGAGAAATTGCTGATGATAACTGTAGGAAAAAAAACTAATTGCTTGGGTACTTTGCATCTGATGCTTTATAAAATTATTTAATAGAAAAATTGGAGAGTTTAACTGACTGTATTTTATTATATTAATCACCGTTTTGTAATGTCAGAGATTATTATATTAAATCATCAAACATCTAACAGTTAAGTTGCTGACAAAAAACTTGAACTTGAAATGTCTTTGGTACATTACAATACATCTGTCAAAAATTATTTAATTTTATCAGCCCACAGCCAGCTTAAGTAATTGCTATTCAAAAACCTCACATAAACTGTGTCTGGACTTACAAAAGAAGTGAAACAGGTTCGATTGTGATGTTAGCCTGTTTTATGCAAAATAACAGCCTAATTGCATAGCAAACTAGGGAATAGTGATTAGTCATCATTACTAGTGAAGCGCAGCCAAGAACTTCAGAATGTTTCCTCGATGCAGGGATATTGCTTTGAAATATTTCTCAACTCTGGAAAATGCATATACCAAAAAAAGAGTAACAAAGCATACTTAGGAAATAGAGCATCTGATGTTTTGCGAAATAACTCAATTTAATTTTCCATTGTATGCAAAAGTAGTTTCAAAACTTCCAGATTACAGATTTAGCCACTAGTAGCTAAATATAAAAAATAACAACTTGACACACTATGCTGTGCCGGATAAGAACCTCAGATTAGCAGGTCAGCCGTGTTGCCCTGCACTAAACAGTTAGTGCAGCAGAGCCCGCCAGTCTCAGTCAGGGACAATTGGGCCTGGGGTTTGTTTTCTCATGAGTCATCTATAAACTCCGCTCAGGTGTGCAGTGTCCTCATCCAGTGTTTTACACACATCGTGTGATGTCATCCACTTACTGGCCTGCGAGCACAGCAAAAATAATATTTAGCCCTTTAAAAAAAGTGTTTCTTGGATTGGTTTCTATGGTTACTTAAATATTGTGAAGGGCTGGTGGGACACCCATAACACTATAGAGGACAAAGGTTAAGCTTTGCTTCATATCTTCTGCCATTTTCACTTGACTCTGGGCTCTGGATGCTCTTTAAAGGCGCTTTGAAGAAACACAAATGCATCTGGATATTTTAAAATACATCAATGGACAAATAAATTAACTGAAAGATCTACTGACCAGAAAATGGTGTAGTACACTCTAAAAAACACTGGGTTAAAAACAACAATTTGGGTTGTTATTAACCCAAGGGCTGGGTAAATATAGGACAGAACCCATCTTGGGTTAAATTTACCCAGCAAATTGGGTTGTTTATTTAACCCAGCATAATGGGTTGATTTAACCCAGCTAATATTCATTTTTTACTATATTACTAGCTTTTTTTTTTTTTTACTTCATTAAATAATGTTTATAGATTAACTTAAATCCTCTAAACTTTTCTAAAATACTCCACACAACCACTGGTTTGCATGATAACTTTCTTTAATTTCCTTTATCATTTACAGCATTGTTTATCGTTTGTATGTATACATATTGCCTACATTTAAACTCGTTTAACAAACATTAGAAGAAAAATTCAACATTAAACATAAGTAATTCACGTGTAATCGACCAGTCTCTGTTATTTTCTTTCCACTGTATGGCGCTGGTTCTCATGCTCGAGCTGGAGTCATGTTCGGCGGGCAACTGCTAATGGACCGCCACCCTGCATTTCACTCTAGCCGAAGCAAGCTGTGACTCCATAACCTGCCAATAAACAAACAATAAACAGCTCTGAGGACATGTTTTAACATCCAAAGATTTTAAGAGTGTACAGAGCTGCTGTAGGGCAGTAGTGTCCAGTACTGTATGTGTGGTGACTGAAAATAGTCCATGGTATTTTTCATGGAGGATTAACAGGTTTACCTCTGTACAGAATTTTGTGAGACGGCACAATGGTCTGCAGCAACCTAAGTCCAAGAACTACCCCCTTCTGCTCACCCCTTAAAAATAGCCTTAAACAAGAGGTTCTCTCACTGGGCCAACATCAACATCCAATAAAGCTCAAAGATAAACATGGGGCGGGTTCCATGGCAGAGTAGATTTCATGCCTTGGGAAACACGGCCAATTCTCCCCCATCTGCTCAAACACAAACCTGCTGGCTTTTATGCCAAACAAAAATGACTCCCATTAGAAAACATTACCTAGACATTTTATGTGATTGTCTTCAAGCTGCTGGGAGAATTATATATCATGGTGACCTTCGGTTTTGAATGGCTTGTATCGGTGACAGGTCCGTTTCTCTTGGAATTGCTTCTTCATATGATTCCCTCCTGCACACTTTTAAGGGAGAGAGTGGTTTGAGTTTATAAACATCAGCTACGCTGCCATCTCACTTTCACAATGTCCTTGACTATGTACCAAGATAAAGAGAACAATTTTATGCTGGAGCACGCTCAAGAAGTGGACGAGACACAGGTGTTGCACTGCAAACAGAGGAACCTTGTTGAGATGAGGACAACACTTAAATAAGATATAACATAAACATTGGAGATAATTAACCATGCATAACTTCTCACACCTTCTCACGCAATGCATTTGACCTGTAAAAACAATTAGCTCAATTGGGGTTAGTCGTTAAAACATGAATCAGTTGTGTGGTTCTACATCTCCCATCAAAGGCAAACAAGTGTAACACCTAAGAAACATGGTTTAATGTGCATTTGCGTAATTATATTAGCTAATCATCTTATCAGATTGGGTTAACCATGTGACAACTTCTAGAGGGTCTTCTCCCCTCGGTATGTTGTTTAAAGTCAAATGTCTGGCGTATTAGAGTATTTCAGCCATTCAATACACTCCTCCCTTGTCAACAGATGTTTGACAGGGAAAGAGTGTGGGAATGAGCTCGAAACAACGACTAAATGTGTGTTTTTTTGTGCAAAAGTCAAGATCTGTCACTATGTGCCAGTGAGCAGATGTTTGGCTTTTTAATGATGCAGCATCTGGGATTTCTTACAACAGCACATGATACAATAACACGATCATTATTTACACCAAACCCAAAATACTTTGCGAAGTACACAGAGTTACGTTGAGTGTTTACAAGCGTCTCTTTTAGGAATGTCACCAAATTACCAAGCTGTAGTTAACAAAATTACTTTGAATTAGTTTTATTATATTAAACTGACTACAAAAATTGTGTGTGTGCGCGCTAAGGATTAAAATGCCTCAGTGCAGAATTTTGAGGTAAGGTGCGCTGTTACAATTTACATTTGACAGACAAAAACAATTAGTGAAAAAAAAAATCTTGAATGTACTATAAAAATATAATTAATGTACTATATATTAATACACGAATAGAAAATAATTATATTAATTATATTTTTTATATAAAAACAGCTTATATTTATATTATTATACATTTTGAAAGCTATCTGGGGACTAGATTATCAGCTATTGAGCTATTTTGATTTGAGCTATTTGGCCAGTAAGCAACCACAAAGACCACCCTAGCAACCACATAGCAAAATGTTTAAAGGCTCTCAGAACACCTTAACAACCAAAGAGCAACACCCTGGCATCCACAAAATCCCAGCATTATGGATGCACATTATGCATGGGTAAGCACCCTAAAAATAAAAACACTGCGAATCCTAATGCATTGTTGACATTAAATAGTTCTTGATTTGCAATGACAAAATGACGAATGACGATGAAGATCTGGAACTGCCTGTAATCAAATTCACCTGAATTGTGCTGGCTCTAATTCCCTCTGAAGATCATGTTAATATTAAAAGCCCTGTTATTATCAAAGCTGTAACTAAATCAGCATACTATCATCTCAAAAACATTGCAAGAATTAGAGGTTTTGTTTCCAGTCAAGACTTGGAGAAACTTGTTCATGCCTTTATCACCAGCAGGGTGGCCTATTGTTGGGGGGGGGTTTTACAAAATTGGTTTTCCTCCTCACCGGCTTACCCAAGAAGACCATTAGACAGCTGCAGCTCATCCAAAACGCTGCTGCCAGAATTCTGACTAGAACCAGAAAATCTGAGCATATTACACCAGTCCTCAGGTCCTTACACTGGCTTCCAGTTATATTTAGGATTGATTTTAAAGTACTTTTACTTGTTTATAAATCACTCAATGGCCTAGGACCTAAATACATAGCAGATATGCTCACTGAATATAAACCTAACAGACCACTCAGATCATTAGGATCGAGTCAGTTAGAAATACCAAGGGTTCACACAAAACAAGGGGAATGTGCTTTTAGTTATTATGCCACCCGCAGCTGGAATCAGCTTCCAGAAGAGATCAGATGTGCTAAAACATTAGTCACATTTAAATGCAGACTCAAAACTCATCTGTTTAGCTGTGCATTTACTGAATGAGCACTGTGCGATGTCCGAACTGATTGCACTATATTATATGTATAATCGTCTTCTTAAATTCATTTTAAACCTCTTAAATCAAATTTTTTTTTTGCCTTGCCTATTAGAGAATGAGGTCCAAAGAATTTACCAGCTCTGCTTACATCACCTCCTCTCTGCCTGGGGTAAAACCAGAGTAAACGGTTGTTACTCTGCTCTACTAAATTGTTTTGTACTGGAATCAACCATCTAGGAATTAAAAAAGCTGGTTTAGAGACTAAAAACAAACATTTCAATGTGGATCAAGGAGATCCCGTAATACTGACTCTTTATGTACTGTAGTTACGTTGTAAATGGCATTTTGCCAAAAACAAAGGAAAAGAGGATGAATCAAGAAAAAAGATGTTGGAAAAGGTATCTGTTACTTATATAGTTTTGGTTTCAGCCCAGGGTGTAGACAGTTATAAGGGAAATCCCATTACCCATCTAAACATTAGGCTACAGGTCAGAAAGATCTAGAGCTGTAGCTGTGATTGATTCCCATTCATCTAACACATACAGGCCTCTTAAAATGAAATGAAACCATTTTCCAAAATCAAGGGCGATTCTGCATCTGTGCTCTAGATGGACAATTTCACATAAAGACTTAATAGCCAGGTTTTCATCCAAATTTTAATTTTAAGATATTGTATATAAAAATGCATGGGACTGGAATCAAATTTTCAAAATGTGCATAAAAAAATCCACTTGAGATGGATAAAAAAAATAATTTGATCAGAAGACATCTACATAGACTATGATGGAAACATGAATAAGTTCCCAAATATGCACCATAAAACACAACTTTGCTTCAAATCATGCGACTGAATGGCTCAGATATTAGAGCTTGGTGCTAGCAATGCTAAGATCAAGTGTTTAAGAAAAGAATGGAAATGGAAATTTGTAACTTGGGTGGAACTAAAGCTAAAATGTACTAGGCACTAATATACATTTATGGTACTTATGAACAATTTAGGGGTAAATAAGGTACACATATGTGATTTTTAGCTTTTATACACCCCAATGACAGCTGTGTACCTAATTTCCTTGAGTGTAGGTTTCAAAATGATGTTCTAGGCAATATCAGTATGAATCCTTGTCTCTTCTTGAAATAATGTTAAAGGGCTATTCTATATTCTGATTTTTTTCTAATGAAATGTGCTTCATATAGTTTGTCATCCCTTATCAATGCAAAGTCATCAGAAAATGCTTAGCCTATTATGTGATTTCAAACGTTTGGAGGGCACTGCAGCCATTGACCACACTTAAGACTCTCCAGGAAGAATATTGTAAACTGTAAATATGTATATGCAATTCTTTGACAAAAACAAGCTTCTCTTCTTTCGCAAAAGTCATCGGCTATAGTCAAGCCACAAGTGTGTGCTTCAAACACCATGTCCAATTCTTCAGCGTTTTCATTGGGTTATCAAATTAAATCTGCTCTGAAGTGGTGCTGAGCAGTGTAAGAGGTATGTGGGATTCTGGACCGGTAAAACAAACCAAGACCCTAGAAAAGTGAGATTAGAAGCAGGCCAGTCATGTGCATTTGGAGAAGATGCAGATCTGAGGGGGCCTAGTGGCATGAAAGAGTAAAAGAGCCCCAGAGAAAGAGGGATGTGTGGGCCATGAGCCAGCCGGTACTGATGGTTAACTAGTGAAGTAAGGAACTGTGTTAAACTCCTTCACCTGGAACAGCATCTGTAAATATCCAGCTGTGCAAATACATATGTGTTGAGTGCTCCACGCTGTGTACCTTGCATGAGGGTATCAGCAACACAAACAAACAAATGCAAAGAAGATTAAATGCGATGACTTTTGTGGTGTAATGAAATCAAGCATGGCAGATACGTTTCAATACTTTCCTTCCGCCCATTACCAGCAGAAAGACATCTCTTAAATGTTGGAAAGGATCTAATCTGTTTTTTTTGCAGGTTCATATTTTAGCTGGTACACAGAGGGATTATAAAAGCTTATCTAAAGTAACTTGAAGGAAACTGTTTCCTGCGGGTCCTGCAGAACATGGTGACACCAATTAGTATCAAGATTGTCACATTTAAAAGGGAAAAAAAAGAAAAAAGAAAAAAAGAAAATCACAGCAATTTATATATACAATTTATATATCAACACCAAGTAGAATAAAATAAATAATGAACATGAATTAATTTTAGCTGTATATAGATGTTTTAAAATTTGAAACCTTTACAATCAACCTGCAAATGCCACCAGATAGCAATAACCAATTTAGCAATTGTGTTAATTTGGTTTAGTTTAACAATTTTAATAAAAAGAGCAATACTAAAACTACAATAAGTTAAAAATCTAAATAAATAACTAAAAACATGAAAATACTACACTTAAACTACAACAGTACTAGCAGTAAACTAAAAAAAAAAAAAACTAAACCGAAAATAAAATGGATTGTCAAACTAAATTAAAACAATAACAGCCAATCTCGTAAGGCTCTGGGATGGAGGCTTGAGATGGTGCGAGAGCAAAAAAAAAAATAAAAATAAAAAAAAGGAAAGGCTGGAAAATCTGCAATAAACGTTGTAAACCACATTGAGTTTTTTAAAAAAGTGTTTTGAGAAACCAGCACTGCCTTAAACACCCCAAATGATCGATGTTTCTTGGCAGAGAAACGTCACATGTATTTAACCATAGTGAACTTCTTTCCAATGCATCGTGCCACATGTTTTGGCAAGTGAAGGTGTGTTTCCAACTCCATACTACACTAAGTGTTGTTCGTTGCAAGCCACAGTTAAGTAAAAGACTAACCTTTGCCTGGCACCCACCCGGCACATGTACATCCTGCATGACATCAGAGGGCCTGGAGCCCTGTTAAATCATGTCCCTGCTGGGCTTTTTAACGCCAAGGTCAGTGCAGACCACTGGGTAACACAAGCAGGTGGGGATGAGGAATCCCTATCACAAACTGCAATGCCACAGAGGGTCAGCTTGGCATCACTGTCACACTACTTCAGAGAGGGCATATAGGAAGCGTTTGGCTCCTGAAGCTGGTTTGGGCTGGGAAGCAGAAGGATCATCTCCCCAAGAGGACCAGACCCCACTGCAATGGCAGGAGCAGTTCCATTAGCTCAACCCTACATGAGTCACAAAACCCTGAGGTGTTTGCAAAGACACGTCAATAGTGTGAAGTTCCCTTTTACGAAGAACAAGGAAATTCTGATAGAAAGGCATACATTACTTATTTCTTTGAAGGACTCTAGACTCTTTGATGAAGCTGGTCACTAACATGACTTTCAAGACTCACATCAAGTTTCGTCAAATTTTCAAACATACTACTTGATGGAAGAACTGTATGATACCCCTTTTCTACTAAACTGCAAATCTCTCGTAGAACTCGTCCGTTTCCACTGCACTTTCGAGACAATCATTGACGTACCCTGCCAGATTTCTGATTGGCCATTGCTTTCAGAAAACATGCCTATGATAGGCTAACCTAAACAGTGCAAATACACACAGTAAATACAAACCTTTGCCCTAATAAATAAAAACCATAGCACGCACACAAACACGCACAAGAGCGTTTGAAAGCAGTCGCCTTTCAGCAGATGCAAAATTGAGTTGTTGTGTTACTAATGGTAATGCAGACTTTTGGTAAAATAAGAATACGTGTGTCTCAAGCGGCTTTTTGTCTTCATTTTACAATAAAGGCAAAAGCAATTAGTCCCTTTCCAACTTATTCTATCTAAAAAGTGAACTATTCTATATTAATAACTAAATCTTCATTATGACCACAAGTTTAGACAATGCATACGTGTCGCTAATTTATACTCTACATCCATAAAAAAATTGAAAGTGAAAAAACCCCACGGCATATTCTATATAGCATCAACACATACAAGAGATGTTAATAATGATAATAACCCCCAACACTTTACGGCTGTTCTGGATGTTTGGATATCTATGGACTATGGGAAATGTTTTTAAAAGGCCAAAAGTTGTATTTGCATTTGTTGCAGCCATTTTTAACATCATCCAATGAGGAAAAAAAAAAGCTTCCATGTTGCATGTATTCTCACTGTTGTCCTCTTCTGGTCTTGTGTGACAAGGTAAATAATGATCACTGTTCCCACAGTCTGCTCCTGTAAAAGATACACATCTACTTCACAAACAGCAGCTACAAGAAAGGCCATGATGGAAAAGCTGAAGAATAAATGGCACCATTCCTTGGTTGAGGATGAAGAGGATGATGATGTTGTACATGAAAGACAAAGATAAAGGTGGACTTAGAGGTTCTGGAGAACATTATACTGTTATCTACAGACAACTCTTCTCAAAACTCAAAGGCGGGCAGAAAGTACAAACACTACGCTGCTCAATCCCTGGCAGCTCAATTAATTCTGACAGAAGGATTAGAGGAGGGTGACTCCCAGGTCATGTGATCATCGGTGGTATACACCCGAAAAGCGAGACCCAAACATTTACTTTCCATTGGTCCTGGGGTCAGGCCCTTTGATCCCACACAACATGGGCAAGAAGCATGGAGCAGATGCAAGCACAGTACTGACTGACACCTGAGGTGATCAGTTAGTGACACTCCATACATTACCATTCAATATTCTGGGGTCAGTAAGATGTTTTTCTTTTCTTTACTTCATCATGTGACACTGAAGACTGGAGTAATGGCTGCTAACATTTCAGTTTTGCCATCACAGGAATAAAGGACATTTTAAAATGTAATTGTATAATGTCACATCATGTAAAGTACCACATACAAAGTTTAAACTTACCACTGAGAAACATCCTGATCAAGTCTAGCTTGCGATGGAGTTTCTGGTTGAGCAACTGCATCGGAATAATCCTCGGACTCGGGCTTGAATTGATTAGGCAATATCGATGCCAATTTTGTAACCTTATAGCATCTTTTTTTACAAGTAACCCTCCAGAGCAAAAAAAATGTATAGGACAATATTAGGACACTTTAAAATAGCATATGACCTGCTCTTTAATTTTGCACTGATTTACTCATTTTTAAGATGATTTTAAGGTGCCCTGGCCATGTTCTTAACAGAGTTTATGTATTTTCTTATAGGTCAGTCAGATATTAGTAATTAAATTTGAAATAAAAATGATTATCTCATTACAAGACATCCATCTGATACTGAGTCAACACAGGAAAGTGAAATATCATCTGAGTGAACCTGCTTTTGTGAGCAAGTGAAAGATAATGGTCCCAATGTTGTCGATGGCTGAGAGCCAAATATCTTGTTGCTTTACAGAGCGAGGAAAGAAACACTGCACGGTTACTCAATCATGTTTTACCCAAGTTAAGTGGTACAAATTGTTTATTAACAGGTATTAAGACATAATACGATCCAAAGAGAAGAGGGACACGTGTGTTGCTTTAGATATCTGAACTAGATACTGTCCATCATATATGATTTACACACAAAGAGAAGCAAAAGTTCAACAGTCTTGAAGAGAAATTGATCGTGGATCACAGCCTAATAATGGGCCCAATGCTGAGACAAGGCAACATAAATTCAATTGTAGACGTAAAAGTTCTAAGTAAAGAATACAAGTAAAATGTTCATCTTCTACAGTCCATATCTGTTGTGTGCTCTATACCATAGCTCACACATAATGAAGACTTTAAGTACATTTTAGGTCACAGGGTGAACGCTGTTGAACAAATAAAGGGGTGGGATGGGGAGCTCCCGTCATCCTCGTGTGCTCTTTAACAGTTTCTGTAACAACAAAGGGAAGAAATACAATTATTTAGATCACCATTGACACGTGACGTGAAGGGATAATCACTGGCATGCGAGCAATAGCCACAGTGTATTTATTTCATTTTTGTATTTTAAAAAGGACTCTTGCATGTGCAATGTCAATTTACAGTAGTTGATGCTTCATATAGCGGCCATATATATATATATAGCTAATATATTATATATATATAGTATAATATTATATATATATGATATATAGGATTACATGTGAAATTGTAAAATTGTGATTACGTGAAACTAAATGAACTTCTGTACAAAGGTGCTGACCTGATTTACAGAAACTACTAATAGCCTATATCGTTTAGAAACACCCGGTTTCTCAGTTATGCCCTTTTTTTCCCCACTCAAATTCCCATTTACCATGGCAGAGCTCTAGATTAAACACCTGTTTTTTTTCAGAGGCAGCCATGCCGAACCAGTCTGCGCCTGAACTCTGTAAAGCATGTAATTCCTAACATGTTTAGTTGTGACAAGCCATCATGACTTCGCTCTTGATTTGGAACAAGCATAGCATATTTCATGCCCCTGCTGCTTAAGTGCATCTGTACAAGGAGCATTCTGCACACAATTACATCTTAATCAAATAAGCTGCCTGTCCTCGTGAAAATAAACGCAGCACGATGACTAGCACGAAAACTGGCCGGATCTCTGTTCAGTGTTATTGTGACTCATTTGATGTGTTGCCCCATTCAGATCTATAGCGCTGGAGAAAATATCCATCAAAGGGGTGGCTGCAAGATGATGTAGCCGGATTCTGGCTGCAATACGAGTGTGTTCGTTTGCTGCCTTAATTCCTTTTTCAGGTCATGCAGGGCATGAGCCTCAAAACAATAGATGAATAAATAAATAAAAATCACAGGAGATTCAGCTGGGCCTAATCTACAGTAAAACACCATCTAAACTAGATCTAACAGCAATCAACACAGCAACTCTGCCAAAGCATGGATTGCATTTATGATTAAACTTCAGACACATGCTTTCATTCCTGAATATTTAGTCTGTTAAAAAAAAAAGTGGATTGCCAAGGATTCACTCACTTCAGTGAATGCCACAAAGCCTGTCAAGCACATGTCTGGGTCAATAATTGTTTTTTTTTCTTTCAGAATTTGGGTTGAACCGCTTAAATTTGTCAAGAAAACAATGTGTAAGTGGAAAAAGTTCGAATGGTCCTAAATTTAGGCCTCCATTCCTTATGGAAAATATAATATCTTTTTTTGACCTGGACATGATCGGGTGACTGGGAGTGTGTTTTTGTACGGTTTTATTCTAATTATTTTAAAAACAAAATTCCATGCACTCCAGCATGGTATTTAAAGTCATAATAGAATCTATCATAATCAGCACAGGGTGCACACAGCTGCCAATTTCTTTCCATTTGTGAGCACTGATATGAACTCATCCAGTCTCACTCTAAAAAACAGGGCCATTGGACTTTTTGCTTTTTTTCGTGCCTCTCCCCCCCCGTCTTTTTTTTGTCCTCTTCTTTTATGGTTTCCTTTTTTTGTATTGTTCTCTATATATTAGTGATTATCCTTTGGGTACTTGCATGGATAGTGCACACATTCTGTGGGCGCTACCTGTTTTTTTTTTTGTTCTTCTTGCTATTTTCTTTCTCTGTGTGTTTCTACACTTTTGTACCCTGCACCATTAACAAACTGGACCTGGAGATAAGCTGCCATTCACCTAATGTAGCTCTTGGCAGTTCACTAATGAACAAATTGATTGCTGTAACACATACTGTTGAGATGATCAATAGAGAGTCCATGGGTGACATCTGCTAACAATGCAGCCAGATTATATTAATATCCATTGGAAACCTAACCCAGCCAATCTCAGGTACCCACTGTGCTTGTTAGAGAACATCACTGCCTCAACACATTGTTGGACCTCAGGCTAAAACAAATCAACTGAAGCGTAAAGGAGGGAAGTTGGAAGTACATTTTGTCTGATAGTTTAACAGTGCATGGACCAGAGATAAAAACAAGTCACTTTCCATCCTTACAAAATAATAAACATAACTAAATGTGTACATGAGAGACCATACTGTACAGAACAAAGGTTCTAAAACAAAAGGAAAGCAGAATATTTTGTCCATAGGATCATGTTCACTTGATTTAGGGGAAAATAAAGATATACGGCGAGCACATTTAAAGACAATTTTAACAGTCATGCCTTGTAACATATTTAACAATGACCAAAAATAACAATAAATACTTCAAAATGCTTTTTTCAGGGGATATAATTAATAATTAATATAATTTAATAAAATTAATATCTTATAATAAAATTAATATTAATATTATAATAAATCTACTATATAAATGTATAATATCGATTTTTGCAGAGCAAAAATAAAATATGTAAATATTTTCAGCTACTTGATATTGCTTGAAAGCTTTAGTTTCTACATAGAGCTACATTGAGCTAATGCAGTTTAGAGGCCTCTTTTAATTAGCTTAATTATTATGGTGGTGTTGGATACCTTCGCAACAGCTCTGACGTGGTGAACTTTGATGGTTGCTGATTTCTCCTCAAAGGCCTTCACCCTGGACTCCTCCGCTAGACGATGCAGGACAACCAAGATGTTGAGCTGGGCCTGTGGACACAAGAGAAAAACCAATTAGTTATTTAGCTGACAGAGACCATACCCTTGGAGCAATCTAGAGCATGTGAATGGAATACACTGATAACAACTATTAAGTGCTAATTAATCGTAAATCAGAAATGTATTAAATAATGTTTGCAGAATTTCCAGACTGCAAATTATTGCACAAATTACTTCGGATTATTACTCAAGATAAACACGCAAAGGCAGAAAACATATCAGTTTCCTTTAACCAAAAACCCTACAAAACTAAGCCAGAGCTAAAAAAGAACCACAATGCTTAAGTGATGGACAACCATGTAATTATTTCAAGAGGCTCTTAGTAACTTGGTGCACAAAAGGACAAACGCTTGGAGTCAAGAGGACTACCAGTTTTGAGCGACTCAAGTGAACATCATACTCCGTTGTTCCACTAGGTGTAGCATGCAGAGTTATAACCCTATACCTGTGCATGGATCAACAGATAAGTGCTGCCGTAAAGGAGGATTATGTTACAGGAACTGCTAGGCAGATCCAGGAGGGGGGGGGGGGGGGGCAAAGACACAAAGAAAGACAAATCTTCCAGCCCTCCCCAAAGACATGGATCCTTGTGCAACCTTGTCGGATTAGACCAGGAAATAGTTTCATTTTCAGCACTTCATCTGTCTTTGCCCATTTTGTCACAAGATACTGAACGGAGCTCTGGACTTGGGGATGGATTTCAGACCAGCCTTGAGCTCAGATTAAGTTTGCATATTTAAAATCACCACCACTTGTGCTGGAACATGTGCTAACATGACAACATTGTATAAAACATACTCAATATGAACAATATGAACCAATCAAATAAATCACAGAGAAAGCTAGTTCAATGTACAGATGTGTCTGGTGTAATGCAGATATGAAGTCATTCTCTTGTCTGAGGATATTTCCATTATCATATAAACCGTTTAGGTGGTTCTGAATCAAATAGCCATAACCATGTGTATGAATATGCATTATTCATGCATAATGAGATGCTTTTGAGGGTGCATCACAATCTGCCATTAATTTCTCCCAAGTCTATATATCATTCAGTACATTTCACTATCTCAACTTCAAGGGCATATTCACATTGTTCTAATCTAAACTGTAGCATTTTTTTTCATGACAACATCATCTCTTCTGATAAACCAATAACTAGATTCATTTTACGACTACTAACTGATAAATGGCTGATATTATAAATCTTTACTACTTACTAAAAAAAGAAAACACAAAACTAAAATAGTTTCTATATTAATATGAATTTAGATATCAACTTGTTACGTGTCCTATTTACAAATCTATTATCTATTGCCATCTATTCAAAGGGATATAAATAGCTAAATATTAAAACAGGCAATTAAACATTCCCTGTCAACAATAAACAGCCAGTATCTGCCAATATATATTTAAAAAGTTTTTGATTCTCTAACTGACAGTCTGACAACAAACAATTTTTGATGCTGTACCTTTAAGACTCCTAACGTCAAAAATGTATAACTGCATATTGATGTTTGCTGGCCTGTTTTTACAGCTTAGTTTTTATAAATTGAATAAGTGGACTGGGGAAGGAGCTTTGTGTTGTGAACAATGTTCTTAAAATGCCCCTATTATGTAATTTTTACGGTTTCTAATATTGTTTTGGAAGTCTCCTACAGGATTACATGAATGCAAGGTCAAAAAACGCTTTCGTTTTCTCAAAATATGCATTTAATATCAACTCATTTTCTGCTCTGTTCTGATTGGTCAGATGGCCTAGCCTGTTGTGATTGGTCTACGGCGTACAGCGTGTGCCGGAAACGATACGCCTATTTCAATAGTTCTGTATTTTGAACGCTCTATAGAAAATATAAACATTTATTATTTATAGGGTTGGGTACCATTTGAATTTTATTGATTACGATTCCAATAAGATAAAAAAAATACATTAAACAAATTTTAAGTCAAACATTTAGATGTCAAACATATTTATTTGGTTTTATGTCTATGGTTTTATTAAAAAAAATACCACAGAAAAAAAACCCAAGAATAATTACAAGTTCAAACATAAATGTTAAAGACAAGTAAACAAATTAATTAGCAATAGCATAAATACATAAAACTGAACAAATGTCAGGTACAGACAAAACACTGTAGTTTTCTTTTCATAAATAAAATTTACAAAAGATATTCAGTCAGTGAATGATTTTCTTTTGTTCTTGGATTAACATTAATGACAGGCAGCGCTTTTATTAGGCTGCTGTCTCTTTAACACAGAACACACACAGATCTAAAAATACTGTTAGACATGCGTTTTCTTTCTCATCGGTTTACGTTCACTAAAGACAAAAAAACCCCAGCTGTGTTTATGATGATATACTGTCGTATTTCGTGCATACTGGTCGATAAATGTAAAAGAGAAGTCAGTTCTGGCCCGTGCATTTCCACAAATGACCTTTGTGGAAATGCACGGAACAATTCGAGAACAGACACAGGTCGGGAACCTGCATCGGGACCACTGTTCTCTGTGCTCGCGCTTCAGATGTGTGCGCTGCACGCAAACAGTGTGCAAGTCCTTTCCTTTCCTGCACTTAAATAGTTTAAAAATCACATTAAAATGCGATGCGGGAAGCGTTGAGCAGAATTTAAATGCACATGTCTTATCGAATACCCGAGTATTGGAAATTTGGAACCGGTTCTCGATACCCAACCCTAATTATTTATCATATTTACAGGTTGTGATTCAGTGGAGCAGCTGGTCCAAATAAACAGGATACTGATCCATCTTTCTTTTTTGTGAATCCCACATTGAACTCCCTGAGATTAGAGAAGCAGTGGTCAGTAGAATGGCGTGTTTGTGGGCAGGGTCAAGTTGTTCACAGCCAGCCAACGTAGAACATAGGAGCGCATTATGCAAATGTGTTACCCCGTGACGTGTAGCCATCACGGAAGTGGGATTCTAATTACTAACGACTCGTTTCAACTGTTCAGAGTTGATTCTTTATTTTGGGAGAAAAAACTGTAGTATGTGCCTTTCAGCTTTACAACTTTGCCAATCGTTTACATTCACATACAGCTACATTACACACTGCATGAAAGGCAATATTGGAAATTGGCATAACAACAGGGGCACTTTAATATTCCTAATAACAAACTTTCCTGCACATTCACCTCCACTGTGGTCTGCACGGTGTACCGCTACAAGCTGCTATATGAAGAAAGTTCTGTATATTAAAGTTCTGCACTTTCTCTCTGTCTAAACACACATACACAACTGAAACAAGTGACCACATCTGCTGAACCATATCCAGCTAGTTTTCCTAAATATTTCAGCTGAAAAAAAGGCAGTGCTCTTTGTGCATCTACACAACGCCATTTGGATGTAATTTAAATCTATTAATACCTCATTTTCATAATTGTGGGTCATCTCTGGGGCGTCTGAATACTTCTCCAACAGCTGGTCTTGAGAGTGTTTTTCGAAAAGGAAACTGAGAATCCCATGTAGGCTTCCCCTGTGCCAGAGGCTTTGCCAAAACATAACAACCGGGCTGAACTGATTACAGCAGAGGTCGTCTCTGCTGCCTCGCTCAGACACGGAACGCACATGATGGAATCCTCACCAAGGGCAGAGGAGTGCAGAGAAAACCGGTCTGCTTCAGGAGCATTAAAGAGAGTCTGCACCTTCTGCTTCAGAGTGTGCAGTGCAGACTTAGACTGTCCTGTGATCTGTCCAAAAAATGTCACCATGGCCTTGTATCAGAAAGTGTAACTAGAGTAACTAGAACTGGATTAACATTTCCTGAAGGAAATCCCTTTGCTTAGATTGCAGAAAAAGAAAATTGTTACAGCTTCAAGAAAGTGTAAGTTTCAAGGCTAGTTCACACTGCACCATTAAACACCAGAAAAGTTAACAACACTCTTGATACAACAAAACCAACAGCCACTGATGTTTATTGGCCTTTAGGCCTTCCTGGAGCTCAAACAGAAGAGCATGGCACTAGTATGCAGGTTCAATTGCTAGGGAATCGAACCAACCAACTAAATTGTGCCAACTAAACTAATCAATTTTGTCTACATAATATCTCAAATCAATCACCAAATCAATTTTGGCTATCACAGAATTAGAATTTACTGGACAAAAAAAATTGATCTTCATTTTGAGATTTGCTGAAAATTAAAGCGATCATTAGATGCCAATGTATGTAATATAGGATAAATGTAAAAAATATAAAGACTGAGCATGCACAATTTAATCCACAATTTAGTATACAAATGAATGCAAGAAAGAAAGACCATGTCAAACAATTTAAACCCATTCTAACAACGCATAGATTTTTCACACTTTTTTGGGCAACAGGTTCAAACACAATTAAACCCCCCACCACCTCTACCAACTTCCCACCATGACCCCCAACGCACCCTTAGGATTTGCAATTATCATTTCTTAAATAAACACTTCTGAACAGCCTGCAACCACCAATTTCAACTCAGGAACCCATCATCCAATTAAAGTATACAAGCCAGGCACAACTTCTAATGACCTGGTGTGAAAATGCCAGGAGCTCTTGGCCTGGGCCGCCAAAACAGCCCCTTGATTTTCTATACTTTCCCAGGGATTCTTAACACCAAGGAGGCTAGTTGGAGGAGGTCGGGGGGGGGAGGAGGGGGAGGGGGAAGGGGGGAGGAATCGTTGCGTCGGGGTCAAGGGGGAAGTGGTTTTGGTTTGGGTCTACGATTTGGGGGGAGATCTAGAAAAAGAAAACAGACACTTTTTCACAGCTTCCTTGCAGGATGCAGCTGATTATTTTCGTGTTCAATCAACCATCAAATGCAACGAAAAATCCCAGTTCGGCAGAGGGAACAAAGCGCTGTCTTAAGCCACTGCTCCACCCGGCAGGACGCACTTATAAACAGGAGAGATGAAATAGTATGACTGGGATAATCTCACAAACTGTTTCTGAGCTTACAGAGTAAGATCTGACGCAGGAGACAGGAAACATGAGTCTCAGCACTTTTGAGGCTGAAATCATGTTTTAATTTTCCTTTTGTTTGTTTTTTTTTTTTTTTTCGGTTGGAGTTATAGCGCAGAAAGTAATGTGAAAAAAAAGCCGTCAAGGGGATTCATGCTATATGGGAAACGGATCAACGTTCGAGGGGGAAAGAACATGTATCTCTATTGCTTGTTTTTATTTGTGTGTGTTTGTGGGGGGGGTGATTTATGTTTTTGTGTTGTGGGGACCATTTATTTAGGTGGGATATTTGTTTTTTTGGGTTCTGGGTTGTACAACAGTGCTGTTTCTATTTGAGTATTTTGGACATCTACTTACAGTATATTAAGTTAAACTAAGGCCCTCTTAAACAGGTACCTCTGAAAATGAAATACTTGCGGTACAAATAATTTTCTTTCTGAACGTTTTTGCATACTGGACTTTGAAAATTTCAGTCTGTTCCTCATGAAACACAAGGCTATCAAAGAGGCTTCAGAAGACTTGTACTATTAGACTAGATTTTGAAAGTTGTTTCTAAAGATTTAGGGGAACCCCCCCCACCGCAACGGACTCTTCATAGTGTCCAAGTCACCCGATTGAAGACTCGTGTCAGTTGAAGTCGTTGTGTGCGATCATTAACTAAGGAACGTTTGTAGAGAAGAGTAATTTGTTGGTGAATCAGACTACACTGGTCCGCTGTGTGGCTTTTGAGGTAAATGCAATACAATCCTAATGGGAATTATGGTGCACAACAATGTAGCTATCTTATTTTTTTTCAAATCCAGTTAAGAACTGAACGAATCAACAATGTTTTTCTCTGAAGCTATACGATTGTCAGTTGTTGGAAATACTTGATAACTGCGGTCTACAACCAGAGGAAAAACTAAGATTCATTCGCGTTTACATCTGAAAGTCTAGCTGGCACAATTAAACCTGACTCATTCAGATGTGATGCATTAAGGCAAAGGGAAGGGCCTTATTAGGATTTGTTATTACTTAAAAGCACGGAACCAGAGAAACTGGACATATTCATTGGAAGGTGACTTAGTAAAAAACAAAAATTTATTTATTGGGATCATTATAACAGCCCTTTCTTTCATTTTTTCCTGCATTTTCCTTTTAATTTAATGGCTGGATTAGACCCCTGTAAAGCAGAGCACCTTTCAGGCGGCTTTTACATCCCCACCTCCAGTCTCCATAAAGAAAGACCAGCTGCAATGGACCATTAATTAGGACCCTGTTGCACGGACATCCTACACACACACACACACACTACATACACACACACAGGCATAACCAAGACTATGTACCAGCGCCCCTCACTTTAAAACAAAGGTAAGCCCAAATTACCATGGAAAAACTCTAGGCAAACTTTGCCGAAAGGCAAACCTCAAGTCAACCTAAACCACTTGGAGGTCACCTTGAAAACTGAAGTTCCTTTTTAATCATTTAAGCTATGAAGTGGTCAGTATCAACAATCAAAGGGCAGCATGCGACACTGCCAGACATCTAATGCACTTTGTCAGGAACACCATTTACAGTGGCCAGTTGGCCACTTCATGTGATAGGATGCATTAAAACAAAATTGGTTTAATCAGTGCAGCCTTGGATTTATAAAACATTAAACAAATGTAACACATTTTGCTAAGTTTTTTTAAAAAAGGACACACTCTACTATTTGAAATAGGCTCATTGCCAATCCCCCCGTAGAGTTTTAAAATCAGTGAGTTTTTTTTTATGTTCGAATAATTCAGCCCAATCTCTGGGTCTGGCATGGTCGTGGTATGCACTTTTACCTGCAGATTAGAGGTCAGTGGATCAATGAATCTGATTAGACCGTTAGCATCTCGCTCAGAAATGACCAAAGAGTTTCTATATTTTTCCCATTTAAAACTCTTCTGTAGTTACATCGTGTACTAAGACCGACGGAAATGAAAAGTTGTGATTTTCTAGGCCGATATGGCTATGAACTAGTTCCGAGCCATATAGGCCTAGAAAATCGCAACTTTTCATTTTCCGTCGGTCTTAGTACACGATGTAACTACAGAAGAGTCAAGTTTTAAATAGGAAAAATATAGAAACTATTTTTATTTAAGGAACTTCAGTTTTCAAAAGGGGACTCCAGTGGTTTAGGTTGATTGAGGTTTGCCTTTCCGGAAGTTTGCCTAGCGTTTTCCATGGGCCTCTCTCTTTTGAGACAATATCTTTATTTATCATGCACCTTTTTGATGAATAACTTTGCAGAATGTTTTCATTTAAGGATAGCTAGGTTATAAACGGCAAATGATCTGCTCTTTAAAATAAAACCGACTTCAAAAAAGTCACAACATGGTGGTTTTTATTGGTTTTATTGGCTTGTCCGCCCATTTGTGGTTTCCTGATCCTAGAATTAGGTATTTTCCTAAGTGACAAGAATTTACACTGGTAGCAAACAAATCATTACCGTCTGAGCCATAGTCTCAGTTATTGAAAATGCACTGACATATGGTTCCAATGGAGACAATGTGCATTTGAATATAGATGCAGCCTGCAATCATGTTACAGCTCAGTTCCACATAATAATAATAATTATAATTTAAAAACCCAGACAAAAAGCTTTAGAAACAAGTTATAAATAGCTTATGTAGAGTGGCTGGTGAGAGACAGGCAGTGCTTCTTGATTTTTGTATAATAATGCAAATAAGCAGTAAAATGCATCAGACAAAGTTACATTACACATTTCAATTCACCTCGATATGAAAATACTACTACTAAGCCTACTATTAAAGCCTACTACTGGCACTAAATCTTTTCATCAATAATTGTAACCAAAGTTAAAATGCATTATAATATTTGCAGACTCCTTGTTACATGTGAAATTGGTTGTTTGTCATATGGTTTAATGTTTTGTACCTCCTAAAGGTGTAACAAGGAATAGATAGAATTATTATAACTGTGGTTAAAATTATCCATGAGGTCCAACAATGCAATATAAAGTGCATCACAAGGCATACTTATAATGCACTACATATTATAGGCTTCAAGTACTGAGGGGAGCTCTAAAAATATGCAACCTGGCCATATTGCATTATAATGTTCATATAGGGTCTTATTAATCGCATATAATTTAAAAAAGAAAAAAGTTGTGTATCTACATTGTGCTACAAAAATAAATAAAGTAAAATTAAGATCTTGCTCCGTCAAAATAACAGAACACTCAAAGAAAAAATATTTTCTTTAAAAAAAAACTTTAAGTGTATGAAATAACACGTTCTTGCATTTTTCTTCCAATTCTAAGCTTTCACATCGGTTGAGATGTGTTCATTGTAATATGTAATGTTAGAAGCATGTTTTTAATCTTTTAAAGTTCACAAGCCAACAAAAAACTATTTCCTGCCTGAGCCTGATGAAAACCTATGGATGTGTCTTAAAACCTACTGATCTCCCTGCCTAGACAGCATTTCTGTGCTTCATATGGGCGTTTAAAACGTTCAAAATGCTGTCTATGTAGGCTGCTTATTAGGTTTTGAGACACACACCAAACATCAAACATCCATCTCCGTAAATCTGACGTAGCTTAACTCACATAAGAAACCGGCAATATTCTGACTAACGTTACACAACAACTGAATAACAGTACACATATCATTTGACAGCTAAACTGTTATCTGATTAATCTGAAAGCATAATTTCATGTAAATATGACGCGCGTTTGTGGAAAACCGTTCTGGTTCATTTTCATTAACTCACCATCAAGTCTGCGTTTTTTCCTATCCGTATATTAGTGTTCTTCTTCATATGGAGCTTCAGGGCTGCTCTCGGTGCTTTCTTTGACATGTTTTGGTTGCTTGAACGCGTTAGTTTATGGTTTTGAAGATTGGAAATAAAACTCGCGATTTTCTTTGTATTCAAAATACCGCGCGTTCCACTACCGGCTCCTAACGATGACGTGTAAAGCGCTCATTGGTTCCTCTCGCCAGCACGTGGTTTGTGCGTATCGCTTTGTGGGTGAGATTGTGTGGATCACTTGAAAGTTATGAATCTTTATAGTTCTTTGAAAGTTTAGAATGCAATTCAGGGTTTTATATTAGAAGTAATAGCAAAATACTTTTTATTTTATTAATCTGGTCCTGTTTTGGTTTAATGATGTTACACAAGTGTAAACAAGCAAGTCTTGTTTTAACTTTTTTGTTAAAGATAGGCTATAAAACGTTTCATTTCTTTCATAGGTATTATGAATATTTAATTTGTCAACTTTGAGAATGCTTTTTACTCAAATAATTGCAAATCATATTATATATTATATAAATAAATAAATAAATTATATATTATGTGACATGTCAATCATCAGATCCTCCTGCTGCCCGCTCTCAATGGGTATCACAGGGATTCCACTTTGCTGGTTTGAATCCTATCTCACTGGTAGGTCTTTCCGGGTGTCTTGGGGAGGGGGTAGGTATCCAAAGCACATCAACTTGTCACTGGGTTTCCTCAGGGATCAGTTCTTGGACCCCTACTCTTTTCCATATACACTACATCACTGGGTCCATTTCATACAGGCACATGGCTTCTCCTACGATTTCTTTGCTGATGACACACAGCTCTATCTTTAATTTCAACCAGATGATCCAACGGTAGATGCACGGATCTCAGGCTGCCTGGCAGAAATCTCGGCATGGATGAAAGAATATCAACTACAGCTCAACCTGGCAAAGACTGAACTTCTAGTCTTCCCTGCCACTCCAACTCTACAACATGATTTCACCATCCAGCTAGGTTATTCTACAATTACCCCATCAACTTCGGTCAGAAATATTGGTGTAACTTTTGATAACCAGCTGACCTGCAAAGACCACATTGCAAAGATCGCTCGATCTTGCAGGTTTGCATTGCAAAACATCAGAAAAATCAGGCCCTTTCTAACAGAGCATGCTGCACAACTTCTTGTCCAGGCCCTTGTCATTTCTAGGCTGGACTACTGCAATGCTCTTCTGGCTGGACTCCCATCAAGCACAATCAAACCTCTACAAATGATTCAGAATGCAGCGGCACGACTGGTCTTCAACGAGCCCAAAAGAGCCCATGTTACACCTCTCTTTATCTCCTTGCACTGGCTACCGGTTGCGGCTCGAATCAAGTTCAAGACATTGATGCTTGCATATAGAACAGCCACAGGCTCAGCACCCGCCTACTTCCACTCACTACTACGAATTTACATCCCCTTCAGAAGTCTGAGATCCGCTAGTGAGCGACGCCTCGTGGTACCATCACAGAGAGGCTCAAAATCACTTTCCAGAACATTCTCGTTCACCACTCCTGGCTGGTGGAACGATCTTCCCACTCCTATCCGGAATGCTGAATCCCTGACAATTTTCAAACAATACAATATATATATGTATTGTTTGATAGACAATATTGCTGTAGCTTGAAAAAATTGCTAGTAATGCTACTAAAAATAATACCAACAATGCATACCAAGAAATGAACGATATAAAACACAATACAATAAAATAGTATAAAATAAACATTCAACAAGATATACAAATGCATTTGTAGACCAGACTTTCCTTCTTTTTCAGGTGTAGGTTACTTTCTGTGAGTTTGTGTGTGTGTCCCCAGAGCTTACAAAATGTAAAACAGCTGCAAAGCATTTGTTGAATTAAAAATAAATTAATATACAAGATGGAGCTGAACCATTGCCAGAACTTTGAGTCCACTTTAATGGCATATGTTTTATGGTTTCTATTAATTGCTCTGGGCTTTGGTATTTGGCTGAGTTTAAAATGAAACAGAGTAGCTCCCAGCTTTATTAATCTTATTCACTATAAAACGTATAAGCTCGACCCACTCATTTTACTCCATCCTCACTACAGTTTTTTAATACACATATGAAAGCATGGTCATGACATTACTCACCTTTAACTGATGGGTTTCATTTACAGATTGCTGGAATCTTTTGGATCAAGACATTTTAAGAATCAAATACACAATGGGACATTTTTAGCTGCAGGGATCTTGTTATTACATGGATAAGTAAGTGCATAAGTAATTTCACACAGAACAAGATCCAAAATCACAAATATCTAACTGAATATGTGCCATATTTAATATGAGAGTTTAAAAAAAAGTATATTGTTCCCAAGTGCTTGAAACATTATCAGTATGTACATTTGAATATTGCCATTGGTTCACACTGGCTATAGTCACACATCAACCTCAAAACTATTGTGGAATATTTGTTGAAAAGAAAGCTTTATCACATTCCTCTTCACACACAGCTACTAACACCACCATTTCCATATCTTATTCTAGCAGGTCCAACCATTCCATTTCCTACATTCATCTTGTGAAGTAGAGTCTCATTCACAGAAAGCTGTGCAGTTATGGTGATGAGTTCTCATTCAGTTTCCTCCTCCACACTGCAGCCTTTGTAAGGTAAGAGTATGAACCAGACACATGTTTCAATGGCTGACAGACATACGCGCCCCCCCTATCTTGATTGCTCCCGTCAGTTATCTAGTTTTTTAGTTGTACATTCCCACTTTAAGACTGTCACCGGTGAAATTAGCTGCCCCAGTTTTAGATTGTTGACGGTTTCTGCATTCAGTCCAAACCACTTAAGAAGCCACAGATTTATAATATTAGGTGGATATCACTGTTTTGGTAAATCAAGCAATGAGGACAGATGGATCAAGAGGTCTTAGAAGGGGTCGTATATTAGGACGAGTGAACTTAACTTGTCCAAACATTGTCCCAATGTGCATCCAATTCATCAGCTCCTCAGTCAGTGATAGGAACTCGAGGACCTATGAATGATAACTAGACGGTGCATCTGTGTTGCGCTGTTCAGTATATATTGTTAAAGCAACCACAGAGGGTCAAACCAGAACAGTAAAGGACGGTCATGGACATTGTTTTACATAGCTCTGAGTTCTAATGAAGTCCTAATTGAATGCCAGTGTGTGAAGTTTTGACACACTGCTACCGAAGAGCCTAGTAATTAAACCAGGAGCAATTGATTACTAAATCTTAGAGAGCCTTTACGTGCTTGGTGCAAGACTTTGATAAAGAACAAGCTTTTTGAAAAACAGGTGTCAACAGATTATTAAATTAAGATAAAAAAATTACAATTCTGTTACAGATATGGACTAAATGTGCATATAAAACACACAAATGTCTTCACCATTCAAAGTCTTTTTTCCATTCAAATTTGATTGTTAGTGACCGAACCAGCAATTTTCCCTTTGAAAGATCAAGCATCAAATTGTATGCAACTGGGAGGTATTTGAGTCTCTTATAATAAAACTAAAAAAAAAAAAATCAAAGAAAGGGTTTCATCATATCTGATTTGTGCTGAAATACCTAATAATCCAGATTGCAACCAAAAAATCTCAAAGCTCCAAAAATACAATTCTGAAAAACTGAAAAAACGGAGTTGGGGACCTCAAGCATGATTCAACTTAAAAAAGGGTGCATAAATGCTGACAGCGTCACACACATTTGCAAGGGAATACTGTGTGGGACGAGTGGGGGGGGGGCATACGGGACCGAGAGCCGTGGGAACGGAGCGAGGCCAGTGGAGCAATTGCTAATGCGCGACACCTGCACCACTAACCGGTCTCGAGTCTCACGGAGGAGCACCGGAAGGATAAAAGGAGGAGTGACGAAAGTGTTGGGGCCACCTCTGGCCCGCCCCCACTGAGATCACAAAGGGGTGTTAAGGGTTTTCTCAGCTCCTGCTGAATGTCATAACACCTTGGTAAATATGCTTCACATATGGATTTGTGAACAGATGCAAAGTAAGCACTGCAATATGTCCTCACTATGCACAATACGTATTTAATATTTGAATAGGAATTTCAATAAATATTTAATTGTAAATATTTAATATTTTTTCATTTGGTATACACTTTTATCCAAATCTGTTACATTTCATCAGTATACTATGGAAGTCTTGTTCTAAAAGAAAAAAAAAACGAAAAAGGTAATTGTGACTTTTTATCATACAATGTGGACTTTCTTAATTCTGAGATATAAAATCTACTTACATTTTAAATGAGTTTTAAATATAGAAATAACTTATGTGTCTGCTTGTCCCGTAAGATGAAAAGAACATCATCCAGCTTCTTCATGGAAGATGATGAGATTAATAACCTTGACCACATTGTAGGCAACTGAAACTCATTCTATATGATTAAAGAAAATCACATGTTGGCACATGTAGCTCCGGTGAAGATAACTCTGAAGATGCTACCATGGAAAATCTTAGTGTTGGCTAATACATTTCCTGCAGCATCATGGAAATCTTTGATTCATGGCTGTATTAGATCACGTGCGTATGTTTCTTGGGCATGTACTGCATTTTCTCCACAGGAGGTCCGTGAATGTATTTCCAGAATCTTTTTTGCAAATATGATCAGTCAGTCATGGATCCATGAACTCTGGATTTCTGAGAGTAAAATTTCAAAGCAACGATTCTGGATATAAAGTCATGTTCCATGGGGGGAAGGAGCTGGGCAGAAGTCCATTTCATCAGAATCATAATTTGCTTAGAAAATATCACGTGTTCTGCAACACACATGATGTTAAATAATATATACTGTTCAAAAGTTTGGGGTCAGGAAGATTTAAGGAAAAACTGGAGTAATGGCTGCTGAAAATTTAGCTTTGAGTAAGTTATTCACAGTAATGAATTACATTTTAAAATACATTAAAAAAAGAAAACATTTATTTTAAATTGCAATAATATTTCACAGAATGACATAAAAGAGCAAATAAAAAAAAATAAGCTTTCAGGGATATTTAGTTCAGATTGGTCAGTTTCTGCATTCAAGCATGGTAAGGGACTCACATGTTACTGTGCTCTCCATGTGGACATTTTTTCTTCTCTTTTCAGACCATCGTGCTCATTCAGCATGAGTCTCATCCCTGCAGAAGAAAAACATAACACTTCATAACACTGACAGAAACATATTTTTCGCCCTGGCTTCTTGTCTCAGTTTAAATTATGAACCTGTCGGCGAGTATTTCCACACATCAGCATTATACCTCTGATTATACTGTTATGCTTTAACACATATATGGAACCGCAGGACAATGTCATGACAATACTGATGGGCTGCTTTGATTGCTTTGTCAATGTCTGTCTCCTACATCTCTGTGCTTATTTAACCAGCATTGTCATGCCTCTGATCCAAGGAGTTCACAAGAGCAATCACTTGTGAAAGTGAGAATTTGAGAGTGAGTGTACGCAAAAGCGGAAATAGTAAAGCGATGACGAGGGGGAGGGGGGGGGGGGGGGGAGGGGGGGGGGGGGGGTTTGTTTGCATTCCCACTTTATGTTTATGTCCACTGCGGTACGTTGCATGACGGCAGGACTGACTGAAGCCGTGTGAACGGGGGACACTGGAAGGCCCTGCATTTACCGTGACAAATATCAACAAGATTAGATTAAACAGGGCAGCAAACTGACTCTAACTGAAGCAAAACAAAGAGACTATGGAAATTACCATTTGTTATGGGAATGAAGCAGCAGTTATGTTAAAAGATGCAGGCAACAGGCAGGGGGTTAATGTATTTGCGTGTAATTGGTGATCTTCATTAAAGGGATCTTTTGCCTATTTAAAATCTGGGAAAGTAAATTTTTAAATAATCATACATGTTAAACATTAATTTCCTGTTCTGAATATAAGATCGATGGTTGAATACATCAAGGATTTGGTTATCAAATGCAGAATATTCCTGCAAAACAAAACATACTGCCAAAAAAACTAAAAAATTGATTATATATATATCTTGTAGCGTCTGGAACTCAAAAACACACAATATAATTTGTGAGCTAGATTACCAATACTCTGTAAACCCCAGAAGCGAACAGGCCAATGGTTCATGGATAACCTGACACCGCTACATTTACGACCTCCGGGAATTTAGTGAAGAAGAAAAGCGCTTCCTTGACCATAGGGGAAAAAAAAAAAATCCACAAGGGAAGGACTTTTCTGTGCTAATTAATTAATAGGAAAACCTTACTTTGAATGAACACACATATACTTCAGGTCATGGGGTATATTATTGTCATCGTGTATTTTTTCTTTGAAATTGTATACTGTTATGCAAGCTTATAATCGAAACACACTCCTGTCAGCTTACATATATCTAACTCTACCATGTTTAGTATCTATGAATTAATATTCGGATGATCTAATTGAGAGTGCATATTGTATGTTTACACCTACGCAACATATTAGTGTTCTAAGAGTCTTTAATAATTTTTATCCGAGTTTCATATGTAAATTACCATGCTTTCAAACAAAGGGCTATAAAAATGCCCCAGTATCTCAGAACTACCACTTGAGATTCCAGACTTCCTCATTGAACAAGCCCATCTTGAGAGTTGTGAATCTTCTCAGACCTTAAAGGCCCGCCTCTAGGGACCCACCCAGTCGAGGCGGTTCTGTTAGGTTCGAAGCAAGACGCTCAACTTTCAAGAAACATCCTAAGCCTCGTGCCAGGCTTCGGCCTTGTCCTTCCATTCTTCAAGTTACTCTGACGCAAACTGTTTTTTTTCATCAACCAACTTCAGCAAAGATCAACTGGAAACTTCAGATTACATCAAACCTCTCTTTCAGACAGATGATACTTGCAAGTATTCAAACTTAGTCTTATTAAATTGATACATTTCCTTTTACAAAGGTGGTTTGAACTTAAGAATCTGATGTGCACTCGGGCAGATCTGTGGACTATACAAATGTTCTATAAATTCATATCTATTTCCTCTTCTCTTTTCCTGCATTAAGCGTTTACAACCTTTCTATACAAACTGTGGGTGTGTGTGTATGTGTAGTAGACCAGTTAGGTTGTTATGTAGGATGCTTAGACAGTTTGATGTGTTTATGTAGAGGTTAGACCAGTTTGTGTTTATGTGGTATGTTAGACTAGTGTAAGTGTTTATGTAGTTAATAAAACCTTGCTTGTATCACACTTGACATGTTCATTGTCTGCTCATAACCGGAGTCACTAATCATGCAGATTTATGCTACAAGCTTTGTAGAATTGTATAGTAAGAAAGTTATTTCCCTTAACCGGGAATTTAACGTTCTTAGAATTGACAAGACAGTGACCCTGAGAGGTCAGCTAAATATCAACAGCGGATCTAAAATATTCATAATTAAATAACTAGTTATGATTAATTATTCATAATTCCCCATGAGTTGATTCGCTACAATACTATTCATTTAAAATAATATTATTTTAATTGTAAAACCAAGTTAAATAATTTAAATTCTAAATAATAAAAAGTGTAAAGCTTAAAAAAATATATTTAGTTATTTTCCTTTAAAATCATCTTCAAGGAGAAAACATTCTCCTAATTGTTGAATCACTCATATAAAGATCAATATTACTACTCTGAATATGCATATAAACACCCCAATATCTAACATCCAAAGCTTTTTCACTGAAATTGATACTACTGCATATAACCAGACATTTCCCATTTTTAAAGCTTGTGCATCAAAGTTTCCAAATTTTTTAGGCATTTTCTCTTTAAGTCACCATACTTGGCCACACACCCTTCCCTTCCCTTCCCTTCCACCTCCCACCTCCCAATCATCTTCAGGGACAAAAAAATTCCCCTAATTGTAAAATTACCCATAAACATTAATATTGTGCTTTCTGGAAATTCAAGCCAGACATGCTACAGAAAAAAGAATGTTTTTTCCCCCCAAATGTCCACATCTATGCTTCTACTGACCATTAATCCATCCTCTCTCACTCATTCGTTTTCTCTCCCTCCTGGCTGTGGATCTTTGGAGTGACTTACACTCCTTTCTCACTTCATATGGTTTGTTATCTGATGACATTCCTGGGTGTCAGCGATACAGTGTATATTCCAACTAGCTTACTGTCTTATCAGAACATCACAAGCTCCCACTACTGTCTTCCAGCACTGCATGACTGCAGCGTTTCATCATATGGTGCTAGGCCTCAATCACTTTAGAAACATTAAAATACAGGCTATTTCTTGTGCATAGTCTGTCCTCATTCACTCACCCTCATGTCATTACAATCCTGTATTATTTTCTCTATTCCTGGAAGCACAGAAGAAGTGCATTGTTGGGTGAAATACTCATTTAATTCTGACTAAGGAAATGCATTTACCACCCTAAAATCTTTTGCACAGAGAAAGTATATGCATTAAAAAAGGAAAACATGAACAGGCCTAACTACTCAAGCAAACCCAAAGCAGCACAATATCTGTCAAGCCAAGAAGGTCAAAGGTCAAGAGAGGTGTGATCAGAGCAAACAGCAAATAAAATTGATTTACGCCACCTTTTCAGAGTGGACTCAACTATATAAAACTGTCCAAACTTGAGTTACCACCCCTGTGCAATGAACACCCACAAACATCCACAAATACACATTTTCTCACTGTTCTCCCTTCTATGGTCCTCCCTGAACTCAGGAGACAAGGGAAAGTTCATGCTAATTTTTATGAGCAGCAAGCTAGAAAACTGAGTTTCCATTTTTTAAATGGAATATATATATAATATTGTTTTTGGTATATTCACTGATCATTATAATGGTTTCTGGATTAACTAATTAAAGATAAGCATTAGGTGTTTTTGTTATAATAAATGGTTTCTTTTTATTCATTCAACTGGTGTTTCATTCTAAAATCGAATGACTTTCATTGATGTAATTAAAATAATTGAATGAGTAAAGAAACGTTTTTGAGTTCTCTATTCATCAACACCAAAAATCCTAAAAAAAAAAAGTTTCACGGTTCTCATAAAAATATTAATTCACACAACTGTTTTCAACATTGATAATAATAATAATAATAATACATTTTTACTTGTGCAGCAAATCAGCATATAATAATGATTTCTGAAGAATTTTGTAATACTGAGACTGAGTAAAGATGTGCTGAAATCATTACAGGAATAAATTACATTTTGAAATATACTAAAATAGAAAACAGTTATTGTAATACTATTTAACAATAATATTAGAGCTTTGGTCAGCATAAGACACTAATTGGCATATCGTTTTTTTTTTCAATTATATGAATTAACAGTATCAAAAGGTATCAGAATTGTTAAATTACCATGCCTAACAACCAAGCAAGAATGTTTGTGTGGTGTGTGTGTGAAACCGGTCGGCTGTGCCATTCTCCGGAGTCTTGTGTAAGAACGCATCTCGCTGTGCTGAGGGGGCAGTGCTCAGGGAGTGCAGCGCTTATGTTATCAGGCTGATGCTGCGCCGAGACCCTCAGATAACAATACAGCCACACTCTTCCCTCCCATCAACAAGCCCTGTCTGAATCCAATGAACCCCAGAGCACCAGGGTGACGGGGCATGGAGGGTGCACGCACACAAGCTGACACACACAAACGCATATAGAAAAGCATTCAAACTAGGGATAGCCATTTTAGTTATTTTGCCTAGGTATTACTCACCAGATAAATCATTTGAGTACTCTTTGTGAGTAATTGCATCTTGAGGTTTTTTGAAATATTGTTGTGAGACTGTTGACAAACACACATACTGTCTAACCAGGCTAATGTATAAATATTTGCATTTTGTTTGACTTTGGTAAAACCACGCTGTAATAAATAAATGAAATAATTGTCTTACCTATTCAAGTACTCTTTGCGAGTAATCGCATCTCACTATTTTTTAAATTTTGTTGTGAGACTACGTTTGTTAACACAAATCATACTTTCTAACCAGGCTAATGTGCAAATCTTTGCACTATGCTTGACCTAAACCATGCTGTAAATAATAAATAAATAAATAAATGTCTTACCTATACAAGTACTCTTTTGTGAGTAATCACATCTCGCCATTTTTAATATATTGTTGTGAGAATCTGTTTGCAAACACAGGCTAATGTGCAAATCTTTGCACTCTTGATTTTGGTAAACCATGCTGTAAAAAAGGATAAATAAATAATAATGGAGGCCTACAGCAACTCTGAAGCAGTTGCAGGAATTTATGACAAAGAGTGGTCATGGTGTGCATGTGACAACAATATCACAAATTCTCCAGAAATGTGGTTTGTATGGAGGGTTGCAAGAAAAAAGCCACTCCTCAAGAAAGGTCACAGGCAGTCACAACTGAGCTTTGCCAAAACGGACCTGTAGATTCTAGCAAGAATGAAAATAAATTGAATATTGGCCTCAACACCAAACTATATGTCTGGTGGAAATCCAATACAGCTCACCATGCAAATAACAGCATTCCTCCAGTAAAGCATGGAGGTGGTGATATCCTGGTTCTTGGGTGTTTTCTTCTCTGCAGCAACCGCCTGAGCACAAATCGTCAGATAGAAGGAAATGGATGGAGCAATACTGTCAAATTCTTTTGCAGAAACTGCTGTGCTCTCCTGCCCAGAAAGTTGTCATGGAAGAAGGTTTACCTTCCACATGACAATGCCCCAAGCACACAGCAAAACTTAGCACACAGTGGTTGAAGGAGAAAAATGTGAATGCCCTTGCATGGCCTAGTCAGAGCCCAGACTAAAACCCCACTGAAAATCTGTGGAATGACTTGAAGACTGCACTCCACAAATGGTCACCATCAAATTTAACTGAATTTGAGCAGTTCTGCAAAGAAGAGTTGGCAAATATTGCAAAGTCTAATGTTCAAAGTTAGTAGAAACATATCCCAACAGACTAAAGCTGTAATTAAAGCAAAAGGTGGTTGAAAAAAAAACACTGACACAAGGGGATGATCCTTTTTCCAACTCAGTGATTATGTTTTTTCATTTATTTTTTCTGACATGTTGGTGTTGTATCTTTCATTTGGATGTTATAATTTGAGTAAAAACAGCTGGATAAAACAAAAAATGTCCGTCTTCATTTCAGGCTGCAAAGCAACAAAATGTGATTATTTTAAAGGGGGTGATTCTTTTCTTCCATTGTTCTAAATCAGCTAATGTACTTGGGGAAATCATGCTGTAATTAAATAAATAAATAATAGTCTTACCTATTCAAATACTCTTTACGAGTAATCACAGCTCGTTGTTTTTAAAATATTGTTGAGACTTTGTTGGCAAACACACTTCACAAATCATACTTTCGAACCAGGCAAATACGCAAATCCGTGCACTCTTCTCAACTAAACCACGCTGTAGAAAAATAAAAAAATAAATTAAGAAATAAAAAATGCATCCACCAGTCTGGCTCTATAAGCCATGAGATCTCCCACTGACAAGAATGCATGTGCAGTGATGCATGGCGCCTTCTGTTAGCTTAACAGTTTGTTTTACTCTCAGGTTCACTGACCTCAGCCTGTGAACATATGAGTGTACAGAGCTAAGATGCCTCTCATGCCTGGAGTCCCCCCACTCTCTCTCTTTTACTGGTGTCTTAGGGTATTTCCTCATCTGACATGTTTCCATTGTGCTAGATCTTATCTTTACTGACCATCGGACACCAGATATTGCGGCATCCGGACGCCTTGCATGTTCTTCTTACGCATGCTTCTCACAACCCAGTGGATGTAAAACAGAGCGATCACCCATGGGTTTAAATCTGCATGGTTAATAAATCCTCCCTCTTGGTAATTCATTCTCTGACTTGCCACAGGGGAAGTGAAATTAAGCAGATGCAAGTAGTTTTTCATGGTTAGAGAGCTACTGATTCTGACACCACTCTGCTCTGGTGTGAGTGCTATATCTGGATGAGCCCTTGTCAGCTATGGAGGACAAAATTCTTTCAAATACCAAGGAAGGAAACACAATTGGAGTAGATTTTGTTAAACTCAAAGGCAAAAAATCCAGACTTTCCTATAGTAAAAGGTAATACAAATGCTTGTGACTTCTGTACTAATGTTTCATGTATGGTGCGGTGTGGTTCCGTACCCAAATGAAAAGAGGAGATACCTGGAGCTCTGTCCCACTGATCCACACTTGTGTCCTCATGGGGGAAAGGTGATCCCGGAGATTAGGCTGGTGTTGGTTCAAGCTGGTTCTGGAGAGACAGACAGGGTCTGTCACCCTGCCAGAGCCTCGAGTCATTCAGAGGTGAATGCTGCTGGAAAAGAGGATGAGGAGGAGAAGAGGACAGACACAAGAGGAGGTGAGGGTCGTAGAGGTCACAGCAGGGAATTATGGGTGATGAGTAACAGAGAGACCCGATTAAGTTGGTCATTAATATCAGATAGAAATAGGATAGGACTCTGAGAATGACTGCGAATAGAAAGAATAAAATGTTATGTTGGCATACACACTACCAGACATGCACATACCCATTTTTTTTCTCTCCACATTTTATAAAAATAGCTAAGTCATTAAAACTAATAAATAAAAACTGGAAGTTTAAAGGGACTCATAAAATTTAAATTAAGTTAAAGATTAATTAAAAAAATAAATAAAATAGACACTTGCAAATGTACTTAATTAAATAAAAATATTTTAAAAATTATTTAATTGTATTTAGAATTTTATTTAAATTGAAAATGTGATAGATAGATAGATAGATAATAGATAGATAGATAGATAGATAGATAGACTGATAGATTGAAAAACTGATACTAAATTTTTTTAAGGTAAGTGGTTGCAAACAATTTATTTTAGCTACATTTAATAAAAAATATTTGAAAGTTAGTCAACTAAATTTGTTTATTTAAATATAGCTAAAATAAATTGATTGCAACCACTTACCTTAAACATTTTGTAAATTCAATTAATCATTTTTTTCAGTGTAGACAGACAGACAGACAGACAGATAGATAGATAGATGGATAGATAGATCTGTTGATATGAAAAAGGTCAAAGGTTTTAAAATCATATAAAACAAATTCATTCAGTGTGTCCAAACCTTTAACTTGTAGTGTAAATATAGATCAATATTTGATGATGTTGGCTCTTTGGCAGGTGCATGGCCTATTTTGTTTCAGAAAAGGGCCCCTGTGACCCTACCAGAGGGGGACAGAAGCCATCAGCACTTCGCTGCACTAACAAAGAGCTCCCTTTACCAAGCCAAATAGGTGTGTGTGGTTGATGTGGTATTACCTCATGCAGAGTCACTTATCTGTCTTCTGCTTGATGACCTTGCGCTGACCTACAGAAGTATCTTTTTCACCTGTCTGCACATGAACCGTTGCCATTGGCTATAGTTGCTTTGATTCACACTGGCTCCTCTGGTCTGGCTGTACAGCATCCAACAACAAGAGTATCCATTATTACAGCAATATTTAGCGACAGACCTGTTTAAAATAATGCTGGGAAATGTTATTGACCCTCCGACTCCCTCCTGTGGCCATGTCAGGGTGTGAGATGACTGCCTCATCAGAAAACAATAATAATAAAAAAATACTTTTATAAATTGAACACTGAAATTTATTAATTTTACCAAGAATATATAGGCCAGATAAGAATAAGAAAATATGGATATGTCTTTATGTAGCTTATTATTAAAGTTTATTATTCACACATTATTCACTTCATTTTTATATATATATATACAATATTTTTTTTACAATATTATTATTGTAAATATTATATTACAATAATTATTTTACAATATACAATTAAATGTATCTCAAGCAATCAAATCATGATACATTTATTAAGTATTAAGACTTACAGTTTTCACCTGGTAATTTATTTAATTTATTGTTTTCTTCCCTGCTCTTTGTGGCCATAACAAACCGACTGTGAAAAAAATGGTATAGAAACAATTTTCACACAGAAATTGCTAGTAAATGTGACAATTAATTACAAAGCAAGTAATATATTAGATTAGACACAACATTTTGAAGTAGAAAAACCTAAATTTTTCAGATCAATAATAAGTCAGATAACAGTGACTTCTGCCTAAGAAGAATAGCAAACCTGAGCTTGCATCATTTGCAACAGCTGCAAGTCTATACCTACAGCAAGTCTTGAGAAGCAACTTATAGAAAAAAGGCCACAGGTCAGAGTTGCAGAGGTAAGGCGTGAGAAACCATCCTGGAAAGAGAATCTGGCTGGAGAATTGGTCAGCGCAGGAGGTCACGCTCAAGGTTCACTGACATACAGAGGCTGAGCGATTGTTGCTGATAGGGCCATGGAGCAGGTTGACACCGGTCTCATGCCGAACAAGAGCTGATGTAACCAGAGTGCTGAGAAACACACGACCACAAAGACTTGGAGAATAGTTTGACTAGTGCACTCAAAACAAGAAAGAAAGAAAAAGGGCCCATAAACGTCTGTGGATCCTCTGATGGAGATGTCCTAGGCATGCTTGGATCTTCAAAGGGTGCAGGTGAGAGAGTCATTGTGCTCCCTGACGTCTCACATTACCCTTTTAGCTCCCAGAGGGGGGCAGGACATCAAAGAAGAGGCTTAAAAAGCCTGTCATTGCTCACCTCCACATACCTGCAGTCCGTGGTCTCACTCTCTTCTGCTCGGGCCAACAGCTGCAATTTAAAGGAAGAGCTCTTAACTGTATTCTGTCAAATCAAACAATGGGGCTCTTCCAAAGGGCTCACCCCTCAGCTGAGTGACTGGCATTTATAAGGATATGATGGGATCATTTAATTTGACCATGACAAATGGATACAGATGCTGGATACAAGTGCAGAGAAGTGTAGCTCATTCAGAGAAGTAATGCATCTTCATGGCACAAGTTTATAATTTAGGATAAAAGCGCCATATATAGTAATATATAAAATTGCAATAGACTTGTGGTCAAAAGATTGAAATAATTCATATTTTTATGTTTTGAAAAAATACAGATATAATTGTAATATAATTTATTATATTTTTACAGTTTTAAAAAATGATTTCTATTTGAGTATATTTTGAAATGCTTATTCCTGCAATGGCATTATCGTTATTATCAATTATTATTGCTGTTTCTTATGATTATCAATACTTTTGGGAAACTTCAGAAATTTTATTTGAAATAGACATTTTTGTGTAAATATTTTTATATAATGTGTGTGCCGATCATTTTAATTTACAAAAAAAAAACCTTACACTTAACACTTAAAAACACTTTGCATCATGGTTTCCACAAAAATATTAAGCAGCAAAAACTGTTTTCAACAGTGCTGTATTTTTTGGAGGCCTCTCCAAAAATATGTAAAAGTGTGAAATTTGTTTTTTGCATGTTCTTGTAATCATTTTGTCATAAGAGTGATTACTCTCACATAAAAAAAAAAAAAAAACATTAATTAAAATAAATAAATAAATAAACTTACTTCCAGTGGTAATGTATCATCTGAGCAACTGCAGTCAGGTATTATAGACCACCATGATCACTGAAAATGACAAAAATCACCTAATTACAATGGATTAACATGCACATAAACAAGTGGTCAATGCAAGTTCTTCTACACACTTGTTGTAAAAATGTAATCAGATGTGAGCATCGAATAACCTGAGTAAAATTAGCAAAAATCAAACAGTTGGGTTTTGCTAAAACATTTACACGATGTTTTGAAATTTGAAATGAATGGTGTTTACATTGCACACTGGCTGCTTTTTAAAGCAACTTTTGTGTATTTGCTACTTTGGAGCCCTAGTTAAGTGAGTGGAATATATCAGTAAATATATCACTGTTGTAATTAGTGGATAACTGCACTTGTCCCTTTGTTGCTGTCATAAAGCAATCTGCCCTTTTTGCAGAAACTTCATACCTGCTCACCAAACTTACATAATTCCAGATCAGATGTTTGGGGGCTAACGTGGGCCTTATTTCAAAATGTGAAAGAAGGCTCTGCATAATGTAGTCTACAACTGCAATGTTCTTGTGCAGCATCAAGATTCCTGTGAAGCATGTTTCTGTTGTGTCTGTCTAACTTTCATTTCTGCAGAAACTAAATCTTAATGAAAACACAGTGAAACCCAAAATCATTTTCATATTGAACAGACAATGTCGTTAAAAATGTCAGATTTCAAACTTTTGACTTTTTATGGATTATAATATAATGTCCAAAAGAATAATTGCCCCTTTTCTTCATACTCTGGCCAGTAATCCAAAGCCTGTCCAGCACTCTGAAGTTCAGACCAGAGCTTAGAGATCTCAGCTAACAAACAGAACGTCTGTTAGTGCACATTTGGAGCTGGAAAAAAAGACCAAGAAGTGAAAGGTGAAATAATGCTTGGAGATGAGTTTCAGTTTAGTGCAGGTGATTAAAGTTTTCAATCATGACTCACTGACATTGATAAATAATCATATTTTTGCGAGCTTTAAGGGTCTCATGCTTACACGTCATCTGGTGTTGAAAATGATGCAGAGTTTCTGCAATGTTTTCAAGATCCTGACATCATTCAGCATTCAACACCCTGTGTTTGATCCTTAGATGGTGTGTGACCGCATTCTTGACCTATTCAGTATAATGCATGATGTACAGCATGATTTCAACATCCCCTATCATACTGTACAGTGCATTGCTTGCAGATTCAGTCATGTGTTCCAGCATTACGTAGTTCTGGGTATTTGCAATTTGGCTGCATTCAAAGTTAATTAATATGTTCATATTTCAGTCTTGTTAACATCATCAAGAGAAGGGTATCTTAGTAACCAGACACAGCACGTTCTTCTTATTACAGGGTAATCATATTTTCCTGTCCATATCAGCCACACTGTTGTTCTTTGGACATTAAATATTGTTGATAACTTTTGGAAACACCAACTTTGTTAAAACATTTATTTATTTATTTTTAAAGAGCAAACTTACTAGGGCTGGGAAAGTTCAGTTCTGTTAATGGTTCTTGTATGTGCATTCTTCTGTGAGAATACCAAATTAAAACACTCTCACTGAATTTCTGGACAAAATTATTCAACTTGCTAGTTAATCTACACACGACCAGTGTACTCTGATTTCAGAAGAAATTACTCATTTGAACCGATTCCTTTACGTGAATCAATAGCATGCTGCATAACCAGTGTAGTCAGATTGTGACTCTTACTTCACATATTTTTTATTTATTTATTTTAAATAATTTCTCACAACAGCAAAGGGGTGGGAACAAATTCCAGAACCTGTTAATGGTTCTTGTACACTCTTCAGTGAGATTAAATTAAAAAACACTCGGTCTGAATATGAACTGATTCTTTTAAGTGAATCAAAAGCTGTTGAAAAAACCAGCATATGCTGGTTAGGTATGTTTTGACGCTGGGATGCTGGTTTAAGCTGGTCCTTTGCTGGTTTATGCTGGTCCTTTGCTGGTTTAAACTGGTCCTTTGCTGGTTTATGCTGGTCCTTTTGCTGGTTTATGCTGGTCCTTTTGCCAGCACATGACCAGCATAAACCAGAAAAGGACCAGCTTAAACCAGCATCCCAGCTTCAAAACATGTCTAACCAGCATATGCTGTTTTTTTCAACAGGGTACTGCGCAACCAATGTAGTCAGATTCCCAAATGAATGACTCTAATAAATCAGTTAATATTAGAGAATAGAACACATACAGAGAGTAAAATATTACTGATAAATCCTTAGGCTACACTCTTAAAAATAAAGGTGCTTCAAAAGGTTCTTCAGGCGATGCAATAGAAGAACCATTTTTGGTTCCAAAAGGAACCATTCAGTCAAAGTTTCTTTAAAGACCCATCTCTTTCTTACCTTTTTATAATCTGAATAGTGAGTGAAGGGCTAGAGGAATGCTTTGCCTTACTGAAAAAAGTAACATATTACTGTACATACAAATGAACAATGTAATGTTATTAGTTACTTTAATTAGAAGTAATGAAATAATATAACATGTTAACTTTAAAAGTGGAGCTCCTACCACTGCAGTATAGTCTGAAGTGAGGAACAGCAGGCTGTAACCTGTTGTGTAAATATCAGCACTGTTCCAAGTGTGGCGGGCAAAGCTCTAGATCTTTACAGCTGCATCTGGGGAAGTATGATGAGGTGCTAAGTGTGTCATAAAGGCAGATCAACACTCTCTAAATCAGGTGAGGGCTCTTTCATTCTTTAGCTTTCAAAAACCTTGAGCTAACTGCGGCTTAAATAATTATATTGTGCACTGATGTTTAACTGCATAGTCAGAGGTGCTGATAAAAATAATTTGCCATTATTCGCTTGGTGAATTTCTTCTTTCTTCATAAGCCAAGGAAACTGTTGAAAGAGCGAGCTACTACAATTTACGGGTACAGCTAAAGGTTTTACTGCTCCAAGAAATGCTGTCACAACTACTGATTATTTCTCACCCTTGATTGGTAATTTTTTTTTCTCGGGGGTCTGTCTCATTTAAAAATATTTGAAGAAAATTAAAACCAAAGTATAAAATGTAAAAATCATTATTTTATGAAGTTGTGAACAAAGATTATTGGAGTACGCTTCACAAGAAAATGCTTTTTCAGTAGGCCTCTTTTTACGTAATGTCACATTTAATATTTTTACTTGCTGATTCTTAGTAATTATTTGTGAAATTTACTAGCAATATGAGTGAAAATTGTTTCTACACAAAATTGTTACAGTGTATTCTCTCTTTGTTTACCCAAATGGCAAAAAAAATAAAACACTCAAAATGCTGTATTGTATTGTATCTCATATCTGAAGGTTGTATGAAGAAGAGGGATCAACTAATACTCAGGCCTTCTCTTTAAATTCTTCTACAAAAATTCTGTAAAAAGGACCATTTAAAAACCTTTACAAATAACCAAATAATAGTTCAAATAATATAAATTTTGACAAACAAAAGTTTCATAAAAAGGTGTAAACCTCACATTTCAGCCTTTAAACCATTTTTTAAGAAGGGATTACCAAGTCTAATTATTATAGATGTATATATCATGGCTGAATCCAGCAATGGCGGATGAAATGCAATTCATGTATGAATTGCCATATAGCAAAAGCTGCATAACAGTTCTTTACAAATGTGTTTTGGGTGAACAGTTCCTTTAAACTTATTCACCAAACCTGTAATAATCCGCCTTTTCTTCATCTTAATCCTTCAAGGTGGAACTTTGAAAGCATTTAAGACCTGAGGATTTAGTACTAAGGGCATAAAAATCCCTATAAAATAATTGTTTAGAAAATGGAAAATTGGACATGTTGAACCTTTCTCCACAGATGAGGAAAGAAAGTGCATTACAGGAAGCCAAATTCAATAAAGCAAAGGTTCAATAACTTTCAAAAGGAAACAGAATGGAAAAGCCTATGATGTTGTCCCCTGATGGCATAACTCTGCATGAGTGCGAACAGCACACCTAGAGAAATTAGGTTTGTCTTTCCATCACTATGGTGCTAGCAACCAAGAAACATACACCTTGCCAATTAGGCCACATGCTATACTTTATTGCATTTTTATTTCATTTCATTAAATGTTCCTGTTTCTTTTATTTTCCTCCTGATTTCCTAGTGACAATAAAAATATGACTTCCGACATGTTTTTGCCTACCTTTGAAATTTTTAACTTTAACCGTTGCAGTCTATCAGTCGTATAATGCATGGCAATGGTAACAAAATCTATGAGAGTAAAAAAAACATGCACATACAAATCCATATTAAACCCTGCGGCTCGTGACGACACATTGATGTCCTAAGACAGGAAACGATCGGTTTGTGCCAGAAACCGAACAGTATTTATATCATTTTTTACCTCTAATACACCACTATGTCCAACTGTCTTTGGGCGCGCGCATGGCATCCGGTGCGTGAGGTGCATACGCGCTCTGGTGTAGTTTACGTTAATGGGTGTGTTGATATCCAGCCGAAGAGCAATCAACCATAACTTCAGGCAAGCAGGCTCAGAAGTTGGGAATACGTGGAAAGTCACCACTCCCGAATGAGTTCGCGCGAGAGACTGTAATCTTTTAGTTTTAAGTCGGTTTGAACAATCCGGATGAGCGCAAGTAAGTACCATTTTGCTTAGCCGTCGTACCTACAATGTTTTTTGCACTGTGGTAAACATGAGCGAGAGATCACTTCCAGCGCTTGCGTAAACGACGCCAGAGCGCGTACACACCTCACGCACCGATGCCGTGCGCGCTCCCAAAGACAGTTGGACATAGTGGTGTATTTGAGGTAAAAAATTATATAAATACTGTTCAGTTTCTGGCACTAACCGATCGTTTCGTGTCTTAGGACATCAATGTGTCGTCACGAGTCACAGGGTTTAATTTGAATTTGGATTTGTCTGTGCATGTTTTATTTACTCTCATAGATTTTGTTACCATAGCCATGCATTATACGACTGATAGACTGCAACGGTCTGTGTTAAAAATCATCAAATGTGTTCTACTGCAGAAACAAAGTCACTCCATGTGGGTAAGCGAGATAAACATCAATTTAATTTTTGGGTGAACTATCTCTTTAAGATAAAATGCACATTGATTAATGGTTTCTTGATGGTCTAAAGGCTGTATCATGTATATTTCTATGACCATAATCTAAATAAACTTTTGATCTCGGGCCTACAAACATCATAGTCTAGAAATTCGTAACAACATGGAAACTCCGCAAATCAAACTTGTATGTCAAAAAAGTCTGTCTGTCTGTCTGGTCGGTCCCGTTTATTTCAATGTATACATTACATTATGGTAATAAACAATATACAACAGTTTGTCGCAGTAAGGACAGAATTGAATTAAAAGTAAGTTCCACAAAGTTAGTTGATCTAGGTAACAGAATACAATTGGTCCCCGAATTCTCTTTGCACCGTGAATTTTTCCTCAAGGTCTCCTTAAAGTATAATACGGCCGGGAAGTAAAAACACAACACAGTCCATTAGTATTCGCAATAAGTCCCTATCAATTTATTCATAAAAAAAAATTTTTTAAAGATATTATATAGGCATATGTCGAGGGGAGTTTTTACCCTCTTAACCAATGAGGATGGGGGGACATACCCATACAGGATGTTTTTCCCAAGAACATGTGTTTTGTATAAAATGCCACATATACAGAAAAACATATCTATATAAGGAATAGACTTCCTGGCGACAGAGGATGAACCCCCCTTATAAATCAGCACAAACTCCTTTACATCGAATATGAGTAAGAGACATTCAAACACCATACAAGAAAGAGAGAGAACAGATAGAGGAGGGGTGATTCAGAGAAGGAGAGAGAAAGAGTGAGAAAGGAGGGGTGAGGCATTCTCAAAACAGAGAGTGTTTTCTAACAGTTGCCTGCTTTTGTTTAAAATAAACAATGAATACATAAACACTCGCTGAAGAGTTCCCTAATCCTAAATTTATCATTATCATACATAGATAATAATATGGAATATAGTCATTCTTTGATACATTTCAACCCATGTCCTCTATTTTAACTTCTCCTCCATTCAAACGACAATAATGACAGCATGTAATAATTTTCATCTGGCAATATTGATAAACTCGATCACACTTGCTCAATGGAATTTCACGCAACTTCTGTTCTCCTTCAATTCTTTCTACACAAAATAATGAGTCAGGGATTGAACTCACGATTGTCACTCTTACAAACACTTGGGGTATAAACCATATTGTACCATTTGGTCTGCACCTCCATTGTCCAGAGGTCTTCAAAGCAGGAACCAAGCCTGCAAAACTAATAAAAGAAATGCATTCCCAATCCTGCGGTGGTGGGGCTTCAACAATTACCCGAGGACCGACCGCCTGTGGGGCATTTTTGTACAGACATAGCAATTGACATTTTTTTTTTGAAAGAAGTCTCTTATGCTCAACGAAGCTGCATTTATTTAGTCAGAAATACAGTAAAAACCGTAATATTATGAAATATTATTACAATTAAATAGCTGCTTTTCATTTTAATAACAAGAATTCTCTGATCACAAATGCAGACATGGTTTTAATGTTTCACCGTCGGCGTGGGGGGGAGGACAAAGCACGATGCAATGCAATGCGTAAAAAGACAGTATATGTCATTATAATTCGTAATTATGTCCCCACTGGATGCTACAAATGCCTCGTTTATAATGGTTTTTAATGTTTTTTGTCTCGTCGCTCAGGTCTGACAGGGCATCATCACAGTATGGTAAAGGGCGTAACATTTCCATCACACACTTAAGGTATTTGGCCAATCACAACGCACTAGACAGCTGGCCAATCACAGCACACCTCGCTTTTTCAGACCAATGAGCTTTGTAAAAATCGATGCATTTCATCAAGGCTGGCATAGAGGAGAAACAATAATGTACAGTAGTGTTTATTGCTTAAACCGCATAAACACATGTTCCTTACACCAAATACACAAAACTAATGTTCTTTTTAGCAAAATCGTATGACCCCCTTACAATCGAGGCTTTTGAGTTAGAATCCACTCACACCTGTAAATTGCGTTTTTTGTTGATTTTGTTCTGGTATTGTGTTCAGGCAGCTCATCTCATTATAACCAAGTGTTGACGTGTTGTGGCAGCGTAAAGAACTTTATTGAATAGACGTAGCTTTTGTGAGAATCGTGATGAACACTGAGATGAATGTAGCTTGTTAGTGATGATGAACGGAGCGCTCCTTTATCATATATTGATATATATCTATCTATATATATAATATAGAATATAATATATATATATATATATATACAACAATCATCTTACGTGGACTTACTTTTCAAATTATTTTTTAAAACAAATGCTCCTGGCAACAGGGATATCTAGTATGTTTGGCTAGCATAGCGCCAACGTGACAATTTATGAGACTAGACCTGTTTTGCTCCAAAACATTATTATAAATCAGTCGTTTTTGAAATCACTTGCTTCAGTGGTTCCAAGTTGATTCTTCTCAGCATAATTTTTATTCTATACTGTGATACAGGCTATGTTGAAGAACAACAGATATATCTTCACAATAGTGTATTTACTGTCTTCATGTTTCAAATCAAAACGGCTCTACCTGCATGTTATTCAGCTGTAGCGATATCTGAAGCATTTGTCCATATAAGGGATTTCCTGGAATGTGTTAAGTTCAATACTTCCATGAGTCTCACTTATGAAACAGACATTACATGAGAGTGTTTAATTATCCATAATGCTCACATTGCCTCATTTTGGGTAAAAATAGAAAAATAATACTAAAGTACTTTGTAACAGTAACTTCAGTAGTTTTTCAGCAAACTACTCTTTTACTCTTACTTGAGTCATATTATTTTTCAGTACTTTTACTTGTACTCAAGTAAATTATTCCTTAAGTAGCAATACTTAAGAATTTTTTTTAGTACTCTTTCCACCACTATAATAATGAATCTATAAAAATAGTAATGAAGAGAATTACCCCAAATTTTCTAATATGAAACCTCTGCCCTATACTGTTGAAACTGATCAGACTCCTTTATGCCCTTTGGAATGGAAAGAGAAACAAGCAGAGAATGGTGTCATTGTAACCACATTTTCCACTTGGCATCCACAAGTCATTAAAATGTGGCGGGATGAACCCATTAAAGGTTCCCCTCATGAGATAATTATGTTGGCCCATCGTTAAGCAATTCTTTCCACTAATTCACTCCCCCCCCCTCGATGTTTTAGGGACTTTTGTCTCGATTATTAAAAGTCAGCGACACATGTTTTCAGTGTTTGTCAAATTTTGTTAACTTCGCCTCAGAATGTGGTAAAAGGACAGTTTGTGGCATACATCTGAAACTAGTGCTAATAAAAAGCAGTTTGACCGACGGGTTGAAAACATTTTTTTTTTTTTTTACAAAATTAGAATGCAAGACTTATTTAAGTTGTAGGTCACGCCAGGTCACAAGTAAACAGACTCGATAAAGGACGAGATTCGGTGACAGGCCGGTCACTGACTCTCAATTTCCACTTTTTCAAAGCATGGCATGCGTTCTAGACTCGTCTGGGTTTTCTCAAGATGAAGTCAGTCATAATCAAAGTGGGTTTATTGCATCCCAGCCACTCCACTGAAGTGAGAAAAGGTCGGCACAGTAGTGGAATGTCCAGTGGGAGGAAGTGAGATAATAATTTAAGCAGCTGGAATGAGTAGACCCTTCCTTGTGGTCAAAACAGAACAGCCCACACTGAAGTAGCAAAGATTTTTTTTGTCATATATTTATGGAAATGCATGAAAAGTTTTTTTAAGAGTCTCGGGGGGGGGGGGGGGGGGGGGGGAACCCCCTTGTCTTATCACTTGTAGAGGCTCCTCTAAGCTTTAAAAGTCAAAACAACCACTTTTGCACTCAATTGGTTAAGTTTTGGATGGTTAGCACTTGCTGATCGATTTCGTGACTACAACATCTGGCTGCAAAATCTGAATTATAGCCTATTATAATTTCACAACATAACCAAATTAATATTCATGAGAAATGCCACAAAAGTCTTAGAGGCCTTGCTGTATTGGCAGCGCCCCTGCATTGCTTATCTGTCAAAAATATTAATACAAAATTAGGAACGACGGCACATATTTTAGCCAGAAGCAACTGTTTAAATGTAAGACATATTAATGATTGATTTATTTCTTACAAACACGCAGCTTTTCACTTCACACAACATTAATTGATGGACTGGAGTCATGGGGATTACTTGTGGATTATTGTGATGTTTTTATCAGCTGTTTGAACTTTCATTCTGACGGCACCCATTCACTGCAGAGGATTTATTGGTGAGCAAATTATGTCAAATTTCTCAAAATCTGTTCTGATGAAGAACCAATCCCTTGGATGGCCTAAGGGTGAGTAAATTTTCATTTTTGTGTGAACTGTTCCTTTAAAACCTGCCTTATACTTGTAGAACATGCTGTTAGTATGAAATGTTGTTTTGCAAAAGTAAAATGGGTTGCAGACAGCAGGTCATATTGACTTAAATATTAAGTCACATACAACATGGTCCAGTCGTAAAAAAACAACAAAAAAACGGCCATTTAGTCCAAGAGGGTGAGAATCCAACACAGCTTAACAAGACACAGCTGAGAACGTACAGACAAAAGTCCCGATACCAGCTCCTAGACACCGCTAAGTGTAGTTTCCATGTTTGTAGTACATTCGAGCCCATCCAGTATTTGCTGAGGTCTCCACCAGAGTAAAGTATGAAACACAGCAATAGCTTACTGTGATCCTGATGTCCACCATCGTCTCCTGCTTTTCTCGTGAAGGTTTTGCGTTTTTTTGTTTGTCTCAGAGAAGATGAATGGGTGACGGGGGTGAGGTGGAGCTTTTAACTCGACTAGATCATCACAAGGAACCTGAACAATGCAAATTACATAAAATAAGCACTCAACAATGTCATTCACTTTCTATTATGTAGGTTGATTCAGATACCACACAAAACCAAAAAAAAGAGTTGATAATAAATGATGCACATGTCTGAACACACAAAAGCTAAAAGCTAACTATGAAGAATTGTTGATTGTTATTTGGTCTTTGTTCCTCTTTTTCCTATACATTTTTTGGTGTGTGTGGGTGTGAAAGAGCAGCATATTTGTTTTGCTGCCATATGAACCTAATAAAACTGTCTCAAAGCTTCTCTTAAGACTCTGCGCTGGTGAGAGCGTGTGTGGTTATTGTTTTTGCTGGTTATTAGATTTATTGGCTGTTCGTGAGCACCCCATTTAAACTGCACAGCTCAGTTGAAAAAAGAGGAATGTTGGGTATCAAGAGTCAATTTAGATATGTTTAAGCACTTGTAACTGAAAACATCTAGCCCTGGCAGAACAATCACACCAGGATAAATAACATTAAAGCACTCATTGCACTCACTATTTAAGACAGAAACATGTCCCATGTGTACTTTTTGTGTTTCAATCATTTAACTAGGAAATAGTGACATCTATATAAAAATGATATACAATCTGAATACTCTGATGTTCCCCAAATTGTATCCAAAAATAACAATGTCATATTTTCAGAAATTCTTCTTTTAACACTGATAGTATATATCCATCTTTATCTTTAAAACAAACAAAATTATAAATATCCACGCCATTCAAAAGTTTGGGGTCATATATATAAATATCAAAAGTGACAGTAAAGACTTTATAATGTTACAAAATATTTATATTTCAAAAATATTAAGCAAAACTCTTTTCAACATTGATAATAATGAGAAGTCATGTGACAATGTAAACTGGAGTAATGGCTGCTGAAAATTTCGCTTTGCCATCACAGGAATAAATTACATTTTCAAATATATTAAAATTTATTTAAACTGCAACATTATTTCACAGTATTGCTGTTTTACTATATTTTTTGATCAAATAAATGCTGTCTTGCTGAGCATAAGATACTTTTTTCAAAAACATTTAAAGATTTTACAGGCCCCAAACTCTTGAACAGTAGTTTATACATAAACTTTTAGAGACATTTCCATACTTTGGAAGAAAAAAAAAGTTTATATAAACATTTTATAAAGAGTGCTCTACTTATTTTGCAAAGAGCTGCTTACTAAACAAGAAGAAACCATCTATCTGACTGACTGATTGTCTGAATGGAAATTTTGTTTCATGAAACAAAGAATCCAAGAGAAAAAATGCTTACAATAAAGGTATAAGATTACAAAACACAACCAAACAAACAAGATTATTTTTGTATTATACCCCATGTGAGTGCCTTGGATTTCTTGTATCATAGGCTGTTTTCCCTTCTACTAAAAGCACCAGTGGAGGTAATGCCCAACATCCTGGAAGCAACTTTCTGCTGCCAATTTTTTTCTAGCTTGGAATAGAGAGGAAAGGACTGTCCTTTCAAATTGAATGGTCTATTTACTTCTTTAACATAAATAAATGGAATTCCAATATCATTCAACTACGAACGCTGGGGCATATTATAGAATCTCATCTGACATTGAAGGGAAGTTCACAAAAAAAAAAGTTTTATTAAAGATATGTTGAGAAGATATGTTAAGAATGTTGGTAACCAAACAGTTGTCGTTAACCCATGGTATGGAAAAAAATACTATGGAAGTCAATGGCTACCGTCAAATGGTTGGTTACCAACATTCTTCAAAATATCTTCTTTTGGGTTTAAAAGAAGATAGAAATTCATACAGGTTTTGATCACCTTGCGGGTGAGTAAATGCCGGCAGAATGCTCATTTATAGGTGAATTATCCCTTTAACACAACTTATCCACTAATTGATTTGCTAGCTCATTCACAACATTTTGCAGTCTATTTTTCATTAATTTCCCTTTCATGTAAAAACAAAAAAATTTGAGCTCATCTTGTAATGAGAAGTGGGTTTCGGCCTGGAACAGTTGAAGGCTGCATGGACAGTTCTGTGGCTTTTCACTTCATCAATCCTCTACAGGGGAGAGTTGAGGAATGGAAGGATCTGCTTGCGGGAGATGAACAATGATCCATTTCATTTCTGCTTACTCTAAACTTTGCCTGAATGGGAAAAGAGACAGAAAAACCAGAAATAGGAATTGTGCAAGAAAACAAAAACACTGTTTTATAATGTTTGGGATTCGCCTCAGGATTTAATAATGCAAAAATTTGGTCTATCCTGCTAGAAATGCATGCATCTACCAATTTACAGTGGGTACGGAAAGTATTCAGACCCCCTTAAATTTTTCACTCTTTGTTTATATTGCAGCCATTTGTTAAATCATTTAAGTTAATTTTTTTTCTTCTTTAATGTACACACAGCACCCCATTTTTACAGAAAAACACAGAATTGTTGACTTTTTTGCAGATTTATAAAAAAAAAAACTGAAATATCACATGGTCTTAAGTATTCAGACCCTTTCTTTGCTCAGTATTTAGTAGAAGCACATTTTGATCTAATACAGCCATGAGTTTTTTTTTGGGAAAGATGCAACAAGTTTTTTATTTGGGGATCCTCTGCCATTCCTCCTGCAGATCCTCTCCAGTTCTGTCAGGTTTGATGGTAAACGTTGGTGGACAGCCATTTTTAGGTCTCTCCATAGATGCTTCAATTGGGTTTAATTCAGGGCTCTGGCTGGGCCATTCAAGAACAGTCAGAGAGTTGTTGTGAAGCCACTCCTTCGTTATTTTAGCTGTGTGCTTGGGGTCATTGTGTTGTTGGAAGGTAAACCTTCGGCCCAGTCTGAGGTCCTGAGCACTCTGGAGAAGTTTTTCATCCAGGATATCCCTGTACTTGGCCGCATTCATCTTTCCCTCGATTGCAACCAGTCATCCTGTCCCTGCAGCTGAAAAACACCCCCACAGCATGATGCTGCCACCACCATGCTTCACTGTTTGGACTGTATTGGACAGGTGATGAGCATGCCTGGTTTTCTCCACACATACCGCTTAGAATTAAGGCCAAAAAGTTCTACTTTGGTCTCATCAGACCAGAGAATCTTATTTCTCACCATCTTGGAGTCCTTCAGGTGTTTTTTTAGCAAACTCCATGCAGGCTTTCATGTGTCTTGCACTGAGGAGAGGCTTCCGTCGGGCCACTCTGCCATAAAGCTCCGACTGGTGGAGGGCTGCAGTGATGGTTGACTTTCTACAACTTTCTCCCATCTCCCGACTGCATCTCTGGAGCTCAGCCACAGTGATCTTTGGGTTCTTCTTTACCTCTCTCACCAAGGCTCTTCTCCCCCGATAGCTCAGTTTGGCCAGACGGCCAGCTCTTAGGAATGGTTCTGGTCGTCCCAAACGTCTTCCGTTTAATGATTATGGAGGCCACTGTGCTCTTAGAACCTTAAGTGCAGCAGAAATGTTTTTGTAACCTTGGCTAGATCTGTGCCTTGCCACAATTCTGTCTCTGAGCTCTTCAGGCAGTTCCTTTGACCTCATGATTCTCATTTGCTCTGACATGCACTGTGAGCTGTAAGGTCTTATATAGACAGGTGTGTGGCTTTCCTAATCAAGTCCAATCAGTATAATCAAACACAGCTGGACTCAAATGAAGGTGTAGAACCATCTCAAGGATGATCAGAAGAAATGGACAGCACCTGAGTTAAATTATATGAGTGTCACAGCAAAGGGTCTGAATGCTTAGGGCCATGTGATATTTCAGTTTTTTTTTTATAAATCTGCATAAATGTCAACAATTCTGTGTTTTTCTGTCAATAGGGTGTGCTGTGTGTACATTAATGAGGAAAAAAAAAAGTAACTTAAATGATTTTAGAAAATGGCTGAAATATAAAAAAGAGTGAAAAATATAAGGGGGTCTGAATACATTCCGTACCCACTGTAGGACCTCACATTAAATCTCTGTCCAAATCCCTTCGAAGATTTCCTTCCCCTTTCACCCCCCTTATTTTCATAGCTGATCTTATTTATGTTGAACCAGACGGCTCTCTTTGAGGTGAGTTTAAGTCTAAGACAGATTCATTAGTCAGATGTCTACCTGACCTGGTATAAACTCTTAAGGGAGTTTAGATAGCAGGCCCAGCGCTCCATCTTCCACTGCAAATGTCCAGTAGGCAGAAAAAAAAAAAGAAAAAAAAAAAAAAAAAAGACATTACTTACTCTTCTACTTTGCAGCCCTCATATAACAAGTATTATGCTAATCCTGGTCACCTATTTATCTTGAACCCATATTGCTAATGCTGCAATAAATTTAATCGTGTCTGTAGGGCTCGCCTTTAAGAGAGGAGAAAGATAAAAAGAAGTGGAGACGACTGATAAAACAAGGGTTTTTATTGAAAAAAAAAAATCTAAAATACAATGATGCTATAAAAATTATTTAAAAAAAAATTAATATCTAAATAAAAATATAACTTAAACCATTCTTTTCATGTTTTAATCTTTATTTTTCGGGGTGGCTTTGCTGTCCTTTCCATTCTTCTTGGTGAGACCACAGAAGTACTTCTCTCTGAAAGAGTTGTGACCCTGGTACGGGGTGAAGCGAGGGTCAGCAAGGTGAGCTAGTCTGTCCGAATCCTGCAAGAAAGCATATCAAACAGCTTAAATAAATAAAGAGCATCAGAGCAAGATTTAAGCAATTCTTCAATAACGGGGAGTTAGATTTTTTCAGCATTTTTCTGTTTAGAAGTTATGAACAACAGAATAACAAGCTATGAAATTATGAACAACAGTCAGTATCAAAATGCAAATTGGTTCTAGACTGAATTGTTTTTTACTAGCAGTAGCCTACTATATATTCAAGTGGAGCTGGTTATTTTCTTATTGTCTATTTTCTGGATAAAGTCATAATGCATTACCGGTTTGGAATAATTGAGATTTATACAAAATTTAAACAAAAAACAAAAAAAAAAAAAACCACAAGCTTCTTTAAATTTAACCGCGATACCTAACAACAGTAGTATTTTATTTATGTCAAATTAGTTTATTCCTTGTGGCAAGCTGAATTTTCAGTAGACATTACTCCAGTCTTCTTTCAAATGACCTTCGAAATCATTGTAAAAAACCCTTAAATGCATACCTCGGGTCTTTAGCGACCTGGGACATCATTCACTACCCTCTCCTTCCTTAATTTGTTGAAGTTATACATCAACTGTCCCTTAGTATCCTGCAACTATTTTAAACATATACCAAATTTAAACAATATAACAAAAAAAAAAAAAAAAAACACCAATATCTATTATAATATATATATATATATATATATATATATAAAAGAATGTCGTTCTGTTAATATTTTGTAAAAAGTGTATAGGGTCGCTAGCGACCCGAGGTATGTAATAGTGTAAGTATATTTTTCCTGCGCAACAATAATTAAATATCTGATGATGCAATAAATGCAATTCCTTTTATACCTCAAGATGGCGCTGTTTGATAGACAACGATGATGTGATGTTACACTCATAATTACCACAGGCATAAAACAAAATATCACCTGCAAAAATTGAACTGACTTGAATGGCTTTACTGCAGAGCAATTACTGTACGCAATTAAATATGCGTCACTGTCATTTGATGGTGGATGTGATGAATAAGCTGCCAGTGATAAAAATATTGAATATGAAGTCATTGAAAATGATCATTTGAGAATATGGTTGAGATCGCGAATATGAACCAGATGCTGAATGTACTGGGAAGTGCGCTCTGACGACGACAGCCAGGGACAGTGATGGTAAAATCATCTGCTCAAATCGAACCCTTCTAAGCTTCAAAAGGTAACCAAATATGCTTTATTTTATTATTTTTGTTATTGTAAATGAACAATCAATCTCCACACACCTGACAGCAATTGATAGGTATAGGAGACAAAGACCAAAAAGATAAAAATTAAGGGATAAAGAAAACAAATCCCACACACTGATACTTTTTGCACTAATTGACAGTGTGCAGGATTTGTTTTCTTTATCTTTTAGTTTATTAAATATTAGGAAAATAAAATGCAAAAAAATGCATCACCGATTCCCAAAAAAAATGAGGCAGAAAAATAGCAGAAACTGTAAATAACAGATAATTCACGAGCATCAAATCAGCATTTTAGAATTATTTCTGAAGGATCATGTGGCACTGAAGACTGGAGTAATGGCAACTGAACATTCAGCTTTGCCATCAAAGGAATAATTTAGATTGTAAAATATATTAAAATAGAAAATGGTTATTCTAAATTGTAATCACAATAATAAATTCAATAAATGCAGCCTTGGTGAGCATAACAGATTTCTTTTCTTTCACAAACATGAACAAATCTTAATTATTCCAAACCTTTGACAGGTAGTGTTTCGAAATGACAAGTAATTTAAAACAAGTAGTGGGCAGTGTACTTTTACACTTTTATCAGTTTAAATGTACTTATTCGAATATTTCAACAAAACAAAAACAAAGGCACAATAAAGCAAAATGGCACAAACAGGTTTAAACGTTTGGCTGAGTCCAGCAAACTTTTATGTCTTCCCTTCACAAGCTCACAGTCAAGTGCCTAATGACAGACAACAGAGTGTTAAGTTCCTCAGATTTTCCTGCTCAGGGTGGAGGCCAGGATCTTAAGCAGGACCTGCTGGAGGAGGGCAGGAGGGAAGCGCACTGCACCACAGGCTAACGAGGTGGCAGAAAGACTGTGAGCTGAAAGTGATGACTCCAGCTCTGGGCCTGCAAACACTCAACGACACCTTCTACAACACACTCCCTTCTGCCAGTCTGCAAGGGCTCAGCTCAGGTCACACACGCCGGGCCCTTAGTTTACAACGCAACTTACACAACACAGACCACACAAGCCTCAGGAACAGACCCCTAGTGTCTGTGGCGGCTTAAGTGGGCTGTAATGTCAATTAGAATTACAGGATGAACAAATGAAGATGGAAAGCACAGTGAATCTCATCAAAAGTGCCATGAAAAGTCCAAGTCTTTTTTCACTCCAAAATCAAATGAACAACAACAAAAAAAGAAACTGTATTTGTGCATGAAGAGAAAATTACAGCTATTTTGAAACTATAAAAAGGTTTTTCTTTTGCATTATTTTCATGACAATTATACACATTTATCCTCAACCCTCTCAATTCTCAGTAGACCACTGTATAATGTATGAAAAAACTAATCTCATGACAAATGCAAATATATATACTACCAAAAGTCTGTGGTCAGTAGGATTTTAAAGAAATTAATCCTTAATTTATTCAGCAAGGATGCATTATGTTGATTGAACATATTCCAGTAAGACTTTTTATATTTTCTTCTTTTGAACTCCAGTCATCAAATAATCCAGAAAAAGTAAAAAAAAAAAGAAAAAAAAGAGAAATATATTAAAATAGGAAACAGATAAATCACCAGTATATATATATATATATATATACAAAATATATATATATATATATATACAGTGGGGAAAAAAAGTATTTAGTAAGCCACCAATTGTGCAAGTTCTCCCACTTAAAAAGATTAGAGAGGCCTGTAATTTTCATCATAGGTATAGGTATACCTCAACTATGAGAGACAATGAGAAAAAAAAAATCCAAAAATCACATTGTAGGATTTTTAAAAAAATTATTTGCAAATTATGGTGGAAAATAAATATTTAGTCAATAACAAAATTTCATCTCAATAATTTGTTATATACACTTTGTTGGCAATAACAGAGGTCAAACGTTTTCTCTAAGTCTTCACAAGGTTTTCACACACTGTTGCTGGTATTTGGCCCATTCCTCCATGCAGATCTAAAGTAATGTTTTGGGGCTGTCGCTGGGAAACACGAATTTTCAACTCCCTCCAAAGATTTTCAATGAGGTTGAGATCTGGAGACTGGCTAGGCCACTCCAGTACCTTGAAATGCTTCTTACGAAGCCACTCCTTCGTTTGCCCGGGCGGTGTGTTTGGGATCATTGTCATGCTGAAAACCCAGCCACGTTTCATCTTCAATGCCCTTGCTGATGGAAGGAGGTTTTCACTCACAATCTCACGATACATGGCCCCATTCATTCTTTCATTTACAAGGATCAGTCGTCCTGGTCCCTTTGCAGAAAACAGCCCCAAAGCATGAGGTTTCCACCCCCATGCTTCACAGTAGGTATGGTGTTCTTTGGCTGCAACTCAGCATTCTTTCTCCTCCAAACACGACAAGTTGAGTTTTTTACCAAAAAGTTCTATTTTGGTTTCATCGGACCATATGACATTCTCCCAGTCCTCTTCTGGATCATCCAAATGCTCTCTAGCAAACTTCAGACGGCCTGGACATGTACTGGCTTAAGCAAAGGGGACACGTCTGGCACTGCAGGATTAGAGTCCCTGGCGGCGCAGTGTGTTACTATGGTAGCCTTTGTTACTTTGGTCCCAGCTCTCTGCAGGTCATTCACTAGGTCCTCCCGTGTGGTTCTGGGATTTTTGCTCACAGTTTTTGTGATCATTTTGACCCCACGGGGTGTGATCTTGCGTGGAGCCCCAGATCGAGTTAGATTATCAGTGGTCTTGTATGTCTTTTATTTTCTAATAATTGCTCCCACAGTTATTTTTCTTCACACCAAGCTGCTTACCTATTGCTGATTCAGTCTTCCCAGCCTGGTGCAGTTCTACAATTTTGTTTCTGGTTTCCTTTGACAGCTCTTTGGTCTTGGCCCTGGTGGAGTTTGGAGTGTGACTGTTTTGAGGTTGTGGACAGGTGTCTTTTATACTGACAACGAGTTCAAACAGATGCCATTAATACATGTAACGAGTGGAGGACAGAGGAGCCTCTTAAAGAAGGAGTTACAGGTCTGTGAGGGCCAGAAATATTGCTTGTTTGTAGGTGACCATATACTTATTTTACTGAGGAATTTACCGATTAATTCTTTAAAAATCTTACAATGTGATTTTTCTGGATTTTTTTTTCTCATTTTGTCTCTCATAGTTGAGGTATACCTATGATAAAATTACAGGCCTCTCTCATCTTTTAAAGTGGGAGAACTTGCACAATTGCTGGCTGACTAAATACTTTTTTCCCCCAATGTATATGTATACAGTGGGTACGAAAGTATTCAACTCCCTTAAATTTTTACATCCTGTGGATTGCAGCCATTTGCTAAAATCATTTAATTTATTTTTTTTCCTCATTAATGTACACAGCACCCCATATTGACAGAAAAACGCATAATTGTTGACATTTTTGCAGATTTAATTAAAAAGAAAAACTGAAAAATCACATGGTCCTAAGTATGCAGACCCTTTGCTCAGTATTTAGTAGAATCACCCTTTTGATCTAATACAGCCATGAGTCTGTTTGGAAAGATGCAACAAGTTTTCACACCTGGATTTGGGGATCCTCTGCCATCCCTCCTTGCAGATCCTCTCCAGTGCTTCGATTGGATTGTAAACGTTGGTGGACAGCCATTTTTAGGTCTCTCAGAGATGCTCAATTGGGTTTAAGTCGGCTCTGGCTGGGCCATTCAAGAACAGTCCCAGAGTTGTTGTGAAGCCACTCCTTCGTTATTTTAGTTGTGTGCTTAGGGTCATTGTCTTGTTGGAAGGTAACCTTCGGCCCAGTCTGAGGTCCTGAACACTCTGGAGAAGGTTTTCGTCCAGGATATCCCTGTACTTGGCCGCATTCATCTTTCCCTCGATTGAAACCATTCGTCCTGTCCCTGCAGCTGAAAACACCCCCACAGCATGATGCTGCAACCACTATGCTTCACTGTTGGGACTGTATTGGGCAGGTGATGAGCAGTGTCTGGTTTTCTCCACACATATCGCTTAGATTTAAGGCCAAAAAGTTCTCATCAGACAAGAGAATCTTATTTCTCACAATCTTGGAGTCCTTCATGTGTTTTTTTAGCAAACTCCATGCGGGCTTGCACTGAGGAGAGGCTTCCGTCGGGCCCCTCTGCCATAAAGCCCTAAAAAAAAAACGCCTGGTGGAGGGCTGCAGTGATGGTTGACTTTGACTTTCTACAACTTTCTCCCATCTCCGACTGCATCTCTGGAGCTCAGCCACATTGATCTTTGGGTTCTTCTTTACCTCTCCACCAAGGCTCTTCTCCCCCGATAGCTCAGTTTGGCCGACGGCCAGCTCTAGGAAGGGTTCTGTTCGTCCCAAACATCTTCCATTTAAGGATTATGGAAGCCACTGTGCTCTTAGGAACCTTAAGTGCAGCCGACATTTTTTTGTAACCTTGCCAATCTGTGCCTTGTCCACAATTCTGTTCTCTGGAGCTCTTCAAGGCTTCCTTTGCCCTCATGATTCGTGCAGTGTGGGGGGTTGGGTGTTCTGAACATGCCCTGTGAGCTGTAAGGTCGTTGGTATAGACAGGGTGTGTCTGGGGGGGTGGTCCTGCGGATCAGGATGGCGCAAGGCTAGTAGTAAGTCAGACACAGGGGCTGGGGGTGTGCTCAAATGAAGGTGTAGAAACACCTCAAGGATGATCAGAAGAAATGGACCACCTGAGTTAAATATATGAGTGTCACAGCAAAGGTTCTGAATACTTAGGACCATGTGATAATTTCAGTTTTTCTTTTTTAATAAATCATAAATTAATGTCAACAATTATGTGTTTTTCTGTCAATATGGGTGCTGTGTGTACATTAATTAGGAAAAAAAAAAAAAACTGAAATGATTTTAGCAAATGGCTGCAATATGCAAAGAGTGGAAAATTTATGGGGGTCTGAATACTTTCCGTACCCATTGTATATATATATATAATCTATATCTATCTATCTATATATATATATACACACACACAGGAAATTTATACATCACTTCATTATGGTCCTTATTTTAAGTTAGATTTTAAATAATCCAATAAATAATAAATTAAAAAAAAAAAAGATTGTGTCCAGACAGCATTAAATTCAGCGGCATACAATTGTAAATAACTGTCAGAAAAATAAATTACATTGCAAAGGTTTTTTTTTATGCTAAATATAAATTTGTAATTTGTTGTGACCCGACTTGCTTTGGTAGATTTACCCAATGAAGAACCAGATCTTTGGTGTAGGCACTTCTGCATGTGGTGGGGAACATGAGGACACACAGATTCTATGTGCCACAATGCGCAATGAGATAACAACATAGCAAGAGAGCGAGAGATGGAAACAAGAGAAGAGAACGAGACAATGCATAAACAGGGCCTCATCTTGCCTCTGAGTTGTTTGACAGCTCTGGACTAATGGCTAGACTGCTAAAAACTGCTAAACTCCTAAAAGTCCTGCTTTCTGTTCTAAAAATAAGCTACATTGGGTAATATTTATCCCATAATGCAACAAGACATGTTCCTTCTGTTCTCAAACAAAAGCAACAGAACTCTAAACCTAATATTATAATTCATGTGAAGAGTATTGTAGAACAGTCTAACAGAGCCGATCAAGGACATTAGGATAAACATCCATAAACAACGAGCGGCGGACACTATTCAGATGTTTTTTCAGCTACTGCTGGACACGAGGAGAAGTTTTGCAGAGATTTCCATAATCTTATTGACAGATCTGATGCCAAGATCACATGAGAGATACTTGAGCTTTGGGAAATGAGCCAGTTTTCACAGAAGAGACTGATTTGATAGTCATTTGTCATCTTTGGGGTTTGAAGCAAGGACATGACATCTGTAGGTAACATACAGTATATGTTCCAGGTTTGGAGCATAAGTCAGAGGAAACGCATGCCAGTCTGGATAAATATTTGTGAGCGTGTTTCAGGAAAGCTTTTATGGGAACAATTTGGGGTTTTAAAGTGAAGTGGTTGTCAAATCCAAAGATGGATTGTTTTCCATACAATGTGTGATTAAGTCATTAAAGCTGCGAAAAACAGAGAGTCAATCACAGCCAGATTATTTTCAGATTGGTGCAATAAAAGACTTAACCGTATGAAACATATTCAGGACAGTTTGCATTTATCAATCTCATCTTTAGACCAAGGGGTCTCACTCTCCACACAAAAAACCCTCACATAGCCTACCTCAGGCTCCTTGATCTTCTCCATGGTGATGAGTCTTCGTGACGTGTGGCTGGACAGAGTTTGTTCGCAGTTGTTGGTGAGAGTCAAACAAGGGTGAAGAGGAACCATCTCCTCACAGTACCTGCAGACCACAGTACAGTTTTAGATCAGCCAGCTGCACGCTCACCAAACGAAACACCTTGATAGTGGTAGGGGATGTCACAACTATCAGCTGTTGCTGCTGAAATTGTGCCACTGCTCACTTGTGTGTCTGTCACATGCACTGCATAGCAATGGAAAAAAGGTGATAGATTAAACTGACTTTTTTTGTAGATTGCCTGCCAATTATTCCCCAGGCAACAAGAGGGTCACCAAAATAACAACAGAAGCGATGCATGAATGTAATCGATAGAGATGTAACGATTCGCTCAACTCACGATTTGGTTCGATTCACAATTTTGATTTCACGATTCGATTCGATTCACGATTATTTTTTTTAAACAAAATTTGATTTAAATTATAAATTGAAATGTGTCCTTTTATTATTGCTTGGACAAAATGCTGCACGTTTCTTTGTGAAATTGATCACAAGAAATCTAACCCCTATTATATACTAATAGAGCACTTGCATATTATTGCCCTTTTGTTGTTTTTGATTGCTTCTATTGTCCTCATTTGTAAGTCGCTTTGGATAAAATAACAAAATGTAAATATAATGTAAATGTAAATAACAAAACTAAATTGAAATTTTAAAACAAGGCCCAAATCAAATAAATAACACAAATTAAAAAAAAAAAAACTCTTCATACAAACAAATCGGGTTTTTTCCTTTAAAATTAGAGGCAGGCAGCCACTGCATTTTAATCATTATCCAAACAAAGATGCTGCATACTTGCAATATGAGCAGTTTTTAATCTAAATTAGATTGTATAATTTCCAAATTTGAAGCAAAAACAGAATGATTTGACTTCAGTTTTGTGAAACTATACATAAAAAATATCTGCATGAAAAACAGCAGACGAGCTGAATGAGACGCAGATTCACTCTCTGCCAGCAGGTGGCGCTTAAAGCGTTTCCGCTGTAAACAAAGCAGCGCTGCACTTATGAACTTTTAATATGCTTTATACCGAGGCAAGATGAAAAGTTGTAAGTTCCCCTCAGACATGGATTTAAATAAACTCCGACCCCTAATTGAATCGCGATTTGTTTAGCATCTCAACCGATTTGAATCGTCACATATTTTAATCGATTTTCAACCGGTTCGCAGTTAATCGTTACATCCCTAGTAGTCGATCATTAAGGAAACCATTTGACCTCTTGCTGTAGCAATTACTATATCTTTGTGTCCACTTTGGAAAAGATGACAATGAAAATATAGCAGGAAATGTGTGACTACATTTGTTGGGTTACAGACAAAACCTCTCACTAAATGTTACTTTTAACACTTGAACAAGATAATAAAATCAACGAAGCTAGCTAAAAATACATCATTCTTAAAATGGAATATTAAGAACATCTAAATGATTTTTAATCGACAAATAATAGATTTTTGTTCTATTTTTGAAATAAGTTTTTTACAAATGAGTGAATCCTACAATTAGACCTCATATGCTAAACAACAACAATACATTTGTTTTTCTTATTTAAAATAGTTGATGTAAGTGATCTAAGTGTCTCAAAAATAAAGTATGCATCACAATAATTCCTGGTTCATTTCAAAGACGATAAAAAGAAAAAGAAAAAGACTCAGTTCAGCAAAGGAGTCAGTTATAAACTCTAAATGGTTCACTGACTAAAAGCCCTAATGTACTTCAAGCAAAAACTAAGAACAAACTACTTTTGATGTAGAACAAAATCAGGCCAAAAGTTATTATTATTATTATTTTTTTCCCTTCAAGAGTTCAAAAAAGTTTGCTTCATCTGGTAAACACCTTTGAGTCACCATTGATCTGTGGTGATTACATAATCAGTATGTGCAATTCAATAATAATAAGAGAGTCTGATTCAAACTGCTAACTCACAAGCACATTCAAAGCATTCGCTGCATCCCGATTTTTGCCTACTCTTTTTATTTGTGTCTATAGTTCTGAACCAACCCCTCCTTAAAACCGCAATGGTTTGTGGGCAATATTAGCCACTCTTAAAAATAAAGGTGCTTCACGATGCGCCATAGAAGAACCTTTTTGTCTAAAAGGTTCCATAAAGAACCTTTAACATCTGAAGAACCTTTCTGTTTCACAAAAGGTTCTTTGTGGCGAAAGAAGGTTCTTCAGATTATAAAAAGGTAAGAAAGAGATGGTTCTGTAAAGAACCTTTGACTGAATGGTTCTTTGTGGAACCAAAAATGGTTCTTCTATGGCATCACTTGAAGAACCGTTTGAAGCACCTTTATTTTTAAGAGTGTAGAGTGTACATAGATCTGCACTTTCAATTACCACCTAGAAATAGTAGACCATCCGGATACCTTTAGGATACTAATTTTAACATACTAAGATTTAGGACAAGCTAATTCTAATTTCAAATACACTATTTAGAATGGATTTTATGCGGATTGGGACATAGCAAGTGTCCTGAATTCTTCTGGCTGGCTCATTAAAAATAATCGGATCATAAAATTCCTTTCTCTTCGAATTGGACTACACAGCTACTTTCGCTGTTTGTTGTTGCACTGATTTGTTGATACATCATGCTCTAAAGCCAGATTTAACGAAATAACTTCTGAAAACACATATTTCACCGACAGTAACTATTGTTGTCGCAGTTTTATTTTTTGTTTTTCGCATTTTAAAATCGCAATCTGAAGCCCTGCCACAACCATAAGAGCCCATCTAACTAGAACCACTGAGAACATCCAAACTATTCGTTGTTCCCAGAGGCTGTGAAGACATTAAGTAAGGACATTAACTCAGCAGGGAGTTGAGCTGGTGGGCTGTTAACATTCACGTGCTGACAGACGCTTTCGCACGCTTCATTTTTCAGACGATTACGTAAATAAGGCTAGCACCTGAAATCAATGAAAAAATTGGTTCGAGGGCTGCTAGCTCTAGCTGAACCTCATCCACACAAAGCCACTGATCCAAAAACCATTGCGCACACGCGGTTAGCTGCGTTTCAAACAAATCATAAACTATGTGCCTTCTTTTCAACGGACCTGACAAAGCAAAACAAGAAGGCATACGAACCATACATATTCTCCATCACACTGTTTACACGGAGCTACTCCTGTCACCTTGGAGAAATGTCTAACAAATGGCAGCTTTCCAGGAAAGGGGCCTCTGAAGAACCCCATCCACAGAAATCACATGACAGAATCACATTTCTGAATATAGGGCAATGAGTCAGAACAGACGAGTAAATTATGGGGTACTAATGACTGACCCATGTGGCTTACACTCATCTCTGCCTTCACTTCATAATGTCCATGTCCCATAAGAGAGATTCTTCTTCTATTTGCAACAATACGCAGTGGTAACAAAACAATTAATATAAAGGTCAAATATGTGTCTACTTATAGATTAGGTGGATATCACTTACAAAGATGTGTCTACTAATCATAAGACTTACTTTTCACCGTCATGTTGACGTCTAGATCACCGTGGATGTTATGTAAGGATATGTTTCTCTGTCATACCTCATTTAGTTTGGCTTGTAACAAGAAATCAGGAAATCTTGCTGTTTACTATGGAGGAAGTGTTTTAATTTGGTCTAGGGGCATGATTATGAACTTTCTCCTCAAGATGAAGTGGATGAATTGGACACTGAGGGCTGTTTCCACTTCTAACTGTTACAAGGGTAATCAGCGTCGAAGCCCCAGATTCCAGCAGCAGTCATCTGCTCCTTTGACACCAAAGTTTATAAACACAAGTGTTGCTATACTAACGCCGGCTCTGAAGATGTGGTCATAAAGCTCCTGACGCCAGCGCCTCCTTGTGGTGATGTCACTGATAGCTTTAATGGTTTCTTAGTTAAATCCTTCCTGTCTGCAGACCCCAACACATTCACCAGATACACTTCTGACCCGTCGGTCGGATATACTGGAGTTCAGTTCTGTGTAGTTTGGTTCTGACTCTCTGCTGCACGTAGTGATAAAGATATACAGTACCGTTCAAAGTTTGGGGTCATAAAGATTTTATTTTTTAATGTTTTTGCAAGAAGGCTCTTCTGCTCACCAAGGCTACATTTACTGGATCAAAAATACAGTAAAAACCGTACTATTGTGAAATAATATTACAAATTTAAAACAAGTGTTTGCCATTTTAATATATTTTAAAATGTAATTTATTCATGTGATGGCAAAAGTGAATTTTCAGCATCATTTCTCCAGTCTTCAGTGTCACATGATCCTTTAGAAATCATTCTAATATGCTGATTTGCTGCTCAAGAAACATTTCTTATTATTATCATGTTGAAAACAGTTGTGCTGCATAATATTTTTGTGGAAACCATGATACATTTTTAATTCAGAATTCTTGATGAATAGAACAGGCACCAGAACATTTAAGGGGAAATAAAACTTGGAATTAGAATGGCGTCACTGCACGGGGGCGAAATGAATGAAGCCCGTTTTCAAGGGCGATACGAAATGGACATCAATACAAAGTGGAAGAGTGTACAATACAGATCAAGCGCTTTCACTTCACTATCCGCCATTTTATATGGTAAAAGATTGTGAAATAAAGCGGATAGTGATTGCATTAGTAATCGGTAGATCTATGGACTATGGAAACACAAAACTAGAACATAAGAAGAAAAGACTGTATGTGACTTTGCATCTAGCACAGCCCCTACTGAGGAAAGCCCTCTCATTGTAATAAATAACAACGCAGCTAATTCCCTTCTTGTTTGGCAAAAGCTTGAGGGGGAATCTTCGTACTACATGATGGAAAAAGCTGTCTATAAAGCGAGACGAAGGTGAGGTAAAGGTGTATACAAGCGGCGGGCCCCTCCTTTGATTCACAGCTTCTTCCCCGGGCCCTATATCGAGGGTAAGCAGGCTCTGTGACACTGCGGTGTGTGTCAGTGGAAATACCCCATGGCTTCACACAGCTCCTCTCTGGCTGCCCGCAGGTCCACAAGCCGAGCTGAGTGATTAAAACATCTACCCCCTCAACAGGGGGCCTTGCTCTACTGAACGGCTTGAGGCTCCTATCTACAACATAGGAAGTACAAGAACCCCCTAGTGATGATTCATACCATTGCTAAGCATTGTTTCCCACCACGTGTGCCATTGCAACTATGACCGGGTTGTCAGGTGTGCTGTGGACAATTATCATACTTCCATCTCTATGAATTTAGTTATTGTTGTTTAAACAGTGGCTATTTCTGTTCATCCTTATGTCTTTTGTGGGTTTTACAAATATTAACCAATACAAGCATACACAGAGCTGTGACTAAACCTCATCCACTCCCTTGGTCCTCAATTGCAGCGAAACCTCGTAACTACTCCCCCCTGCGGCTCCATTTAAATTGATGCGCGCGTCTCGATATTGAATCACGCTTGTTTGCAATGCAAGGGTACCTAATACTGATGTTTGAATAATACCGCCTTTTCTTACAAGAAACACTATTCATAAAGCCCTGTTTTTATTCTGGTGCTGGAGAAGCGTATAAGACTTAGCAGGGTTGGCCCCCATCGAGTAGTAGCCGTATACTTTGTACGTTTAAATATCCCCTGTGCATCCAGTTCATCTCTTTAGCATGAGATTTTGGTCAATCTATAACAACAAAAATCTGAGCCTGCTGTGCAATTAATCGCATCATAATGGCACAATGCTTCGTCATAAAGCCGGTTCCGTGATTAGAATTAAATCCCATCACCTGCTTTTATATGGGCGGCATTTACTACAGAGCCAAGTTCATTGACAATAGCAATATCACGTTCATAATCGCAGATGAATCGCATTAGATTATGAACTCGATTCCGCCTAGCTTGTCAGTGATCTACGGCTCTGTGTATTAAATGCCGCTCCATCTGAAAGCAGGTGATGGCGATTTACTACCAATCACGTAACCGGCTTTCTAATAGATGTGCTTGACAATCGCATGCGATTAATTGCTCAGCACTAATCTGAGCTCCCATATAAATACAATAAACTGTATAACCTGTAAGTTAATGAAAACGTAATGCGAATCACATACTGCCTCAGGTGCGGCCGTTCTAATGACAGACACAAACATATCTCCGCCATTCGATGGTAAAAAACCTTGTTAACTCCATTTGAGCATGATTTTCATAAAATATTAAGTGTAAGTGTCTGATCATATATAAAGCCACAATACCAACTCTGACGATACGCAGTGTTAACTTATAAAAAAAAAAATGGGGGGGGGTCTGCTATATTTCAGTTTACTTATCAAAACTGCGGCAGTCTGATTAGATGTACTTACTCTGGTCTGTAGATTGGAAGCCAATAGACGAGACGTCCACCTAAAACCAAGTGGTGAGCTGCAAAATTCAGGAGGTCTGCAAAGATATCACTCAGGTGGTAAGCCATTGAAACAGGGACGTGACTCTCTCCAGAGCTGCAATGGGATATGAAACACAAGAAAATATAATCAACTCAGAAACTCAAAATGAATAGTCTGTCATCATTTACTTGCCCTCAAAATTTGTTCCAGTGGAGAAGAAATGAAGAAATCAAGTGAAATTTTAGAATGTGCAAAAGAATTCACCTATCACACATTAATAAAAATCTTATAAACATGTCAATTTAAAATTTGGTATTTTGCTCCCTTTGTCCAATTACATGGAAAAGAGCGACTAATACATTATACAAAACATTACCTTTTATGTTCCATGGGAAAAAGAAAGCCATAAGTGTTTTGAAACAACATGAGTGCATGTAAATTATGACAATTTTCATTTTTTGGTAAACCGTTTCATTAAGCACAAGAACCGGTTTCCTATACATGGATCAAGTCAACATCATAATCTGATACAGGAATCCAGTTTCAAGACATTATTTCTCAAGGCCTGAATTAACATAAGTAACTAGTATATAAATATATAAAGGTTTGTTGTTTTTTTTATTATGAATATGTTTGTATTCAGCAAGGACACATTAAATTGACATATCAAAAGTGACAGTAAAGACATTTATAATGTAACATAAGATTTATATTTCAAATAAATGCTTGTTCTATTCATAAAGGAAACATGGGGGGAGATTGTATCACAGTTTACAAAAAACATTGAACAGCACAAATGTTTTCAGTATCGATAATAAAAATGACATTTGTTTCTTGAGCACCAAATCAGCAAATCAGAATGATTTCTGAAGGATCATGTGACACTGAAGACTGAAGTAATAATACTGAAGAAATTCAGCTTTACCATCACAGGAATAAAAAAAATTAAATACAGGTATTTTAAATTGTAATATTTTCGCAATACTACTCTTTTTACTGTACTATTGATAAAAAAATGCAGGCTCGGTGAGCATGAGATACTTCATTTTAAAAAGCTTTTAAATGCTAGTGTAACTGTATAGTCTTGTACCATTTGTTGTGTTAGAGGTGAGGCAAAGGATGACTGGCTCATATCTATCCATTAAAAATGCAGGTGGATAAAAGTGATAGGCTTACAAGTCCTCAGGAGGTTTGATGATATCTTTATGAGATCCCGTTCTCCTTGTGGATTCACGAATACCATATGGAGCTGCACAAGGGAAAAGAAAAACACTTGAAGCTACAAAACATCAGTTAATACTGACAAACAAAAAAATAATGCGGCTTTAAAGGTGAAGTGTGTAATTTATGCACCACTAAATGTAATTGAACAATTCCCATGCAACTAAAAATCCAGCTAGTTTTTTGGAACATGGTAGCTGGTTTTTAGCTGGTCCAATCAGGTATACTATAGAATTTTAACATAAAAATAAATTATACACCCTTCACCTTCGAAGACCTTAAGTTTCTAGGAACATACGGTCTGTAACAATGGCATCAAACTGTGCATTTTTTCTCCAAACAGTTTTGGAAGCATCAGACACCATGACGTCCACATATAGACTCTCAGTCCCATACTGCCGCAGGTTTGCTCGGATGTTCTCATCCGGTCCTCTCCATTTCTGATTCTTCCTGCTGGCTTTTCCTGCAACAGTTTTAAATGCTCACAGGTGGGCACTCACAACAAAAGTATGACTCAACCTTCATTGTGTGAAAAACGGAAGGAGTGAAAGAGAAAATTCCTTAAATGCTTTAAAAAACATACCTATTCCATGGATAGTGTTATAATCAATGTCTGTTCCACATACATAAGCCCCAAAGCGCGAACATGCAACCAGAAGACTACCTGAAAAACAAAACGGAGTAAGAAAATTATCATCACAGAATTTAAGAAAATAATACAAGTGATCTCTGGAATATATCTGACTGTAGATCTTTATATCTGCTTGACACTTTAAAAGTACGGCCTATAAGGATTTCCAGGCAACCAAAGAGCGTTCAACTAAATAAGCACATCTGGCCTGCAGATCTCCGTGCATGTGGTGACAACAGACTTATGATAAAGCCCTGGCAACATCATGGCACGCTACAAACTGACAATAAGCCTCGCTTTGGGAAAGACACTGAGTCAGAAATGCAGCCCCATGCTGTTTAGAAAGCCAGCCATCCTTCATTTGACTGATGACACTCGAAAGTGGTACTTTTCAAAGTCAAAAGAAAGAGGAAAAGTGGGCCAACTGAGATTGAAAATTTCTGTGAGCCATCACCAAAAAAAAGAGATAGAGATCTGCTCCTGGTTTGTGTTAGAAACAAATAAGAAACAGAAGATAATGGCACATATCTTCAATCACCCAGACAAGCTGTCAGATGTGATTTCACTCAGAATGAGAAAGAAACACAAACACCTGCTTCAGTTTGGCCCAAAACGAAGCATCTAAACTGTTCTGATTAACAACATGCCAAACGAACACATTTTCCAAGACTAAATGAATTAATTTGCAGAATAAATTTATCTGACATCATAGTCGTGATGGATGAGAAACTTATACACTGACTTTGCTGAATGCCTTTTTATATTAAAATTTACTTTTTAATACTAGTTTTCGAAGAACCACCAATATAATGTTCAAATAATTAAGAAATTAACAAATAAAATATAAGTAAATTGATCAAATGTAATACTATTAAAAATGACTTTCAAATAAATACTGTTCTTTTAAAACTTTCTATTCATCAAAAAAAATCTGAAAATGCACTAAATATTAAGCAGCACAACTGTTTTCAGAATAGAAAATAATAAGAAATGTGTCTTGAGCACCAAACATCATATTAGAATGAATTCTGAAGAATTTTATTGTGCAGGAAGACCAGCCTTCATCACAGGAATAAATTATATTTAAAAAATATAAAAAAAGAAAAAATATTTAATAATATTCACAATATTACTGTATTTTCGATCAAATAAATGCAGCCTTGGTGAGCAGAAGAGACTTCTTTTAAAAACATTTAAATATATTATCGACTCCAAACTTTGTAACAGTAGTGTATATGACGGCTATTTTATAACAGCCTCAAATGTGGCTCATCCAATCAGATATTCATGTCTGAATTTATGTCAAGAGACATAAATGGCTGTATTTCAAAGACTTCTATGCACACAGACATTTCCTCACCTGTTCCAACAAAAGGATCATAAACCAAATCATCAGCCTTTACTTTGGCATGATTGGCCATGATGAAGGAGAGGCCAGCGTCCATACTAGTGTTCCCAATGAAATGTCTCTTCTTCACACTGTAAGAGCGAATTAATTCTCTCTGTCCATCTGCAATCTGAAGAGAAAACCAACTGTTTTAAATGTAATAGTTGATACAGTATGTTACCTTATATTTCAAGGACATCATACAGCTTTACTTTCTAAAGTACAAATCAAACATTTTACAAATCCATACAATAGTCATATGTGAAGCCTTGTAAAGACTATGGAAGAAATGTTCTGAACCGTTATAAGCAGCTCACCCATCTGCCAAAATACATATGGAAAGGCTCCTCTGGGATGTCATTAGGATCAGAGCCATAATCCTCCAGCAAACAGAAAATATGTTCCGGATCCTTTAGATTGACTGTCCCTTTAAACGGCAAGAAGTCTAGAGCCTGTTTTCACAGTCCATAACAGAAGACATTCAAAATTGCAATTAAAGCTGTTGCCAAATTAATGCCAATTATGGACTGTATGCCACAGAATCAGGTATTCAAAATGCACACATATGTAAAATACAGCAACATACTTACATCAATCTTTTCGATTCTGTCCTTAAACACTAAAGTTTTGTTGAAAGTGTAGACATTGATCTTATAAGTAGAATTTTGTTGTAGATATGGAGCCTGTGAAGAATTAATACAAAATACAGTTTATTCTCTAGATATAGATACTCTCTATAAATCATATTGTACTTTATTAGGAGGGGGAACATAAACAAACCATGTTTTCTGCTGGATACTCCAACAACGACGTCCTAAGCTCCTCTATTGTTGTTCCATGACCCCAAAGTTCAAAAGCAGACCTTGAAGTCAATATTAAACTTTATATAAATACAACAATTCAATAGTTATTACAGTTTTTTTAGTTTAATAAAAGACTTTACAATAAGATCTTTCATTTGTTAATGTCAATTAACAACCTAACCCAATGAGCAATATATATATTAATATTCATTAATATTTGTTAAAAATACAATTGCTTGCTGTATGTTGATGTCAATTCACAGTGTGTTATCTAATGTTAACTACTTTTGGTATTAAAGGGGTCATATGATGCGATTTCAAGTTTTCCTTTCTCTTTGGAGTGTTACAAGCTGATTGTGCATAGATAAGATCCCTGAAGTTGCAAAGACTAAAGTCTCAAAACCAAATAGATATTCTTTATCAAATTTAAGACTCAGCCACGCCCCCCTAAAATGGCTCGTTCTAACACGCCCCCACATATCTACCTCACTATGTGGAAATATTTGCATAATGCGGCCCAAATTTAACCGCAGTTAGTGTTGAAGCAGCCATGTCAGGGAGACACTGTATGTTTCTAGGCGAAAGCAAAATCATTTATTTGCCTTCCCGAAAGTTAATGCATCTTGATTAATCTTTAAGATTACTACAACAGAACAGCAATGCCATTTATGTACACCGTTTTCGTGAATGAGGAGAGGAGGTAATTCTGACTTTGCTATGATAATCTGTCGCTTCTGAATCAGCTACTGTTTTTTTTATTAGTTTAAGTATTTGCTATTGCTTGTTCAAATGTGGAGTTTTGCACATCGTGTGTGCGCGTGAGAGAGAGAGAGAGAGAGAGAGAGAGAGAGAGAGAGAGAAAGAGAGAGAGACAAGTGTCAACAGCAGTCTTATAACCGTGGCTTGTTGACTGCAAACACAAACGCATCTTCATCACTGTGTTGTCACTCGACTCTGTTCCACCTTTCGGCTCCTGTCCTTTTACTTATTTTGAAAGATCAAGCTCGCGAGCTTATGGTAAGGGGCTTGCGGTCTACTTCTCCGACCGCTGTGCTTGCTGTCGCTTTTGTTTCGCTTCCAATCACAAGGCATCATGGGTCTCGCGGGCGTCTGTCCCTAATCAAGCAGACGATGCGTCTCTGTCTTTTCGGCCATGCATGGACTTTGTCGAAAAGAAGCGTTCCCATAGACAGAGCCCGTCGCCATAGAGGCCGCTAATAATACATATCCCTCTTGACAACAAGTATGTGTTTTTGACAACCGCTAAGCTGATCAACAATATTCTGTGACACCAATACCCACATAACTCGAGCTTTAAAATATCACATCATGACCCCTTTAACCCTGTGTTACGTAAGACACTGAAATACTTCATCAAGTATAAACACTAATGATCGAACTCTCTATATGGTGACAGCTTGTGGGGTGAGCTGTCGCGTGGGCAGGGAAGTCTGTCGCGTGAAGTTACTTGCGACCCTAGCGGGTATGCACCTGGTTCCCTGGAGTTATTAAGTCATAATGAAGACACCCATGTTTTCACCCATGCAATATTCACACATTGGTCTTAAGCCATCATGAGTCTTAATTGGTCAAACGGTCACAGAATCATATAATATGCAAAGTAACTCATGATTTCGGTTACTAAATGTCGCCCTGTAAATGCAATTAGATTAGTATTTATAAAAGTTTGTCATCCTTAGCATTATACATGTAATGTAAGTGTAAAAAAATACCACAACCTACTTTCCACAAACCGTTCTGGACATGACACTCCGTATATCATCTTCCGATAAGCCATTTAGTTGCCAAAAGGGAGACTTATGAGGAAAGAGTAAGAGTTGTTAGACAATAAATAACATAGCAATTAACTTATGTCATGTGAAAAACAATTTGGGATCACCTTTTCGTTGAATGTTTCTGATGTATCAAATGGACGCTTCCTTAGAGACAGCAATGCTTTTATTTCCTGTAAACAATCATTCAAATTGTGATATATGAATATCTACCCAATACAGTTCGAGCTTAGATTTCAATTAAAATATTTAACTCTACAATACTGAATTCAACTGCGAGTAATGAGCTCTCTAATACAAAATACACTCTGACAGTTTAATTCTAGCATTTTGACACAAAGGTCTGAGTGAACTGAAGGTTTACAGTTCGTACCGGTAATCTAAAATCGACATTATCATGTGCAAGATGAAGTAAATATTGTCTGCACGCCCGACCACAGTGGAGAGCCATGTTTGTGTGCTACATTCAACATCATCCGATGAGTAAATTGTGCTCGTAACAACAGTTCCTATTTGGCATCCCCGGACGTAAATCGCCTAAGCGAAAGTCTTGTAAAAGGATTAGACGTTTGTACTTTTCAACGCCTGTTTTAACTACTGTAACTCATACCCATGAGTAAAATTAAGTAAATTGCCTTTGTGGTCGAAACAATTGTCTGTTCGTGAAAGCCGAGAGATTTTTATGTATTTAGTTCTTTTTGAAAATGGAAAAGATTTAGTGTCACCTGATGATATCTTTTAATCTTATCTAAACGCTCATTAACTTCTTAAGAGGATACAATCTTCCCTATCATTGGTTCATCATCTCGCACAGTGACATGTTTCTCGTGTTCTCATTGGTTGGTTTACACGTCAATCACTCTCACCAGAGGTCAGAAAAGTATCTGCTGCTCAACTTGTAACGTATCCACTTCCACAGCATGACAACCATCCTCAAGAAGCCAAACAAGGGCGGTAAGGTTTTATTACAATACACCTAACGTGTGATGCATACATTTCGATGTCAAATAAATCTTTGTAAAGTTGATTACATTGTTAAACTAAGCTGTCACAGATTGTCTCTACTCTAATAATCTTAATAGTTTCATATATGGTATTGTTGTATATTTGCTTCAACTTAAACTTATTTCAGTTAGCAAAATTCGTTTAGCTTTTCATCTAACATTTATATTTTATTTTATTTCAGTTAACACAAAATGTTTTGAATAGTTTTAGATTTAGTTAACAATATTTACTCTGTCCTGGAATATTTTTCCTAGAATTGAAAATGAATTAGTAACTTGTGTGGTTCTTTCTAATAATAAAAAAAAATATCAGCGTGTGATATCAGCATTTAATTTGTATACATTAATATATCTATATGACATAGTTCAGCTTAAGTGCCCAGATTAGTATTGATTACATCGGGTCAGTCTTACTTGTAGACTTCATGAAGCTTTAAGTTATTTAAAGGCTGTACGACATGCAATCTTCCCACTCACAGCCTGTGTTGTGCCAACAGTGAAGCCTGCTGAAAACTAGAGGCGTCCTGTGAGCCAAAGGTCACCATGGAGACAGACCATGCACCTACGCAGCCCAATGACGACTGCGTGAAGACCTGCACTGTATCCGTCCTGCAACTTCGTGACCTCTCTCTCAGAGAAGCTTTCGTGCCAGAAATAGGGCCTAATCGTACACTGCGTCCAATCCACGAGACCACATCCGCACCCAACACAGGGCTTGATTCCCCCACAGCCTCCTAACGAGCATCCCAGCGAGGGGGCAGACTGCGTCAAGGCCTTTAGCAGCTGGCTACAAAAACAGACTCAGAGAGTAAAAGCCCACCTTCCGTCCACTCTCACAATCACAGAGATAGCACCGAGCTCTGCCAGGCATATGGGGAAGAGCGATGAAGTGGAGACGATTGCGGCCGCGTGTGGCGGTCGGGCCTAACCTGTTTGAAAGATCGTCCCATCTCTATAAACTAGGGGAGTTCTGCTGCGAGCACCACGCAAGCAAGGCGGGTGACACTTTGAATAGAGATGCTGTGGCCGGGAGAGATGATGGAGTGCCATCAACCTTGTAAGTGATTTACGCATGATGACACCTGTGCCTGCCTGTTCAACCATTGCTTTAGTTTAAGACATCCATTTTACTTGCACATGGTTTAAAGTCATTGTCTCGTTCCCCTCGGCCAAACTGTTTCAATTGAGATTAAACTGATTGTATGAAATTCACAGTACCAATTGGTACTATCTGTTATGTATCTATATACTTTCCATTTTGGTGAACTATTACTTTAACATGTTTTTTTTTCAGCAGGGCACTACAAAGCCTGTTCTGGATACACTGCCATGATCTGCGTGAAGGAGACACAGGATCAAGCATTCAACCTTTAGTGAACTCTTACAAGAACATTATATTGTTGACACACATGTTTTACTATTGAAAAACCTTTCAAAAAGGTTCTCATATATCTATATACACTACCGTCAAAGTTTGGGGGATCATAGATTTTTTATATTTTTTTAAGAATTTTCTTATGCTCACAAGCTGTGTTTATTTTGTCAAAAATACGTAAAAACAATTTCATATTGTGAAAGATCCTTACGAGGTAAAAATAACGATTTTTATATTTTAAATATACTGCACATCTCATTTATTCCTGTCCCATGCAAAGCTGAATTTTCAGCATCATTACTCCAGGTCTTCAGTGTCACATGATCCTTCAAAAAAATAATTCTAATATGCTGATTTATTATCAACGCTGGAAACAGTTGTGCTGCTTAATATTGTTTTGGAACCTATGATACTTTTTTTCTTTGATTCTTTGATGAATAAAAAGTAAAAAAAAAAGAGCATTTATTTAAAATAGAAATATTTTTTTAACAAAATATACTACCGTTCAAAAGTTTGGGGTTCGCACCTTTTCTTATTCTTTCTTTTTTTGAAGAAATTAAACTTTAATTCGCAAGGAGTCTTATTGAAAGAATGATGCCAAGATTTATATTGTTAGATGTGTTTTTTATAATATATATACTTTAGAATAAATGCCTGTTTCTTCGTTTATACAACTTTTATTCATCAAAAAATGCCTGAAAAAGTAGGGCAGAGTTTTTCCAAAAAATTGTTTGGCAGCACAGCTGTTGCCAACACATACGACGTCATTCAAATATAAATCAGCATAATTAGCATGATTTCCTGAGGATCCTATGACACTTTAGACCTGGAGGAAATGATGCTGAAAATTCGCTTTGCATCAAGGATAATTATGATTTTTAAAGTATATAAATCGAACCTATATTTACTAACATTTGCATATTACTATTTTTTCGGTGTAATTTTTTGGTTCAATAAATCCAGCCTGGATGAGCAATAAAATAAATTTATGTGTTAAATAGTATGCAGAAAATCGGCCAAACTGTTTACTGGTAGTGTGTGTGTGTATAATTAGGGGAGTAGATATTATATATTACACTATACCATTATATTATATCGGTTTCTGCACATATGAAAGTACAGGTAAACGTTTTCTGTATGTATGGGTTGCTATTGAAGGTTTATTATAAATATACATTACTAACATAAAAATATATAATATATATTTTGAATGAGCATTGTGCTTGTTGTTTTTTGAACACAAAAACGTGTTAAAAAGTAAACAGACAAACAAATGCAGGTTAGTTCTTTATTTTGTTTACGATGGGGCCTTATGCTATCTGCACGGCCAGCGTGACATCAGTGTAATATGCAAATAGCATACTGACACATGATATAAAATCTATGTCCTCAGAAAAAATGGCAGGTAAACACATATTTGTAAACTTCGTCGAGGGGCGGTTAGTGTCATCATTCCAGAAAAACAGAACTGTTCTTGCATCATCATTGATTGTACAGAATTACAAAAACAACACTCGCGCAGATTTCCTAGACTCTGCCTGTCCAAATCCCATTTTAGCGGTATCGATGACCCATTCCGTGTGAGGTTGAAAGGCCAAGCTATTATTGGATTAGAGAGTTCCATTCATGCATCATAGCTATTTCACAAAAGTCTTTTCCCAGCTCGTACCTTGAAATCATATTCAGCTTTTCAGGTAAACGGGAGAATACCAACTGTTCTCTGTAAAAGTTTAATGATTCTGTCAAATGTATCAATATTTTGCATTACCATTTTGCGTGCTTTTTCCCCTAAAGCAATTGAAAAGCAGCTGCAGTTTTTCATAGCTTCAAATTTGATTAGCCCGTCTGGCTGACAATATAACTAACAGAAAACATAGCATTATGAGTATTATATCCCTGAGGCACATATCTGTGACCTTTTGTCAGATTGACTAGGACTGCTAAACAGATTGATTAGGACTGCTATTATGAGTAACGTTGCTCTGGGCATCTCAAACACTAACGTATTTTGAGTTCCTCTAACTTCCTGTACATTTAGCTCATAGAGTTCAGCTTTTGAAGTAACTGGTCCGCCTGCAAAATGAAGACGTACAAGGGTTAGCAATGCATTTGCACACTCCAAAGCAAGGGTAAGTCAAAAAATCCTATGATTTAAAATGTAAAGAAAACATTTTATAGTAGTAGAATTGGTTAGACTGCGACATTTCTCCATCTGAGAGATCCATTGGAGCTGTCGAAAAACAAAAAGGTTTTCATTCTCCTGCCACTGTGGCTTGTTTCAATTTAATACAATTTGCTTGCTCCAATTACATGACAAAAGGCCTCATTCAACAGACGTAAGAAACAGCAACGTCTTGCTACGCTCAGAAAACATTTTGTTTGTTAATGCATCAATAACCTGCTCCAAGGGAATGTGATTATTCGTTTTAGTGGATGTAATTTAGTTGTGAACTAAATTATAGTGAATAGTGGATTGTATTGTTGGTCGGTTCTTTTGATTGCTTACAGTAATGAACCAATACAAGTTTAACCGGCTAACTCCCACTGGGGCGTGGACCTCACCACCTCTTTAAGCCCGATTAACGTGACCTTCTCGTACAGCTTGCGAGCGATACAGGAGATGCGGACTTGTGAATCATAACTCAAGCAACGTAGGGGCCAGTTGGAACCAACCTTATTTTAAACGACAAAGATAGGTGCGACACGTCAAAACATAATTCATGTTGTTTTATATGCTCAATAAATAAGGACTTGATTTTTGTATTAATGGCAGATGTTTTCCATTACCTAACGTTCATCTCCTCACACTCATCACATTGTTTTTCTGAGTATCTCCTTTCCCGTTTTCCTATACCCCACCTTTCTCTCCCTAACAAACCCCAAAAACTGAATTTGCACAAATGACTTGCTTAATAAAGCATGCTATGTGTAACTACACGCTTAAAAATACGGGGCTTCACAAGGTTGGGTCTAAGCGAAGGCCGACAGAAGAACCATTTTGGTCCACAAGAACCATTCAGTCAGAGGTGCTTTAATCAGAACCATCATCCTTGTCTTACCTTTTTATAATCTGAATGAACCTTTCTTTTTGCCACAAAGAACCTGTGGGAAACAGAAAGTCTCCCGTGCTGGCATGTGTTAAAGGTTCCGTAATGAACCGTGAGACACCGCAAGGTTCCTTTCTATGGCAGCCGGGAACACCAGATTTACCTGTGTAAGAGTAGGCGGGAAGTTCCGACCGGGCTGTTACGTTGTCACATCTGAACTCATTCGATTTTTTCAAGTCTGATACTAGCGAGAAAGCTCGCACAAGTAGCCTACTGTGGTCATGAAACTCCATACTTACCCCACGCGCTCGGACCTTCCTGTCACAGCGGGGGGACCTAAGGGAAGCTCTGGGCCGAGAGAGGTACAATGGTGCCCACCATTCGTCTATTGGGGACCAAGCCAGATAGTGATAGGAGTACTCCAGGGTGGATATCGCGAATCACAGCCACAGAGGTTGTGCATCGGAACAACAGCTTTTGAATTCCAGACAAATACTTAAGCAGAAAGGAACACGTGCAACAAGACGGAGGTGGAATTAGGGGGGGCGGTGACCGGGGCGTCATGAGGCCCGGGCTTTCTGGCATATGCTGGGGTCTGCACCGCTGGCGGAATGGACACAGCGAGTGTGACGACGGCGGAGGATCAAAAGGGTAGCTACATCATTACCGTGGGGCAAATGTGCAAGCAGATGCCATGTGACGTCAGCACACGAAGAGGGAGTAGGCCTATGGTAAAACAGATAAGTCCTCTAAGGAATGTACCAAAAGAAAAATGAGTTCAAAATACCAGAGCTATAAAACTCGGGGGAAATGAGCGGAGCTACTGGCAATCAAGGGCCGCCAAGACACATGACCGGGAGAAGACGGGCCGACGATGGATACAGGGGGGCAAAGAAAAAAAAGGCAAGGAAGTATGGTTAGGACACGTCCAGCGAGGACTGGGAGACGCGGCTTACCAGTTCATAGCATGTAGTGTATGGGAGAGTGAGCCTCATCAGCAGGACCAGCGGCAGGATGTAGACATCTAAAGAAAACACGTCACAAACCCCGGAAGGCAGGACGCAGGCCCAGGGCTCCCGCACGAGGGGACAGGAACATCAGTTGGGGGCAGTCAGTGCATCAAGCGTCTGATCGTGGGTCCCCTATCTCAGGTGTGTGGGTTATTGCGGCTGCCACTTCAAACGTATGCAAGTCGGCTGGCGCTATGACATCCTAACGACCTGTCTGGGCGAGCGTCAACATCAGTTCAACATAAAAGTCTGGCTCCGCATCAGGGTGTGGAAGGCAGAAATCCAGTAGGACGATCCTAGTTAGCCGACCTTGTAAAAAATAGCAGCTGTTAGATATATTTTAATGGAATAAAGCTCCAAAAAGTATTAAGCAGGCTCTTAAGACAATGTGTTCTCGAAAATAATGATGGGACGAGCCTACGACCGAAATATTATATTGATAGATAATCTTATAGAGTCTGTGGTCATGAAAGTCTTTTGAAAAACTGGTGCTGGCCCACCTGAAGGACATCACTGTACCCTTGCTGGATCCTCTTCAGTTTGCCTACAGAGCAAACAGGTATGTGGACGATGCAGTAAACATGGGACCGCATTATGTTCTGCAACATCTAGACAGACCAGGGACTTACTGTATGTGAGGATCCTGTTCGTGGACTTCAGCTCGGCTTTTAACACGATCATCCCAAACCTCCTCCTGCCCAAACTATCTCAGCTCTCCGTGCCCACCTCGTCTGTCAGTGGATCAACAGCTTCCTGACAGACTGGCAGCAGCTAGTGAGGCTGGGAAAATTCACATCCAGCACTCGTACGATCAGCACTGGAGCTTCTCAGGGTTGTGTTCTCTCCCCACTGATCTTCTCCCTGTACACCAACGACTGCACCTCTAAAGACCCCTTTGTCAAGCTCCTGAAGTTTGCAGATGATACCACACTCATCGGCCTCATTCAGGAGTTTGACGAGTCTGCTTACAGACAGGAGGTCGAGCAGCAAACATGGGACTGCATTATGTTCTGCAAAATCTAGACAGACCAGGGACTTATGTGATGATCCTGTTTGTGGACTTCAGCTCGGCGTTTAATACTATCATCCCAAACCTCCTCCTGCCTAAACTAACTCAGCTCTCCGTGCCCACAGCCGTCTGTCAGTGAATGACCAGCTTCCTGACAGACAGACATCACTTATTGAGGCTGGGAAAATTCTCATCCAGCACCTGTATGATCAGCACTGGAGCTCCTCAGGGTTTTGTTCTCTCTCCACTGCTCTTATCCCTGTACACCAATGACTGCACCTCTAAGGACCCCTCTGTCAAGCTCCTGAATTTGCAGACGACACCACACTCATCGGCCTCATTTAGGACGGTGACGATTCTGCTTACAGACAGGAGGTCGAGGCACAAACATGGGACTGCATTATTTTCTGCAACATCTAGACAGACCAGGGACTAATGTGAGGATCCTGTTCGTGGACTTCAACTCGGCCTTTAACACCATCATCCCAAAACTCCTCCTGCCCAAACTAACTCAGCTATCCGTGCCCACCTCCGTCTGTCAGTGAATCAACAGCTTCCTGACAGACAGGCAACAGCTATTGAGGCTGGGAAAATACACATCCAGCCCCCGTGATACGATCAGCAGAGCTCCCTCATGTTGTGTACTCTCCCCTCTGCTCTTCTCTCTCTACACGAATGATTGCACCTCTAAAGACCCCTCTGTCAATCACCTGAAGTTTGCAGACGACACCACACTCATCGGCCCCATTCAGGACGGTGACGAGTCTGCTTAAAGACAGGAGGTCGAGCACAACATGGGACTGCAATTATGTTCTGCAACATCTATACAGACCAGGGACTTATGTGAGGATCCTGTTTGTGGACTTCGGCTCGGCTTTTAACACTGTCATCCCAAACCTCCTCCTGTCCAAACGAACTCAGCTCTCCGTGCCCACCTCCATATGTCAGTGGATCAACAGCTTCCTGACAAACAGACAGCAGCTAGTGAGGCTAGGAAAATTCATTTCCAACACCTGTCCTATTAGCACTGGTGCCCCCCAGGGATGTGTACTCTCCCCACAGCTCTTCTCTCTCTACACGAATGACTACACCTCTAAAGACCCCTCTGTCAAGCACCTGAAGTTCGCAGACGACACTACAGACATCGGCCTCATCAAGGATGGAGACGAGACTGCTTACAGACAGGAGGTCGAGCAGCAGGCTGTCTGGTGCAGTCTCAACAAACCTGGAGCTTAACCACCTCAAAACTGTGGAGAATGACCGTGTACCTTCAGGAAAACCCTCCCTGTACTCCCCCCACTCACACATCTGGACATCACTGTGACTGCAGGGATCTTCAGTTTTCCCTTGGCAACCACACTATCTCTCAGGACCTGAAGTGGGTGGGACACTCACATAGACTCAATTGTTTAAAAAGGCCCAGCAGAGGTTGTACTTTTTTCGCCAGTTGAGGAAGTTCAACCTGTCACAGGAGTTGCTGAAACAGTTCTACTCTGCCATTTATTGAATCTGTCCTCTGCACTTCAGTAACTGTCTGGTTCAGCTCAGGTACCAAATCTGACCTCAGAAGACTTCAGATGGTAGTCCGGACTGCTGAGCGAATCATTGGTACATCCCTCCCTTCTCTCCAAGAACTGTACTTTTCCAGAGTGAGCAAAAGGGCTGGCAGGATCACTCTGGACCCCTCACATCCAGCACACTCCCGCTTTGAACTGTTGCCATCTGGTCGACGCTACAGAGCTCTGAGCACCAGAACGGCCAGATACAGGAACAGTTTCTTCCCTCAGGCATCCATCTCATGAACACTTGACAATAACTGTGGAACACACAACACTATTATACATTTATATACTTATTTATCTAACACACATATTCAGTCTACACCTCAAATTTGCACATATTATACAGTACCTGTACATACAAAAACTTTCTATTGTAATATACCTGCACATACATTTGTCAATTTATGTATTTTTATTCCTTATTTACTTTTTCTATTTTTTTTCTATTTTATTTTCTGTTTTTTGGTCTGTCGCTGTCATTCTGTTGCACTGTGGAGCTTCTGTAACTAAAATAAATTCCTCGTATGTGTAAACATACCTGGCAATAAAGCTCATTCTGATTCATTCTGAATATTGTTTCAAAGCAGTTTTACAACCGTAGTACGGTGACTGAGAAGTGCAAAGCAAATCGCAATTCTGAAAACAAAATAACAAATTACAAACGCAAATGCAAATGCAAATGCAAGTCTAAAAAACAAAATAACAATTTTGAAAGCACAACAACAATTCAGAAAACTTTATAAAAAGTCAGAAAACACAACGACAAACCTAAACAAATTAACAAGCAGAAAACCAAGGACAAATCAGAACAAACAAGAAAGGTAGTAAGTTTTGAGACAGCTACTAGTTGGATTAACTCACCAGCGGAACTGGACGAGATAATCTTCAAAATCAAAAAATACGGGGTGTCTGTTTACATTTAGTTAAAAGTGGCTGTAAAATATCAGCTCTAGTGGTGCAGATGGATAAGTGCTTGACCTTGGTTTTTTGATGTGATCGACCCGGGTTCGATCCCACCTTTGCCAAACTTTTTTTTCCTCCCTTTGCAAATCTCGTATCACATTGTAAATGCTTTTATGTTTCAATAAAAATTAGGCATACTCAACAACGTAAATATGAAAACGATCGGGGATGTTTAGGGAGGGCTTTGTACCAATAAGGCAGCATCTATTTAATAATTTTAATAAAAATGATAATTTACACTCAATGTGTTATTATTGCAAACTGTTTTATAATGTACTACAATACTGAAGTGCAGATAATTGCCACTATTTGCAACAATAGTATACTTGATAGTAGAAATCCTGCTATTTTTAACATAGTGTAAATAGGTATTTGACCTTGGTGTAAATAGTATATTGCTAAAAAATACTGCTATTTTTCACTTAGTGTAAATATAATTTATTGCTAATACGAGATTTGAAAAGGGAGGAAAAAATTTTTTGGCAAAAGGTGGGCTCGAACCCGGGTCGATCACGTCAAAAAGCCAAGGGCAAGCACTTATCCATCTGCATCACCAGCGCTGATGATTTACAGCCACTTTTAACAAAATCTAAATAGACACCCCGTATACGTTGATTGACAGATGTCTTGTCCAGTCAGCGGTGAGTAATCCCAAACCAATGGCGTTGTCTCAAACTATACCTACCTCTTCCGGTTTGTCTGATTTGTCGTTGTGTTTTCTGATTGTTATTTTGTTTTCTGATTTGTCGTTGTGTTTTCTGACCTGTTATTTTGTTTTTTCGAATTTGTCATTGTGTTTTCTAACTCGTTATAATGTTTTCAGAATTGTGATCTGCTTTGCACTTCACGGCCACCGTACCAGCGCGCAAAGAGAACAGTGACAGCGAGAAAGCAAAAGTGAATAATGGTAAAGAGAAACACCCTAAAAAATACCATACAAAATAGGCTACATCTATTCTTGAATGTATGCTGCAAGAAAGGAAAGATTTATAAATAAATAAAACAAATCCACTTAACGACAGGCATGTATTAAAACACATTTTGTAATTTTGTTGTCAAATTTCATGTGAAATCATGTTGAATATACCATATATACTTGGCATGGTTATGTTACTTCATTTATAGAAGCCTAGACTTAATTTATTCTGTTCACAGGAATTATGAAATTCTGAAGAAAAAACTCACTTTATGAAATATAATTACATGCTCATAAGATGCATGTTCAAAAGCTGATAATAGCAAGCATTTCCATTCGATTATGTGAAATATTGCATATTTCTAAGCTTCTAGCAGTTTAGGATATTTCTTCATATGATATTGCCAGAATCTAGGGATATTTATTCAATAGCTTTGGTTTCACCATTATTTATTTTTAATGATTAAAAATGCCCCATGATCTGTCTTGTTCTAGTATAACCAAAACACTAAAACCTAAAATATTCAAATCTTTAAAGTGCATGACACTGTTGCAAACTTTAATGGATAGTATTTACCATGGGGTTTTCAAATCATAATCAAATATGGTTTTAATGATAATTAAAATATGAAACTATAATGCTAACTATTGGTAATTTTATCACAGTTTATCATCAAAGCGGTAACCATTTAATCCCTACTTGTAACCCTCAAACTGTTTATAAACTTGGCAACCCCTCATAAATCTTTAGTGACCCTTAGTGGGGGTCGTGACCCCTGGGTTGTGAACCACTGATTTAAATTATATGTTTTGAATCCCCTTTTGAAACTGATTAGTTGAGAATCTCCAACAGCAATGAATAAGACACATCTGTGTTATTCTTTATTTACCGCCTATGTCTAAGGTATACTATTTCATTGTATTCAAGCAGCCAGCGCAGCAGATTTTGAGCAAAACCTCCCTACAGAATAACTCAGACGGAACTCCCGACCAGTTAAAGGTTACTAATCAAGACAGGCAGGAAGGATAAGTGAGTGACAATACACTGTTAAACTGCTCTGTTTAGCAGGTCAACCGAGCAATTAATCCTGAGCACTCCAATATGTCAGGATGCCACATTTACCGCCTTAATGTATGCAAATTATGTCATTAAAATGCATGTTCATGTTTAGTCTCTAAATTAAGAGCTCATTTGCACTCCCAACAATCCAGAGATTCATTATTACAAATTACAAAAATAATAATGACTCAAGACATCAAATTTACTCTCCTTGTACACACCCTCCCCTATTTATGTTATGAATGTGAAAATAATTTTTGTGACAACAATCAGCAATTTGCAGCCACTGTATTGGAGGTTGTCAGCTGGCCAAAGCTATTATGGTATCTCTTGTTCTGCGGCTCCATATGATACATAATATACCAGAACATGACCGTATGCTATTACAGTCTGCTGTGGTATATTGTAGGAATGCAAAGGATTGCAAAAAAAAAAAAAAAGACAGAGAGAGAAGATTGGTGATTGTGGGACATAGAAGATGATCGTGATGGCGACTGTAAATACCAACTCCCCGCCTTAGAAATAACTGGGAAAATATGAAGTTAAGTGCTGGCAAAAAACAACGGATCTCATGCGTTTCTAAATGATTCATGACCAAAATATCACTCATCATTGAGGAAATCATGTTTTGTCTAAAGCTGTGTAGAATTATTCATGAGGCATCGGCTGTGTAAATAGATCCTGTTGATTAAAATGGAGGAAGTTGGGGGGTGCAGACAACTGCAACTCATGAATCTCTGAAGGGAGAGAGAGAGAGAGAGGGAGATACATGTAGGGAAAATATTCAGATTTTTCAATCATGTTCTGCCCTACTTCTAACTTCCTCTTTCATTCCATACATCCCGCTGAGATGTTTGCCATTTCCACTGGTCACCGTCATACTTGGCTTTATGAATCTGACTCAGCCGTGTGTATTTTTATGAAATTAAATGGCTAAGCCTTTACAACAACATTTTTGACAGGCTAAGAGTTGCCATTTGAGACAGAAATCTAAATATGCCTTTTTTTTTTTTTTACTTTTCACCTCTGATCATCTCTGTTGATATTTAAAGTCAATGTGGATTGATGTTCGCAACCGTTTACTTCCGTAATGTGACATTGCAAACAGGAGTGAAATAAGATGTTCAACAAGATATAAAGCAAATGTGAGTTTGTTAAAACAATGCCTAGCTATTTGGCTAACATTATCTGTTTATTATATTATACGTGTCTGCATGGTTTAAAAGTTTGGGGTCAGTAAGATTATTTTTTAAAGAAATGAATACTTTAGTCCACAGGATGAAGTAAATTGATTAAAAAAAGAAAGACTTTTTACATGTTACAAAATGTTTACTAAAGGCTGCTGAAAATTCAGCTCTGCCATCATAGGAATAAAGTTTATTTTAAAATAGAAAATTGCAATTTTAATAAGTAATATAAGAAATAATATTCTGTATAATGTTATTACTTATTAAATTAATGCAGCCTTGGTGAGCATATTATATTCTCAATTCCACTACAAGTAAACGGGGTCATATTTTATTTCAAGCTGACTTTCAGCTCTAATTAGTTCTGTAATTCCAAAACCTAAAAATCAGCTCAAAATATTTGTCATACTTTTCTTTCTTGTTTTTCTTTCTTTCTCTCCTTTATTCTTGTGGTGCAATTAGTCAATAAGTGTCATCAGGGTGTAATTTTCCTGTGGCTCTAGAGTGAGTCACTTGGCATTTACAGCTAAAGTGATTGACACAAAACATTTTTTATGCAGAACTGAAAGCCCAAGAGCAAAGATTAGAGAATTTAAGTATATCCAGGTGATCATGCACCCACCGAATAGACTGCTAACAGAATTCTAACATGACGCTTTCTCCAGGTATTATTTTGATAGCACCACAGCGTTTTTAATTGAATTACCAAATTAACATATATCTTATTTACTGTAATCTCTACAAATTAGCCTGACACATACAAAAAAAAAGAAAGAAAAAGACCTAAAGGTTGAGTTAGGCCAGTATTTCCACATTCTACCAGCAGGAGGCAGTGTTATTACAGCCTTCTGCAAAACCTTTGAAGTGCGAACAGCCTTTTACTCTCAGCTGTTTCATCATGTTTGTTCTTTTCAACCATCTGCACTTCTAATTTTCTTCGTCAAGCATGCATGTCAGATAAGCCATGGTAGATGTACTGTACTAGACCCACAGCTGAAGTCACAACATGCTTTAAAGCAGCAGCAGATCATTGTGGAAATAGATATTAACACATAAACTGTATTTACAAATCTGAAATGAATTCACTGTTGTTGGTAAATTCTTGCAACTAGTCTCATCAGCGTCTGGTTTTACCCAGACATACAGATATATCATGGAAATGTTAACTAAAGAGCAGGTACCGTGAAACTTTCTGTTTACTCAGCTGTCTGTCACTCTCTAGACATTCTCTCCTTCATTCTTGTACCTTTCTGCACAGTTCATTTACTGTGGGTTTGCAATGCACCTGGTGTTCATTTCCCTCTCCTCTTTGCTTCAGATTCAATGTTTCCCCCCCTGAATTAGGGCATTCACAGTTGGTAGTTTTGGTGCAATTCAAACAAACTGTGGTGTGATTTCTCAGTTAGTGCAGTTCATTTGAATAAGTGTAAAGGCTGCCATGCGAACTTGGTGTGACAAACAGACCAATACCACTTTTTAGACATAGGGTGTAGTTCAGTTCTCTTGGTTCTTTAAGTTTGGACCAAAAGAAGGGAAAAAAAAGTTTATTCCTGGTTCACTTAGCATTCACACTGTCATTTTTTTTTTTAACGCCAAACCTAAATGAAAGGCATAAAGATACAGTCATAACCTGATTGGACAATTTTTATGACATATATTTGGAGAACTTTACAAATATCCCCAAAAATGCTGTGTGCTGGGCTAAATGCACTTGTAGGATGTATGTACATATACCAGTTTTTAACACCAAAGAGTTAATAAAATGTATAAAGGAGTCAAAATAGCAGCAGGAATTCCTCCGTTGCACACATGGAGATCCACTGCAAGGAGATGGCTGTTTGAATGCCAGATATGCTTCAGCATTGTGTCCTATTTAGGGTTGCATCTTGTGACATTTCGCACTGTCTTTGGTTCGTTTGGTCCGTATTGCATTCATGCATCAGTTGGACTGTGCCAGAGTTTGGCAAAGCTTGGATGGAAGCATTCACACTTACTCAAATGAACCGCACCAGTGCTTGATTTAATTGAACCAAACCTGATAAGTGTGAACACAAGCTCGAATACATATGCAGTACGGACCAAAGACATCTAAACAAACCAAAAACAGGACATGATGTCAAAAGATGCGACCCCAAAAAGTGACAGAATGTTCAAGCATATCAGGTTCTTCTCGCCACAGAAGCCATGTTGGCCATTACAGTTCAGTACAGGCATCGAAGCCACCATCTCATTACAGCAGATCTCGTTGTGTGAAACTGAAGAATTCCTGCTGCTGTTTTGACTCCTTTATACGTTTCATAGTCAATGTGGATTGATGGTCGCAACCATTTTAGTTGAGTTATCAAATGGCAAAAATGCCACACATACAATGAGCGCATTTAGTGAATACAGCGGTTTTGGATGTTCGGTAAGTTCGATAAATATACGTCATAACAGCTGTCCAATCAGGTTGTGACTCTATTTTTATGCCTTTTGTTTTGGATCGTTAGGTTCAGTGTAAAAATGACAGTGTGACCGCTAAGCAAACCAAGACTAAATGTAGAGTATCATTTTCTTTTTTAGTCTAGACCAAAATAACCAAAAGAACGAACTACAACTGTAAACACATCCTTAATCATTGCTCTCTTTTGATTGGTTGATTGCCATTCATATTTGCAAAGTAATGATGACTGACAGCTGCTGACACCCATGATATATTAGGATGCCGTCTGTCTGTCATAAAGTCTGGGTTATGAATGTGTTTGACTGCCACAGATATAAATCATGCAGAGAAAGTGAATCCGTTAGCATTCCGCACTCATCTCAACTGTAGTAATGCTATATTACTACATGCTATATATTACTACAATGCTATATAACATGTGCGTCTTTATGCATTTATTCTTTACGCAGTTATACACTTTTGATCTAATAACCTAAAAAACAGAAGCATTTTGCCTGCAGAACGGTGTATCTAATGGTAGGGGATAAACCCTGCGGTTTGCTTTCAAGAATGGAAATATAGCCATTCATAAGGTATGGATTTCAGTCACATGGCCAGATATCAACCTTACTTATCATGCATGACTGTATTTTCATTCGCAAAGGGCAATCTATCATAGAACGACAGGAGATTGACAGAATACAACTTTTCTGTGCCGACAGACCCAGTTGAGTTCCTAGCACAGAGAAGAGGGTGAATACCAAACCCTTAAAATTGAAATACTTAAAAAGTAGAACTGTATCTTGAATGTTAAAATGTAATTCCATTATAGCACCAAACAGAAAATGTATGCATAATATTGACCTGGAGTTATTCCAACACTGTTGCGATGAGAGAAAAGCCTCTTATCTAGAATTGTAATTAAAAACTGTTACTCTTTCCCAGTTGTATTGGGACTTATTCATGAAATACGAGCACTACAGAAGAAATTTCTGCATTCATTGTACATAAAGCCATTCTTACCTAAATTCAATGGGACAATTTACATACTTTTTATGAATGATTTACATTTCTTCAGCTAAAACATTTCAATGCAATACACTTGAAAATGTGCGTTTGCTGCTTTAAATCCAGATGCCTTAAAATTACATCCTGCAGTGATGAGTTTTGACCACTTTGAATTTAATTACAGTTGTAGAAAATTGTGACACTTGAGTAGAAATGGTTGAAATTGTGACAAATTAAATGGATGCAGACAAAAATATTTTGTTTTGTGAGTAATATCCAGGATTCAGGATGATACAGAGTCATATCGTGCCTCACAAACATAACCTTAAATGAAAATAAATTGAACACATGCGCACTTATTGTGTCTGCTGTATGAAGACCGATGAGCATGCTAATATGCAAAGCAGTTTGTTCAATAACTTTTGGTTATGCTGCAGGATCGCAAAGAGTAAAATTAGTTTACAGTTCACAGGCTGTGGAACAGCACCAAGAGTGATTCTCTTCACACTGTTCAAGGTTATCACACATCACAGTGAAATTCTCACATTCTCAATCAAAGTGAATCCCCTTGAAATTGACCTGGACCATTCTTACACCAAGCTAACAGTGTCAGACCTGCATAAGACATCTGCTGCCACGTAGAGGGGCAGCACTACTACAACTTGACATGGAACAAGAGAACACAAACTTCAGGAACTGAAAGTCAAGGTGAAATGTGGTTTGTAAAAAAAAAGATATAATTATCACAACACACACACACACACACACACAACCCGCGCGCACACACACACACACACACACTGCTCGTCTTGCGCACACCACACACCACACCACACACACACACACTTTGGGCACTATTACGTGTTTTTTAAAAGACGGATTGTCTGTGTAAATTTTTTCATTTTGTCTTATGTATGGTTTCCCATATAAAATTTTATAAAATAAAAACAAAACTGGAAAATATTATAAAAATATATTGTTGACACAATTTTAAAAGCCATCTATTCATATTTTTAATATATTTTAAAATTTATTTTATTCCTGTGATGACAAAGCTTACTTTTCAGCATCATTACTCCAGTCTTCAGTGTCACATGATCCTTCAGAAATCATTCTAATATGCTGATGTGTTGCTCAAGAAACATTACTTATTATTATATGTTGTGAAAACGGTTGCCTAATATTTTGGTGGAAACTGTGATAATTCTTTCGGGATTTTTAGATGAATATAAAGTTCAAAAGAACACAATTTATTTGAAACAAAATAACTTTTTGTAATAGAATAATCTTTTGTATTATGTATGCTTTTATTGTCACTTTTAATAAATTGTATGTGTCCTTGCTGAATAGAGGTATTCATTTAAAATAGACATTATGTATAGCTTGACTAAAAAAGGGAAGTTTCATACTTTCCTTCCTCCTTCTTTCTGTTTTTTAGCTGTGAAATCGGCAAATGGCTCTAGCAGTCCTGTGTCTGCACAGGATGGCTGTGAAAACACCTTAATTGTTACAATAACAAGAAACCTGAGGACAGTGGGGAAATCCACCATGTTGAAAACCAAGCTCGGCTCAGCCACTCGACATTGTCAACCGCTTGAGGAAATCGAAGGCTTGCTTGAAGACTATTCATGCTTTTTTGTATTACAGCTTCACTGCAAATGATAAAAAACTGACATGTTATGTCAGAACAGGCAGAGCCGGAGGAAGTTGTTTGTCTCGACTGCTAATTGCTGCAGAGGGCTGTCAGTGAGGTCTGTATGATCGTTATTGGTGCTCTGGGCTGAAGGCTGTGTACTGCTCCTGTGGGCCGGGGCATTCATCCTCTTGCTTTGTTTTTGCTGAGCTAATTAGCGAGTGTGATAACATCTGGTGCAAGAGGACAATGCGACTCCATTCACATCCCCTAAGTGAGTGTCTCTCCCTGAAGCGGTGAGGGCTTGAGCAGGCATGCTGGGAAACTGGAGAAGGAATAGCATATGGCCCCAGCTACTCTGATACAGCTGAATGACTTTCTCTTTTCCTCGCACACTCTCGCTCGCTCTCTTTACCCCTTTCTATCTCTGAACGTGCACACACATTTCACAGAAACTCACACAGCCTGACTAAACAGGATTACTGGTAGATTTGAGAAGGGCATGGAGTGATGATGGAGGATAGCAAAGATCAGATTAAAATGCTATTTAGTTAACGGAATCAAACGCTCTGTACAGTATTTAACTGTGCTCTCAGTGAGGATGGAAATAAAACAGGTTGAGAAACATGTTCCTAAAGAATGAAAAAAGAAAAAAAAGGTAATTGTGACTAAATCTCACAATACTTACTTTTTTCTTACAATTTATATCTCACAATTCAGAAATGTGAGACAGAAAGACAGAATTATGAGATTTTGTATTTTTTGCATGCAAAATGTTTTGCATCGCAAGATGCAAACTTTGAATTCTGAGAAAAAAGTCAGCATTTTGAGATATAAACTCAGAACTCAGAATTCTGAGATTCTGACACTTTTTTTTTTTTTTTTTTTTTTTTTTCTTTCTTTCTTTCTTTCTTTTTACAGAGTTCTGAGAAAAAAAGACTTCTCAATTCTGAGATAAAAAGTCACAGTTACCTTTTTAATTTTTTTTATTCCATTGCAGGTTACCTTTAAAAAAAATAATAATAATAATTAAAAGGTAACCATGACTTTAACTTGAACTAACAGTGACTTTGACTTTAAAATAAGTTGGTTAGTTAAAGTTAAAGTCACGGTTACCTTTTAAATTATTATTTTTTTAATTCCATGGAAGAGACGGGATTCCAAGACTTCCATCATTGCACTATTGTTTAAATAGGGAAAAATTGCTATGACAAATGCAATGGTTTCGTCACTGGTTTTGTTCCTGAATAAATCAGCTATTTGAATAAATCAATGTTTTAAACAAATTGATTGAGTGAACAATTCAATGACAGTAACTTTTGTTTCTGAATGAATCAGTGCATTTGAACAAATTGTTCGAATTAATATTTTCAGTGACTTATTTATAAAGACTTGTCGCCACCTACTGGTGTATGAATATAACCTGCAAAAAGTAAGAAAAATGTCCACGTTGCAAATCGATACAAGCAGTCCAGTGCTGTTGGAAGGTATATAAATCAATAAAATTTAAGTACTGTATAACTGCTGTAGGCCCTATAATGATTAATTTATTATCTGTTTATTGACTTTTGGAAACCTCTTACACTATTGTATAAAACTTGTAGTGGTCAGTGCTTCATTAGCCTATTTGGCATATCATAGTAAATTCTTTAAAAAAAAATGTGCATGGAAAAAAATACAGATGCATGATATATATGGCTATGGCAAGCACTGACTTTGCAATACCGACTTAAAGGGGTCATATGATGTTGAAAAGAACATTATTTTGTATAATTGGTTTAATGAAATGTGTTTATGCGGTTTAAGGTTAAAAAAACACATTATTTTCCACATACTGTACATTATTGTTTCTCCTCTATGCCCCGCCTTTCTGAAACGCATCGATTTTTACAAAGCTCATCAGTCTGAAAAGCAAGGTGTGCTGTGATTGGCCAGCTATCCAGTGTGTTGTGATTGGCCGAATACCTCAAGCGTGTGACGGAAATGTTACTCCCCTACCATACTGTGATGATGCCCTGTCAGGCCGGAGCGATGATTCAAAAAACATGAAAACCCATTATAAACGAGGCATTTGTTGCATCCAGTGGGGACATAATTACGGATTATAATGATACTGTCTTTTTACGAGTTGCGTTGCGTATCGCACCGCGTAAACATAAAACCATGTCTGCCTTTGTGATCGGAGAAATGACAAACAACAAGCCCTACTCTACACTGCCCAAAAAACTCGCTTTAAATATAAAAACAACCCGGTCTCATGGCAAATACGTACCTGGGGGCACATTTTTGCAAGACATGAAATATGTACCAATAAGTACATATCACTGCAGTTTCCAAAAAAAAATGAACACTAGAGGCAGTAAAACTCTGACACCTTTTAAATTATTTTCACACAGAGTATGATTTACAGAGTTTCGATTAATAAAGCGTAATTTTCACACAATTACTTGAAGAGTATTATGTTGTGACTTCAAAATTTTTTTAATATGCTGAGAGATTTGAAAACTGATGCATTTGAATGTTAGCACCGCACATATCCAGCTTCATATGAATGGGTTTTCATAGACAACAGGTTTGTTCGGTAGCTCACGGAGTACGGAGACGTACTTGAGAGGCGAGGAGCTCCGGTTCGAATCCCGTGTAACTATGGTTCAACAAAACAGTTCAAATTTGCATATAAGGAAGTTAAAATGGCACAGTTGCATCAAAAAATGTGTTTTTATATCAGTTTTGCATTTGTTAACACTATCGGGTAGGTTTAGGGTTGGGTTTGGTGTAGGGCATATTTCCAACACGATAGAGCATTAACTTTTAGCGACAGTCCCCGGATATTTGAATTCTGAATCGCCACAATACGTACCTGAAGAAACGTAATAAAAACACAGCAATACGTACCTATATCAACGTAATAAAAACGTGCCAGGGTTCACGTATTGAACCCGCGTTTTAGCGCCACTCAGTGGACATTTCTCTTTGAAACTGCGGCGAAACGTGCAGTAAGGTACGTAAAAACGGTGTTGCAGAAATGTACGCAGAGGTACGTATTTTTATGAGACTGGGTTGTATAAAAAATATAAAATATAAAATCTCTTTAAATATAAAAAACTTACAGTCTTTCAGTCAGAACAGCCGGCATTGTAGTCTAACTCTAACAGGATCAGGAAACAGTCCTCCATAAAATGTGCTGCACACATCTGAATATTTGGGTAAAACTGTTCTGGAACAATGTTGTAAATACAACTTAACCACTGATTTCTAGTCGTGTCCTCTTTTGGAAGGCCAAACAAAGTAGTTTCGCTTTCACAATGAAACACAGTGTCACACACGGCGGCTAGAGTGAGCGGAGGCCGGGGACTAGAGTGAACAGAGGCGGTGGTTTTTTTTTTGTGTTTGTTTGTTGTCTTTGGGAAACGGTGCGGCGGCGGATTTGACGAAGGAGGCTTGCGGCAACCACATGTGACGACCCCGGGCTGGACTCCGCTTCGTCCATGGTGAAAGCCGATCCGGCGATCCACAGCGCAAAGTTGTTGTATTTCCTCAGCAACCAGCACGGATCAGCTCCAGGCATGACGAAGCGGATATCGTCCTCTTTTGGACAAAAAAGTAGTTTCGCTTTCACAACGAAACACACAGCGCCTTCACGACATGGCGGCGGCAACAATACTACAGTGAGAATAAAAGTTACGCCTTCTTCTTTGCGTGAATTTTGGGCGGTGTTATGCAAATCTTCCCACATAGTGACGTAGGTATGTGGGGGCGTGTTAGAACGAGCCGTTTTAGGTAGGTGTGTCTTTGCAACTTTACAGATCTTCTTTATGCACCAAGAGCTTGTAACACTCCAAAGAAGAAAGGAAAAATTTAAATCGCATCACATGACCCCTTTAATTTGCATTCAGCAGCTGCACTGAAATAAAACGAGTGGGTATGAATTTGAAATATGAGTGACTCTGCTCAGTTATTTGCGTAATTATAGCATCTCTTCCTACAAATTCTCAGTCTGTCTTTTCTCTGTTATCAATTTGTCGGAGCAGAGTGGCGTTAAACATGAGCAGCTAGCTGGGTAATTTGGTCAGATCGGTAATTTAGGAATCAATCACAAATTGGATGAAAAAGGTAAACCGTTACCCATGTGACGTGACCGCTGTTGATGTGCTGATTCACGGCTGAGTGAACAAATCGTTCTTTAAATGACACTGCACAAGCTCCAAACTGTTAAAGAGCCATACTGACGTATCCGAAGGGATTCTTCTGAATCTATGCACTGAATGTTACACTACTAATCAAAAGTTTAGGACACACTTGAGTGAATTCATGTTTCTTATAATGTTAAAAACCTTATGCTTAAATGTTTTACATTCAATTTTTTTGTTTTAGAAAAATGTAAATTGTGGCTACATGAAACAATTAATTATGCTAAAATGTTTAATAAAATTAATAATTAAAACAATTATTCAAAACAATTATTTGGTTTAATTATCAATAAATAATGAACCTAAATAATAAAATGTGATGTTAAAAACATAAAAAAAAGAGGAGTGGATGTATTTCCTGTTAAAAATATGTAGTTTGGGTGGGACATACTGCAATTTTTTTTTGTAAATAGCCAATATGTTTTAGTTATGTAACGTTCATGAGCCATTATTTGATATTTTTGTAGTTTTAGGGGATGGGAGATTATCATTATAGGGAGCATTTCAAATCTGTCATGTAACAAGATTTACTTGAGTGTATAATGAGAACATTTTTAGGAGAACATTATAATATAGACGGCTTCAGAGCTAATAAGTATGAACTAGAATCCACAAAACTTCAAAATGTAAAATGCCCCATGTAAGCACAGCTGTAATCTAAAAGAAGAAGCTAAAATCTAAGATCGTTATGAGCTATTTAACATTTTTTTGGTCATTGCATACTTTACAATCCTTACATTTGTGTTATATTATCATTTTGATGACTTCAATATTATTCTAAAATATGTAAAATAGTAAGATAAATATAGAATAAAGATTGAATATGTGTGGCCAAATATTTGACTGTTCTAAATTCTGAAGCACTGAGGCAGTAATATCATGCATTTTAGATTCGTAATATAATCTCCCAGACAGTCATATTCTGAATTTTTGCCAGCCATTTGTTATCTCCTAGATTTCACACTGACTGGGCTTTCCACAGGAAATGATCCAGCATTGCAGTGAAATGCTGAAAGAAGTGAAAGCTAATTAGGCTGCATGACACACGCTAATTTATAGGTAATGTAAAGAAAAGGTCATGGTGGTTCATAAGAACACTTCCTGAACTGTACAGCTAAAATGCAGAATCTCTGCAGGGTGGATGAAGGTCACATTCTCTTCCTGCTGTTCACAAACCTATGCCGCACAATCGCTTCTTTACCTCTGCTAAATGCTAAAAAAAATTGTGTGCTTGACTTTGGCAGGCTGTCTGACCATATGGCCGCATTCATCATGTATCAGTGCTCATTAAAAGAGCCGTCATTAGGCACCAGTGCTCGGCTGGGTGCAGCTGGCCACACCTGAATCTCTCCCCCGAAATCAGCTGTATATCCAGTCTGCTGTTTAGTCAGGCCACCTTTGTGCCTACTGCATAACCAACCGTACAGACACACACATTCATCAGTTGCTGCACTAAGTGCTCGGATAACAGCTAAATTAGCATGTCATTCAGTGTAAAATGCAGTGTAACATGAGATAATAATGGTTGGTACCTGAAGTTCGGAGGTTTAAACCCCAAAGAGACTGATCAAGGAATGATCATCATCATGCTCTTGATGCTTAAAATCTGGTTTCTCCTATAATATAAGATGATTTTACATAACAGTGATTCTTTGTAACTAAAAGCCAGGTTGTTTGGTATTCTGGGTTGTTGCTAGGGCATTGCTAGGTGGTTGCTAGGGTATTCTGTGTGGCTGCTAGGTATGGTTGGTAGGTTTTCCAGGTAGTTGGTAGAGCATTGTTAAATGGTTGCTAGGTATTCTGGGTGGTTGCTATGTATTGTGGTTGGTTTCTAGGGCACTGTTAGGTATTCTGTGTGGTTGCTAGGGCATTGCTAGGCGGTTGCTAAGTATCTGGTTGGTTGTTGACAGGACATTTCTAGGTGTTGCTAGGGGAGTGCTATTCGGTTCTGGGTCATTTCTAGGGGTTGATATGTTATTAGGTTAGTTAGGGCATGCTAGGTGGTGCTAGGGTATTCATGTGGATGCTATGTATGTTTGTAGGTTTTCAGGTAGTTGGGAGACGCATTGTTCAGGTAGTTGGGAGAGCATGCTAGGTATTCTGGGAGGTTGCTATGTATTGTGGTTGGTTGCTAGGGCACTGTTAGGTATTCTGTGTGGTTGCTAGGGCATTGCTAGGTGGTTGCTAAGTATTCTGGGTTGTTTTTATGGCATTGTCAGATAGTTGTATGCATTCTGGTTGTTTGCTAATACATTTCTAGGTGGTTGCTGGGGCTTTGCTCTGTGGTTGTTAGGTATCCTGATTGTCTGTTTAAGAATTTCTCGGTTGTTGCTAGGTATTCTGGGTTGCCGCTAGGACATTTCTTGCTGTTTGCTTCAGCATTGCTCTGTGGTTGTTAGGTATTCTGATTGCTTGTTAGGCATTGCTAGGTTGGTGTTTGGTATTCTGGGTCATTGCTAGGGCATGAATATATATCCTGGTCAGTTGCTAGGTTATTGCTAGGTAATAAGGGTCATTACAATAACATTTCTAGATGCTTGTTTGGGTGTCGCTCTATGCCATTCCTGGGTTGTTGCTAGGTATTGTCGGTTATTGATTGCTAGGTATTCTGATTGGTTGCTAGGGCATTGCTATGTGGTAGCTTACTGTCCCAAGTCAGTTCTTCCTGTCTAAAACTGAGTATGGAGAATAATCGCTCCAGTGTCTCATCAAAATGCCTGGCTAACGCACATCATATAGTAGGAAATAGAGAGACACGGATTGTGATTCACTACAGACAGTGGCTTTAGGCAAGTTGCTTCTTGAAACGTATTTTCCTCGGTCATCTGATGCGGTCCCACAGAGAGAGAACATAGGGGCCAAACCTAAAGCTAATCTCAAGAATGTATCACATGTCACAGCTCTGCTTGTTTAGTCTCGTCCATCTCCAGCCCACATTGTTGAACTTATGCGGTTCTCTGCATCCCACACACTGCTCAAGAGCCTCAGACGGAGAGCGAGCACTAACATACGGCACGTTAAATGTCTTCAGCACCAGAGCCTTGTCCCAGATGGCTGCTGGAGTATTGTTTGATTTTCCTTGTCATCAGAATATTAACATGCATTAGTCTCACCCGACTCTTGGCATCGAATGAAGCCTGAAAGTGGAGTTTCCCATCCATATACCAAACCATTATAACAGACTAACAGTGTGTGGTGTTTATAGTTGTACAGTCTCACCTGGTCTTTAGATTTTCTCTGTCTTTTTTCATGTTTTTCTTGTCTCTTATGGTCTAGGCTGCATTTATTTGATCAAAAAATCAGTAAAACAGTAATATTGTGAAAATTAATTACAAGTTTAAATAACAGTTTTCTATTTTAATACATTCTAAAATGTTATTAATTTCTGTGATATCAAAGCTGAATTTTCAGCAGCAATACTTCAGAAATCATTTAATCTGCTGATTCGCGGCTCAAACTCATTGTATTATATAAATGTTGAAAAAACATGTGCGTGCTTAACATTTTTGTGATAATTGGATACATTTCCCAGGATTTATTTTAAGAAATTCTTTGTAACAGTATAATGTCCAGATAAAATGTCTATACTGGCAATTCATGCATGCTGCTGATTATTTATAAATAAATTATACACACACACACACAAACACATATATGCATATCATAAAGTGCTCGCAATAGCCCTTTAAAATGTGATGCATTATGCTTTATCATAAGCTTAAGGCCAGAGTGTCATGACAACAAAGTAGTGCAAACTGCAAACGTTGTGATCGAAGAGAGTCCAGTTATCACACATGTTTTTCCATAAATTACCAAGAAAACATCAGCACCCTTCAGTAAGTTCATTAATCAAGGACTCACTAATCAGCTATGAGAAGTAATGAGGTAAATTAAGCAAAACATGCAGAGCGGCTGGGATTTTCTCCAAAGCAGCTTGAGAATCAGTGCTAAAATAAAAACGGCTTATTATAAACATCTTCAGAATCTTCCTGAGCCTCTCAGACAACAATGACGTGGTGTGTTATTTTACAACATGAGCTAATTGTCTCAGGGACTTGGCAGTACCTTCAGGTTTGTGATTGAGCTGAGAGCCCTGGTATTCTTTAATGAAGACTTATGAGGGAAACGATAGATGTTGGCTGCCGAGAAGAGGTAGATTTTGGGCTGGAGCCTGAAGCCAAGGCTGGTCTGTGTCTGCCCGTAGTGTGCTGTTTTCTGGCAGCATCCATACAACATAACTCCAGACATGTGTTGTTATCTGTCGAGGAGAAATATTTAATGAAGATCTGTACAATAATGTGGTGATGCTCTGATCAAATCTCAGCTGTAGCCTATATGACAAGTGGATATCAAGTGGATATCTGCAGAAAATAAAAATGCTAAGAATTATATATTTTCCAAATGTAAAATCAACTTTTACCAAGGTAATCTTAGAATGCAATGTGCAGACTCAGTCAGCTGCAGAACTTCTGTATATACCTAAATGATATTAAAGGGGTCATATGATGTTGCTAAAAATAACATTATTTTGTGTATTTGGTGTAATGAATGTATTTATGCGGTTTAAGATAAAAAAAAAAAAAACATTATTTTCCACAAACTGTACATTATTGTTTCTCCTCTATGCCCCACCTCTTTGAAACGCATCGATTTTTACAAAGCTCATCGGTTTCAAAAAAGCGAGGTGTGCTCTGATTGGACAGCTATCCAGCGCGTTGTGATTGGCCGAATACCTCAAGCCTTTCTGGGTGTGTGAGGAAAATGTTACGCCCTTCATACCATTACTGTTGGTAGCCCTGTGGCACAAAAACATTAAAACCCATTATAAACGAGGCATTTGTTGCATCCAGTGGGGACATAATTACGGATTATAATGACTTATACTGTCTTTTTATGCGTTGTATCGCGAAGCGTAAACATAAAACCAGGTCTGCATTTGTGATCGGAGAAATGACAAACAAACAAGCCCTACTCTACACTGCTCAAAAAACTCGCGTTTGAATCGTCAGTGGCAATTCTTTATATATAAAAACATACTTACAGTCTGTGAGTCAGAACAGACGGCATTGTAGTCTACTCTACCAGGACAGGAAACAGTCCTCCATAAAATGCAACACAAATTAATATTTGGGTTGAAGTGTTCTGGAAAAGTGCTGTAAATACAACCTAACCACTGATTTCTAGTCGTGTCCTCTTGGAAGGCCAAACAAAGTAGTTTCGCCTTCACAACGAAACACAGCGTCACACACGGCGGCTTGAGTGAGCGGAGGCGGGAGGGCTTGCGGCCAAACCCACATGTGACGACTCTGGGCTGGACTCCACTTGTCCACGGTGAAAGCCGATCCGGCTATTCACAGCGCGAAGTTGATGTATTTTCCTCAGCGACCAGCACAGATCAGCTAGGCATGACGAAGCGGATATCGTCATCTTTTGGAAGGCCAAAACAAAGTAGTTTCTCTTTCACAACAAAACACACACGACATGGTGGCGGCAACAACAATAATACAGCAAAAATAAAAGTTACGCCTTCTTTCTTTGCGTTAACATTTGGGCTGCGTTATGCAAATCTTCCCACATTGTGACGTAGACATGTGGGGGCATGTTAGAACGAGCCGTTTTAGGTAAGCGTGGTTGACTCTTAACTTTAATAAAGATTATCTCTTTGGATTTGAGACTTTAGTCTTTGCAACTTTACAGATCTTCTTTCTGCACCAAGAGCTTGTAACACTCAAGAGAAAGGAAAAATTTAAATCGCAACATATGACCCCTTTAAAAGAATTATTCATCAAAAACTGAAAATTAGCAAAAAATGTACTCCAAGATGAAGACAATGCTGTCAGAATTAGACTTCAAACAGCTGATAAAAACATCACAATAATCCACAACTAATTCACACAACTCCAGTTTGTAAGAAACACTTCACTGCTTGTTAGTCAAAAAACATTGTAATTTTAAACCATTACCTCTGGAAAAAAAAAAATCCATAATCCATAATAGCGCTTCCTCCAGTGAAAAAGTCTGTCCTTTGTTGTCCTCTAACATCAACAGACATATTTGTTTAGAACTGTTTTCACTTATAAACAGTGCTTTAACTATGCATATTTCTCTCCGGATTTAGATAATACTTTTTCACTGGTGAAAGCATGGGTGAAGTTAAAAACGACTTAATGATGGATTTGTTTTTAATTTATTATTACTAACATGCAACTTTTAGCTTTACAAGATATTAATAGATGGAGTTGTTCGTGTGGATTACTGTGATGTTTTTATCAGCTGTTTGAATTCTCATTCTGATGGAACCCATTCACTGCAGAGGTGTGAGCAATTGTGGGCAAGTGACATAATGGAATAAAAAAAGAGGTAATTTCATTATTCCAATCAAGAACTGAGAGACACTTAAGTTGCGATAGAACTGCATACATGACAACCTACTTTTACTATTACTGTCATGTTAACAGTCGTTAGCTATAAAGATACAAACTGAAGGCATTTTATATTAATTTTGGAAATGATGGGTGCCTGCTGAAGGTAATACAGATCTTTCAGTTTGTGTTTGTAACATCCACCACGTCTTCTCACAAAGCTGTCATGATTTAACCCAGATGAGTGCAAATGATTGTTGAACCTGAAAGACTTAAATTCTCATGCACACGTGCAGGGCCGTTTCTAGGCATAGGCGAGCTAGGCGGTCGCCTAGGGAGCCACCAGCTGAAGGGGCGCCAATGAGCGCACGTACTGGCACTTTTAGCAGGGTTGTGATACAGAGTGGCATGGTCACCCTGAAATATGACTGCCGCCCCCACTGGCTCCCCAAACATTATTGGGCTAGAATACTGTCAATCTGACGATGCCTGTATGCCACTAGATCAGAGTGCTGTCAATTGCTGCCTGATTGTTGCATGCAAAGTTTGCATTTGGAGTGCTCAACAACACCGTTAGATCAGTGGGCTCTGTCAGTGCTTTGGCAAGGTAACACTATTTATTTACCATGCAATAAAGCTAAGTTCAAAGGCCAATTTAAAATATTGGTACAGTAAATAAAGTGCACAAAATCAGTATATTGTTTAGGCAGTATTTGTGGCACATTTGACAAAATATTTGTGGCAGATTTGTCCAAAAGGTGTGCGTTTTTTGCGCCAATGCATTGTTAAATGATCAGCGTGCCATGTAATATTCCCATATAAACTTTAACAACCAATTAAAAAATATTTGTATAGTAAAATTCGCTAATTCACGAGATCAATACATCCTTTATTAGACCGCTTTGTCGAGTTAAATGCATCCTTACGGAGGTGTCGAAATGCTGAATCAATTCATTCACTTCCAACAGCGCTTAATGGGAGCAGCGTCATAGAGGGCAGAGCGTCACGTCATTTAAAGGGGAAGTTAACGCGTTAACGAGTAGCAAATGATTAAGTAGCTGCATTGGTACTTTATGACACGGGCAAGCTTTTATAGGTAGTTTGGGTAAACAAAGGTCTGACTTGAAATAATAATGCAATAAATGACACTTTAAATCAATGTTTCAAGAAACAACAACAAAGTGTTTTAACAAAAAACAGATAAAAACAAAAAAGTAGCCATTGAAAATATATCTAAACATGCATCCAAATCCAAATGTAATAAAATTAATTTATGTGTGATTTATGTGTAAATTATGTGCAATGTCTTAGCCACTAGGGATTGTTACATACAGGCATCTAGTGGCAACACAATGATATTACAGATAACATTGTGCAAAATGTTTATCTTAACAGTCAATTTACAAATAATGCATTCAGATTTGTGAAACTCAATGCACTGAATCTCCACAAATTAGTGTCGTTACTATGACAACCAATTTGAATGTGACAAGCAACTGGTGTCTGAAAAGAATATACAGTATATATGTATGTATATATAAATATATACATATACTGTATATACATATATATACATATATATATATTAATCTATATTTATATATATAATTGGGGGGGGGGGGGGGGCAAAGGATTCGCCTAGGCGACGTCAAAGTGGCTAGATACGGCCTGCACACGGGTACGAACAAAACCACAATACACACCTTGACAGGTATGCCAAGGGAAAAAAGTTAATATCTTTGAGAAATGAAACCCAGACAAAACTTTCTCTCTCTCTTCTTTATAATACATCACTTTATGCGGAACGGCACTCCACATTCTTTTAAAATAGGACCCAAGAATGCATGAAGCACTTTAAATGAAACCTGGCAATAACTCATAACCACTGAAATGCATGGCTGATTCATACAATACATTTTAAAGGATTTTGGGCTCTTTGGGGATTTTTTTTTTTGGGGGAATCAACACATTTTCTTAATGAGTGGCTAGAAATACTCTCAATAAATTAACATATAGAATGATTCTTAAGGTAATTCTGAGGGTGTGTGTTAAAATGGTATAGGAATAATTTACTCAAAAATGAAAATTTGCTGAAAATGTACTCACCCCCAGGCCGTCCAGCTTGTTTCTTCATCTGAACAGATTTAGAGAAATTTAGCATTACATCACTCACCAATGGATCCCCTGCAGTGAATGGGTGCAGTCAGAATGAGAGTCCAAACAGCTGATAAAAACATCACAATAATCCACAAGTAATCCACACAACTCCAGTCCACCAATTAACATCTTATGAAGTGAAAAGCTGTGTGTATATAATAAACAAAATCCACCAAGAAATTTTTAACTTTTTAGACTAGTCTTACAAGTTAGTCATCCAATTTTTTTTTTCTTTTAGACTGGCCATAATTTTTTTAATTCAGTTACAAAAAGGTAGATTGATCTAATTTGAATCCCAAAATAAGACTGATTACCTCTTTGCTAACTGCTAGTTAGTCAAATTCGTACTTAAGACACAATCTTAACATAGTGACTATGTTTATGCAACTGGCCCTTATATACACACATGAATGGTGTGTGTGTGTGGGTGTTACAACTGCTACTTACAGTTAGAACAGCGTTTTTTAAGACATTGTGAGAGAACGGGGCTTTTTTGTTTTTTTTGTCTTTTTTGCTTGAGAGCGCTGTGGTCTGTAATTAAGACTTCAAAGACAGATGTGGGCAAGATGTAGACCACATGGTGGCAAATCAGACAGGAATTGTGAAGCATTTTTTAGAGGGGAGTGATCTTTCAAGTGACAGTATGATCGGAGAGAAAGTAGAGAGATAAATGGAAGGGGACTCCCAAGACCAAAGCTGTGATTGGGACAAATTAGTTTGGATTGAGGACCTTAGCGGTGGGGTCTTTTTCACACACACACACACAACACACAAACACACACACACAAACAAACACACACACACCACACACACACACAAAAACACAAACACACACACACACACACCACAAACACACACATTCTCACCACACAGACACAATATGGAACAAAATTGCTGAGAGCTGCTGCCGCTGAAAAGGCAAGTGGAGCAGGAAGCCGATCTATGAGGCGAGAGATTATGGCAGAGATTGTGTATTATTCAGGTTTTGATTGTGACATCTGTGGCGATGGTGACTTCATCTTTGCTGCTCTTCACTTCAGAATCGCTTGCTGCTCAACGCCTTTTCAAAGTTGCGTTAGATCCCATCTGAAGAGAAAAAATGTGACAGCTGCTCACCCCCCTTCGTTTCCCATGGAAAGTCTGTTGCACGATGGAACGAAACAGAGGTAAGCAGGAGAGATGGAGAGTCAATCTAATTAACTTACTCTTGATCACTCATTGTGTTACACTTAGGGGAGACACCTGCTTCGCATTTGCAAAGTATGTTTTGTCTTCCACCCTTCTGCTCTTTTTTAACCTCTTTAATTTTTCTCGTGTTTCCCTCTGGCCTGACTTTTCACTGTTGTGAACCTCTCTCTTTTACGCTTTTTTCTATGGCCTTTCCGATTCTTAGATGTATAAGTGTGAGAAAATTAACCTTAATGAGAATTTCATTTTTTGCTCCTTGGCGACTGTGCATTAATTACGGGGCATTTTCTGAAACATCAACGTCCACCTTTGGGAAATTCAAACTTATTCATTCAGCTGCGGCATAACATTATTCTCTGTTCTCTGCCTCTTATGAAAAAGGATGTGCAGGGGCCAACTATTTCTCGAGCTTCACCATCTTCACCATCTTTGCAATGAATGAATTAACCCCACACGCTGCTTCATGGGCATGTTAGTCCAATTTACATTTTCACATAACTTATGCCATTAAGTTTTCTACACAGCTTGCCAATCGTGTCATTGCACAAATATCTATTTTGAAAGAGTTGTTGTGCAAATTAAAGGAGAAAACGAAGAAACCCAGAGGACACAGCGTAGCGGATCAATCATGGGAATAATAATAATTAAAGCCATGCACTAGTTATAATTAACTATTCAGATTTTAGATCCACTGTAGATATTTAGCTGACCACTCAGGGTCAACCGTCTTGTCAATTCTAAGAACGTTAATTTCCTGGTTAAAGGAAATAACTTTCATACTGTACAATTCTATAAGTTTGTAACGTAAATCTGCATGATTATTGACTCCGGTTATGAGTAAACAATGAACACGTCAAGTGTGATACAAGTAAGGTTTTATTAACTACATAAACACTTAAACTAGTCTAACATACTACATAAACACATTACCGTCTAACATACCACATCCACACACACACACACACCACAGGACACACAACTTGTATAGGAAAGGTTTAAAGTTAACTCAGCATGAACGAGCATAAAGATGGATTTTAATGGAACACTTTGCATGTCAATTTCACAGATCAAAGCCTTCAGTATACGTCAGTTCTGCGTTCAAACACACATTTGTAAAAGGTGAACAACTGATCTTAATGTAATCAATTAATAAGACAATTTTTGATACTTAGCGAGTCTTCGGCGTCTGAAAGAGATTCCTGATCAACTTAAGCTTTCCCGTAAGATGCTTTTGCTGATTCGTGTCGAGAAAAGAACAGTTTGAGGTCAGTGTCACTTGATGCCTGTAAAGGACTAGGCCGAGACAGGGCCTGGCACAGATGGCTTTGTATCCTGAATCGTTTTTCCTCACATCTTCAGCTTTGCTTCTACCGAACACCGCCTGGGGCTGGTCCCTGGACCGGGCCTTTAAGGTCGGAGAAATCTCCGCCTTTCAAGATGGCTGGTCCCATGAGCACACTGGTCCTTTCGCGAGCGGAGTTGGGCATTGCTGGAGGTTTTTATGACCCTTTGTCTTTAAGCATGTTAATTTGCAAATGGACTTAAATCGAAGTTATTAACGATTCTCAGGGCCCTAATATTTATTGCCTATGTACCAATATATAATATCCACGCTTGTTTCGATCATAAGAAGGCAAATTCATAGATACTAGACATGAAATAGTTACTTATATGTATGAGTGGTTTATCGTAAGCATGAATTAAAATAGTCTATAATACAACAGATTCAATACAACACAGCAATAATATACACAATGTCCTGAAGAAAATGGGTGTTCATTCAAAGAAGGTTTTCTTATGAATTAATTAGTAGAAAGGTCAATTTCTACTGTGCATTTGTGCCCCTTGTTTCTGGAGAATGCAGCTAAGAGTCGTCTCGCATTCCACAAGGTTGTAAATGTATCGGGTTACCATGAAACCAGTGTCTTGTTCGGCGTCCTGGGGTGTTACAGAGAATTTGTGAAATCTAGCTAACAAAATAAATATTGTGTGTTGGATTGGTCCAGACGCTACAAATTCCCCCCTTTCGAACACTGTTGTCCATAGAATAGACAACAACGAACGATGTCAAGGTGCAGAACAATCGAACACACACCTGCCCCTCACGGCTGGGAGCCAGTGGCGGCTATTTGGCTGTTGGTGCCTCCAGGAGTGGTGGATGCTGTCAGTTGTTGTGCTGTGGTGATGTAGGCCTGTTCAAGGTGTGTTACGTCGAGCTATGCAGCAGGGGGGGGGAGTCGAGGTGGGGGGGGGGGGGGGGGGGGGGGGGGGCTGTGTCACCTGATCCGCCCTGAATTGATTAGATCCGGGTAGGATGTTTTTGTTGATGCTGTTAGCCAGTAGGCTATCTGTGGTACCCGTGATGTGGGACAGCTGGGTTAGACTCTCACTGGTGAGAGTGCAGGTGGCTCCAGGGATTGCCGGGAACTGTTATGTAGATTCTATAGTGTGTAGAGAATTTCTGACTGACCTAGTGATGATGGCAGGAAGCGGCAGGTGGTTGTGAGCTCTCTGCTTTGCTAAACGTCACTAGAAATCCGATGTTTGCTGTGTCGTTTGGCTCTTGTGGTGGCACCGACTTGATCTTGCCTGAGTTGTGTTGGTAGAGCTGTGGTCTGGCGGTTTGCAGGGTGTGGGCCCGTTTCTCAATCCAACGTTGTCTGGCTGCTTCTGGGGTGTTGACCTGTTTCAAGGGATGCTCCTCCCTTGGAGGAGGCCTGATGCTGTGTTGCAGCAGGCAAGGAGTCAGAAGTTTGTCCTTCTCAGTACTCCTTAGTTGAGTTTTGTTCAAGGAGCTCTTTTTTGCGAGTGTCAGCAGCTCCTGTAACCCAGATGTAGGCGTGTCCAGCTGTCCTTGTGTAGCCTTCGTTGTGTGGAGGAGGATGTTGTGGTTGACTGCTGTTGGACATACCGTGGTGTTTGCAGGATGAGGACGCCTTTTCCCAGTGGTTGGTCTGGAACCTGGGTCTGTTGCCATGGTGATGGCTCTGTCCTCTTCTGGCTAGGGGCTTTCTGTAGAAGGGTTTTTGCATTGTGGCAATGCTGGGTGCCTTCTGGTGCCCGCTTTGGATTCTGAGTTGTGAAGTTCAGAATCAGTGGGGTCTTACAAACACCTTTAGTGGAGTCCTTGTGCTTGTTAAAGGCCTTCTGTTTCAGGTTACGCAGCTGTTGATTAGGCTTTGTGCGGCAGGCCCTAATGCCTAGATTACTTCTTGCAGCTGGTGTCCTCCGCCATCCCAGGGTAATTGTGAGCTTTGGAGTAAGTTTGTCAAAGTCTGTGGTAGTAAGCATGGGGAGTTTCACGCCGGCCCTGCTTGGTGTCTGGGGCAGCGATCAGTCCGTGTTCAGACTCTGGGTCTGAGAGTATTTAGGTTGCCAGATGTGTTGTCTCTGGCCAGCTCGTTGGGTCTGTGGGGTCACACGGTGTGTGTTTCTGCAGTGATCCTCTGGAAAGGTCCTGGCCCCACCCCCTTGTGGCTGCTGATTGGTGACGTGTTAACAGTGGCTCTCGCCCCCCCCCTCGCATGTTCGGACTGATGGGTGGGCCCTGCTGTCCATGGAAGTTCATGTTTCGTTTTTTCCATCTGTGTCTCCCTGGGTCCTGCAGCCATACTTCGCAGTTCATTTTGTGGACACTGAATTCACACTCGTTTGCTGTTGCCGTCGGTTCGCCGGAAAATGTTTTTTTTTTTTTGGTGCAGCTGCAGAGGTTTTCAGGGAGCTGACTTGTGAAGTTTCAAGCAGAAGGCTTTGGCTCCCTTTCTCCCCTTTCGTAGCTGTGCACAGGCGTGGAGGGCTTGCACTGCTGGCTACCGATATTCAGCCGGCTGTCTTTTGTTTAAGTCTATGCGCAGTCGGTAGGACGGTTTAAATTCTTTCTGAACCAAGTCAATCTCCTTTCTAATTGCTGAGTCAGGGTTTGGACCTCAGTTCTGTCTGTATGCAGGTGGCCTTGTAATGCCTAAGATGTGGTGTCTCTCTCATTAGTTCCACATATGTTGTTTTAAGAATGACTTTGTGTGAAACAGTTCTCTTTAAGTCCTGTGTGATGGCTTTTTTTCAGCGGCGCTTGGTGTTGAGCAGCTGTTAGAGCCTCTTTGAAGACTGGTGATTTCTTTCTGTCGCCCCATTCGGTGAGGTTCTTTGCATCCGTCCTGTGCTTTCTCTCGTTGAGCAGGTGACAGTTCTCTGCAGAATTCTGTGACTTACAGAGTCACAGAATACCTCCTGTCTGAGGCCCTTGAGGATGTGGGCCGAGGAGAGGATGATGCTGATCAAGTGTTCGCTTATGTCGCAGTCTAGCTGTTCCTTTCTTTGCCATGGCAGGACGTTGGCTGCTTTGAGCTGAATGATGTCCATTAAAGTGCTCTACTGAGTGTCCAGGGCACCAAAAATGGTGGTCCTGGTGAGCTGGCAGGGCTGGATGTTTGTGGAATGTCTGCGACATACTGGCACTCTTGTGGGAACACCAGATAGAGAGAGAGACAAGGCAAATGCATGTACGTACAGAGGTGTTAAACTATCTTTAAGGGGAACGGCTGTGTAGGCCGTGTTAGGTATGAATAGCTGGTGGGAGGCAGTTAGTGAGGTAAGGTGCTATGTTTTTTTTTTTTGTTCGTGAACACAAAGGAAGAGTTTTGAGTAACTTTGTTGAGGGGCCGTAAGCAGGGGTCAGCTGATTACCGGGCTATACTACTGATGGTTCACAGGTTTGGTCACTATGACGAAACTGAAATACAATAAGATGAACTCAAAACAAAAAAAAAAGGAACGTTTTACCTATTTTTTTTGTTGTTTTCTAAGAGATATGGCTAAGCATGTTTCACTTGTGTGTGATGCTGCAATAGACTTCATACCCCTAGGGTTAGGCTGTTAGCTAAACTAGCAGGGCCCCACCAAATACCTCGTCAAAAGAAAAAGAAACATTGGGAATTGTTTCTAGTTTTATGTTAGCCTACATTGTGTGGAATGGTAGCTGCCCTTCAATGTATTAGGTCTGGTACTGAGGAGTGAGGAGAAGTAGAGAGTAAACAGGGATTATGCTACTAATAACCTTTATAACTCGCTAAGGAAACAACAGTTGCTAGAACTACTGTAATCCTATACAAAAAGTGACGATGGTGATGGTGAAATAACTAAAGTAAGGTAAAAGTAAAACACAACAAACTAAAATTAAAATAAAAGGGGTCCTAAGAGCTGTAGGAATTTAAAAGGGGAAAGTAAATAAACAAAATTACAAATAAAAATAAAAATGGAATAAATAAAAAATAAATAAAAATTTGATTTAATTAAATCTCAAATTTAATACAAATCAGTTTCGCTGAATTGGTACATTTGTGCTAAACACATGTAAATAAATGCAATAAAATTAAAAAAAAAGAGGTAGAATAAAGTCAAAACAAAAACAAAATAAGAGAAGGAGAGGGAGAGAGAGAGGGAGAGAGAGGTGTTGTTAGAAAGTTACACTTTACAGCCTATCTAAGTGTTAGTCAGATGCTAAAAGCTAGCAGTTGAGGTAAAGGGCTCAGCTTAAGAGTTAGCGTTAGTTACACACAATTCTTTGTTTACACACACGTCTGTGAAGTGGATGCTGTTGTCAGATTAAACGGAAGAGTCTGCTCACACTTCCGGGATCACGTGTTGCTAGAAGACCAATGCAAACTCACATCAGGTGCAAAGGGGAGCAGAACTTGCACTGCTGTGAGCATGCATGGGAAACTCATGCATGTCCCATACAAATTCATTCATTAGTCAATACAGCACATTCACTTCACAGGCAATGTTGGATTCGTAGTTAGCTACGCTAGAATTACACCATTAATTTTACGTAAATGTTTTACATGAGCTAGTCAAAATGAAATACAATGATACGTTACATATAATAAGGCCTTAAATTAATGAAATTAGGAGTATCGCTCAGATCACCTACACTGTGCTGAAAAAGGGGATTTCTTCGCCAAGATCAGACCGATTCATTCTGGTACCATTTATATAAGCTGCTAATCTGAGATTGCGTCGTCAGAAAATAGACTTATGCTCCCCTAACAACAGAGATTAGGATTTCTTTCTGATCTTTTCTTTTTCTTCGCTGAAATCAGGTTAGTTTCTTATCGTACGCTTTAAAAACATTATAGCACTGAAACTTTCTAATACATGTAGGAAGGCACCTTCAAGCTATAGTTTTATCTGATTATATTCAGAACCTGGTGCGCGTATGTATAAGAGTTACGTAAATGTTTCTCATGAGTGGGTCGATATGAATACAATTATACATAACACATAATAAGGCCTTAAATCAGTAAAATGAGGAGCATCACTCAGATCACCTACAACAGTGCTGAAAAAGGGGATTTCTTCAACCAAGATCAGACCGATTTATTCTGGTAACATTTATATGAGCTGCTAATCCCGAGACTTCGTCGTCAGAAAATAGACTTGTGCCCTACTAACACAGAAATTAGGATTTCTACGCTAAAATCAGGTTAGTTTCTTATCATACAATTTAAACACATTATAGCACTGAAAAACTTCTTACTTCTTGTAGGAAGGTGCATTCAAACTATAATCTTATCTGGGTTTTGTCAGTGAACATGTATGCTCCTGGGGAAAGTTACTACCTTTGAACAGACACGTTAAGGTTGATTATTGTGTCTTGCTTGCAAGCATGTTTAAAACGATCACACCGTTCTAAAGTATGCTCGTACTGCAATAAAGTGGAAACTACTTGTTTTTTCTGGTTAGGCTTGTCAAAGTTCCTGGGGGGTCGCCTCATGCGCGCGGCGGGATGCTGGAAGGGAGCCCTCCTCGCGGTGTTTTGCTGGAGGTATTTGGCGGTCTGCTGAGTTGTTAAGTCAAAAGTGCTGCTCCCCCCTTCCGTATCTCGTGCACTGAGGGAGTTTTACACTGCTTAGTGATGGATGGCAGTATTAGGGTGTTTTCTTTCTCCCACTGTGTTTCCTTTTGCAGCCTATAAGAGTACCTGAGTTCTCTTTGGACCAGGTCAAGTTTGTCTTGAGTGTTGTTCAGCTGCTGGTTCAGAGTCTCAATTCTGGCAACTTTGTTTAAGAGCTCAGAATTTGCTGCTTTAAATAGTAATTTTGTGTGGGTGTTTCCTTTCCATGTCCTTTCTGGCTACCTTTTCCAGGTGCTCTTGCTGTTCAGCAGCTGTCAGAGCCTTTTTAAATCTATTGATTTCCTCCTGTAACTCCATTTTGTTGGGGTCCTTGTGGGCTACCGCTGTGTTCTGTTGCTTGAAATCATTTACCTCCTTTTTCAGACTCCATGGGTTTGGGGGGGCCCGAGGGTGATGAACCTTGTCGAGCTTTTTGTAGCCACATCTCTCGCTTGAGTCCTGAGTCTGAGGTACACGTCTCTCTCTGTGTCCAGTTGCTTTCGGCTCAGTAGGTGGTCGTCAGCCGTGGGTAGGGGGTGTTCCTCACAATGCCTGGTCAGTCCTCTTTGGTCTGCATTCTGGGAAGTTAGTCTGAGCATCTGCACCGTTTTGACACACTGGTGTTGAGAGTAAGGGCTAGAGACTACTACAAGATCAAAACAGAGTGTGAATGCTAAAATAGTTTTGGGTCAGCATATGTTTTGCTGAAAAGGGCGTAAACAGGATTTTGATTGATGACTTAAGACTACTGTCTAATTATTGTCAAATTATCACTCAGAATGTGCTGACGGTTCCCCAACAGGCTTAATATCTGAGGTATGAAGGAGAAAAGGGAAATGCAGAAGGAAAAGGAGAGCATTTCTAGTCAGATTATGCTGATTATATGTTATTATTATTTATTTTTTTTTTGAAAATAAACAAATCAAAAATAGAAATGTCTCCGGTTCCTTTTGAGGTTCAGAGAGAACATCAAGGGGCATAACATGTAAATGGATTTAAAATTAGCTGACTGCTATTAACAAAACAAGGTAATCATTCTGGTATTAGGAACAAATAGCAGCACTAGTGATTAGTGTGTTACTAAAAGCACCCAATACCTTAATGATTCTTTTCTTGATAGACAGTTAAGATTTAATTAAATTTAGATTTAATTAACTAGTAACTGAGCAATAGCATTCAGGAAGTATACATCTAGATAGTTAAATTCGCTGAGTCGAATTGAAGATTGAGAAACATAGAATAAGAAGAAAAAGAAGGAAGAGAAATGTAAAAATCAGAAACCGGGGATTAGGTTAAGTTCAAATTACTTAACACTGCATACACACATGTTGTATTTAAAAGTTTCAATTAAAGAGTGCTAACCCCTAATTTTTTAAAGCTATTTGGTAGCTTAGCCTAAGTTGAAACTATGCTAAGTCGTGTTAGCTTGGCTGCTTCATGGTTTGTTTACAACATTGTGTTTTGTGCTATGTGAAGTTAGCACTTCCTGTTACAAGTTGTTGTCACGGTAACCAATGTATGCCAGTGTAATTAACGCAGTTTTAATGTCTGTCTATGTTAAACAGTTATAGTTTTAGAACGTGGTGCTTTCAGTCTTCAAGACTTGTTGCATTACCTAAGCATTTCGGTGAGTGCTTCTCTAATGCAACAATAAACTTCTTGCACTTGTTTAAAGAATTACAAAACGTGTTTACTGTAAGTTAAAACCGGTTTAAACATATATGTAGTAATGTTTGCCTCACACATGAGTACTAAAGTACAGTATTACACCTTTAATTTCACTCAGCGAGTGAAACACAGTAATGACCACCAGGTTGCTCGGCTTATATATATACAGTCAAAGTGTAGATGAATTGCTTCAATCTAATTATAAACTATAAGGCCTTTATGCTGTAGAAAGGGGAGCATCATTCAAATCTACCTTGATATAACTGTAATGAGATTTTTTCTTCAAAGAAACAATTTAAACAATTCTGCAATTTTGTGATTTCTTCACTAAAGCATATTACATGATGGTACAGTTTGGACATGCCGCTGAGCTGAGATTCAGACTTACGCTTTGTCAAGACAGATTTATGCTTTAATACTGAAATTAGGGTTTCTTTGCTAAAATCAGATTAACCTTACACCGATGCCATTAAGCATGAAATACATAAAGACTCTCACAATTATAATAGCGGTACCAATTCAAACCCCCATCTATCTATCTGCATCTCAACAAGCCAGCAAATAGGGACACCACCGGGCATCTGAAGTCACGTCCTATTTTAACCTGGGCTATCAAGCACACACTTTTAAGTTGCCAGTGTTTAAACTCATAACTTTCGTTTTATCATGCCCGCATTTTCTCCACCAAAATCTGTAGCGAATCAGCTCATGGGAAATATGAATAATTAACCATAACTAGTTATAATTAACTATTCATATTTTAGATCCACTGTAGATATTTAGCTGACCACTCAGGGTCAACCGTCTTGTCAATTCTAAGAACGTTAATTTCCTGGTTAAGGGAAATAACTTTCTTACTGTACAATTCTATAAGTTTGTAACGTAAATCTGCATGATTATTGACTCCGGTTATGAGTAAACAAATGAACACGTCAAGTGTGATACAAGTAAGGTTTTATTAACTACATAAACACTTAAACTAGTCTAACATACTACATAAACACATTAAGCCGGTCTAACATACACATACACACAGCACACACACACACACACACACATACAGTTGGTATAGGAAAGGGTTAAAGTTTAACTCAGCATAGAAAGAGGCATAAAGAATGGATTTTATGGAACACTTTGCATGTATATTCAACAGATCAAAGCCTTCAGGGATACGTCAGATTCTGAGTTCAAACACACCTTTGTAAAAAGGTGTAACTGATACTTAATGTATCAATTAATAAGACTAAGTTTGATACTTAGCGAGTCTCGGCGGTCTGAAAGAGATTCCTGATGCAAATCTTAAAGCTTCCCGTTGATCTTTGCTGAATTCGGGTCGATGAAAAGAACCAGTTTGAGTCAGTGTCACTTGATGAATGGAAAGGACAAGGCCGAAGAAAGGTCTGGCACAGATGCTTTGGTATCCTGAATCGTTTTCTCACATCTTCATCTTTGCTTCTGACCGAACCACCGGCTGGGGCGGGTCCCTGGAGCCGGGCCTTAAGGTCGGAGAAGATCTCCGACGTTTCAATGGGCTTGTCCAATGAGCAAAATGGAATTTCCGATCGGGAGGTGGCAATTGCTGGAGGGTTACGACCCTTTGTTCTCTAAGCATGGTAATTGGCAAATGGACTTAAATCGAAATTACTAAAAATTCTCAGGACACTAATATATTGCCTAAATACCAACATATAATATACACTCTTGTTTCGATCATAAGAAGGCAAATTCCTAGATACTAAACAAGGTACAAAACAAAAAAGTTTTTACTTATGTGAATGAGTGGTTTATCGTAAGCATGGATAAAAATAGTTTATAATACAACAGATTAAATACACCACAGCAATAATATACACAATGGCCTGAAGAAATTGGGTGTTCATTCAAAGAAGGTTTTCTTATGAATTAATTAGTAGAAAGGTCAATTTCTACTGTGTATTTGTGCCCCTTGTTTCTGGAGAATGAAGCTAAGAGTCGGCTCGCATTCCACAAGGTTGTAAATGTATCGGGTTTCCATGAAACCAGGGTCTTGTTCTGGCGTCCTGGGGTGTTACCAAGTATTTGTGAAATCTAGCTAACAAAAAATATATTGTGTGTTTGAGTGGTCCAGAAGCTACACAGCGCTTTCCCTATAGGATACAGTGCGGGAGGTGCACGTTACATTTAAAACATCTATAAGAAATAATGTACAGTCGTCAGATGTTCAATATTGATTCCAAATAAATAAATATGTGTTGAGTTGAAATTATTTTAGAATCCCACCTGCATATTAAAACTTCCACTAAAAAAGAAACATTCAATTTCAACAGCATACAAAGCAATCCAAAGACAAACTGAATTAATACTAAAGTCCTCCTCAATATGGTGCCTGTTGAGTGTGTATGTTACAAGAGAGTGGGAGTATACTGTATGTTACAAACCACATGAAAGTAGTGCCAGGCTGTATCCAAAATCCCTTCATTCACTATCCCCTTCATTACTCCACTAATAAATCCCTGCTTCCCAGTATGCATACTATTCATCCTAAATAGTAGGAGTTTATAACTGTGTCACATAGGCATTGTATATTGAGTATGTCCCTGGATAATCTACTATTTTCAGAAGATTTTGAAGCATGGATCCGCAAACACTCTAACGGCTGATATTACCCACAACCCACTACTCGTTGGAGGAGGAATCAGCTTAGAACTACAAACACAAATTAAAAAGAACTACAAACATGGCGGATGTTAGTGAGACTGGCTGTTAGCAGAGATGGGGTTTAGGTTACTAATTATCAATGTCTAACCTGATGAAAAAAAATGGAATGTTATCTGTGTAACACTTCATCTGCAACAACACTGTGAACTTATATAAAGATGTGAACAGCACAGCAGCAAAACAAGATATGTTTGGCCATTAACTGTTAAATGCATCTGTTAAAAAAAAACAATGCATGAAAGACCCACAACTGGCAGATCCACATGCTACTTGGTTTCTCTCCAAAATGGTAGGAAGAATTGTTTGCGTAGTGTAAATTTAATTATGAGGATGCTAACTGTGACAGGATGATCGACAGGCTGGTTTACAGTGACAGAATGCACATAACTATGCGACAGAGCGTGGTAGTATGTCCCAACGCTTGCCTACTCTTCTGCTACACTCTCAGAGAGAGTGGAGTCCAGCGGATGACGTAGGCGTAGCTTAAACTCCGGTGAGAATATGCTAGTCTCACGAGAAACACGTTTTGTTTACAGCAAAGGAAAACCAGTGTCCTCTTGGCTTATATTGAAATTCTCCGACTTTTTTTACAAATCTTCGTTTTGTACTACTAATTAGTGACCGGTGTTTTGTTTTGCTCTCTCCTCTGCGCTTCCATGTTCGTCACTTCCCCGTTCATCACCGCGTTTGCCTACGTGCTACGTCATCCGCTGGACGCCACTCTCTCGTGAATGCGTGTATGACAGTTAGCGGAAGCTAGCGATTTAGGGTTATAAAGTTGTAAATATGGATATTTTTCTTACACAAACTTCTTTTATAATGGATTGGTTCAGTTTTTTGGACTTCAAATTTTGGGCTACCATCCATTCCCATTATAAAGCTTGGAAGAACCAGGATGTTTTTTAATATAACTCCGATTGTATTAATCTGAAAGAAGAATGTCATATACACCTAGGATGGCTTGAGAGTGAGTAAATCATGGGGTAATTTTCATTTTTGGGTGAACTATCCCTTTTAAGGCATAGAATATGTAGGTGAATTGAGACACAGAACATGTACTCTCTAGAGGCTAGCTGTTGAGACGATTGTACACATGTTATTGAGGTACATTATGAGACTAAATGTGTGCACTCGATAATTTATAAATATATGTGGCACATTCATGTTTTATATATTTGTCAATTTCTCTACCAAGTTGAGAGAAACTCAATGGGATGTTGGCTATTTGTATATAGGCCTAAAAACAAAAATGTCATGGTTAAGTGGTCACTTTCTTTATTCAAATCTAATTGTGAAAAAAAAAATTTGTCATTTTTAAATTGTTTTAAAAGGCCAGTTCTCAGGATTTGCTTGGCCACCTAATTGCCTACACAATATATCCACTTTATTGGAAATCACTTTGGTCCAAAAGTGTCTGCAAATATAAATGCATTCAGAGCATAGTTTGGCACAGTTTTCTTTGTGAGCATCTGGAGAACCAGTGGATAAAAAAGCGGATGCTTTGCCCTTCCTCTACTCCGATAAAGGACTTCAGTGTTTAAGCACTCCATCTCAAGGACTTCATGAAGAAGATAACATACTGTTGTTTGTGTTTATTGTCAATCTAAAAGTGGGCGAAAGCTCTGATGAAAAAGCCTCGGGCATTCTTTCAAAACACACTAAACAATAAATAAACTCTCTTTATGTTTTTGACAGTGCTATTGTTTCCTATGTCAAAGCTGTGTTAAACTGAAAGACTGTCAGAAGGGGAAAACAAAACAAAAAAGAAAGAAAATGTTCCATTTTGATTGTCAGCTCATGGAAGGTCTCTTGTCTAGAAGAGAGAGGTGTCTTAGCCATCTAATTGAGAAAAATTGCAGACCGGCAGCCTTTTCAAAATCACTTAGACATCGGATATAATTGTGAAGTTCATTCTTTCAGTCTCTTCGGTTCTGCACACATAAATACAATAGTGCGTGCTGGGTCGTACTTTGAAATCTTGATTGCAATTAACGTAGAGAAGTTGCTAGGGGAGCAGAAGAATCAAGTCACTTTTTTTTATCTCCTTTTGCTAAGAGGCCGTGGGTAGGTTGATGGGGTTGCCTTAACACGTGGGATGTTTCAGAAGGCTTCCACATCTAAAACAGTGCATATTTGAAAACAGGTCAAAGAGGAACAGAAAACAGGAAAACAGGAAAGAATCATGGTTTTGCTGGTTAGCATGACCTCATTTGGTAAATGCCATTACTACACCTTCAGGCTATTAAAGGCATGTTTCTCTGTTGACAGACAATCAAAAGTAGCATGTTTTCTGATGAAAAGTACTTTGACAGCAACATTTAAATAATTTCTTTGTGTTATAGTAGATGGTATACCAATATTTTAATATGCAGCTAAGACTAAGAAAAAATATACAGGTTAGAAACAAAATAAATATTGTGTTTTATCATATTTGAGCCATAAATTTGATATACTGTATATGATATTGCATTTAAAGGCCAACAAGTGATGAATCCTAAAATATAGTTTAGGGTTAGTTTATTTATTTATTAATTAAGAAGCTTCTTAACCAAGGCTGCTTTCATTTGATCAAAATTGCATATATATAATGTACAAAATTATATTATATACAAATACATTAAATAAAAACAGTAATAATGCAAATAAGTTTTATTATATTTTAAAATGTAATTTATTCTTCTGATTTAATTCATTCTAATATGCTGATTTGGTGCTCCAGAAACATTTATTAGTATTATCAATGTTATGCCACTTTTTCAGGATTCAGTGTTCACAAAGATAAAAATATTAATTGTGAAACAATAATAATATAAAAGTACTTGCCTTTTAAAACAGCAAAGATGTCCCAGCAAAAATATGCACAAAACAAAAGTCCACCAGGGGACTGAAGACACAACAATGAAATGTGAAAAATGAGATGAAACAAAAAATGGGAGTACATCTAAATCCTACTATGAAAACTCATTGTACATAATCTATTTGTTCATTGCTGTTGTTATTTTGATTTTATTACTGTATGTGTATTTAAATCAGGTCTCTGCTTGATTTGTCCAAAAATGTGGACTATTAGATGTGGAAATATTTCACTCTTCTCTGAAAAATGCACCTGTGGTTTCAGCATTTGGCAGGAGTATAGAGCCAGATGCTGCGCATGTGAATTTATGATGTAGGACAAGTCACGTGGCCCACTTTGAAAAGCTCCATCTGTGTGTTTAAAAGCATGAGAAAGCCACACCACTTCTGTTCTCCTTTCACCACAAAGGTTCAAGCTTTGTACCAGACTCTGTAGTTCACAAGTTCAGCAGTTATATTTAGGGACTGATTTCAGCGCTGCTTTATCTGCCTGTCTGCCTATGGCTTATAAACCCAGAGTTTTGTTCATTTTAACATTCAGAAGTTTTGATTGGTCACACGCTTACACACACTGGCGGTAAGGCCAGCTCTACACATTTCACAGCGTACAAAGTGGAAAATGTGAACCGTGTCTGACTGTGTCATGTTCAGCCCTGACGTCTGTGCTCAGACATGAACGCTCTTTGGCTGTTGCACACCCTGCAGAAAAATAAACTAGCATACTTCAAGAAACACAAGCAACATGTTGGCCATGATGTTCAGGCAAAATGATCTTCAATGGTTCTGCATGAAAATAAACCTTGGATATAATGACTTCCTGATCTCACATCCTTAATCACGTTCTATCCCGCATATAAGTTTGTCTCTGACGTTACTTCTGATCCAGCTGGCTGATACAAAAGCACGAGTCAAACATCTTCAGCTTTCCTTCACACTCTCATCTCTCCTCCTCAAGCACTCTTTTCTGGGTTCATGTCACGGTGATGGATTTAACCCAAATAAACTAATTTATCTTTCAATTAGTGCCAGCCCCATAATATGGTGTGGATTATGAAGTAATCCAGGCACTGAGTTCTGTGAGGTGGAGTGGGACCGCACCTATTTAAACACTGTCATGAAAATCGCCCGCTGCTGACAACACAACCAAAACGTGCACATCATCGTTGGTGCTTTCACAGGACATTTCCTCTGGCTGATTTGAAGTTTGACTATTATCCTTATTCTGATTTATTTGTTTGGCTGTGGGTGAGTAATGTGGTCAGGGGGTGGCAGGGTGTGAGTTTTAACTCCAAATGTTGCAGGTATTAAGCCGCTGTATCAATAGCAACCATCTGTAGAAAAAAAGGCCAGTGTCACACGTGTGTGGTCTTGCTGGGTTTTATTTTCACTTATAAATGGTCAGAATAACTGAAATGTACAGGTTTTAAAAACAAAACATTACTACCAAAGTTCTTTTATGTTGAGTCAGTTTCATGTAAGACCAATACCTGGAGAGAGCTATCTGATAGTTTTCCCATTCATCTTCATGGCAGTTGTTTGGCTGGTGCAGGAGCCCCTGAAAGTATGTCCTTAGTGTTAATATTGCTTTTATACAACAGTTCAATGAACAAGAAGTCAATATTGAGAAACTTACATTTTAAAAACACTATTGCCTCTGCCTCTAACTACATTTTTGCAAAACTCCAAAATGTATATATACAATTCACCGCAGTTGATAAGAACACTGTTGTGAGTAAAACACTGACAACATTTATTGTAATGTATACTAATAAATTTTGACATTTACATCACATAATCAGCTCCATATGTCTAGCTTTTCATGGTAAACTTGACGTAGTAAACTTGCTCGCTAGTTCACTTGGTAAAGCATTGTGCTTATGATGGCAAATGCTTGAGTATAAGTCCAGTGAAACACGAGTCACATTAAAAGAGCTAAGACTGCCATGATACAGTATGTGCAACAACCAGCACAATAAATATTTGTCAGATACACATGAATCTATTTTGGATAAAACTTAACATGCTTTTAGTGCTACTCACTGGACATTTCACATTGAAAGTGTTGGAAACAGGCAAGCACCATAACATAATTTTGCGGAATGTTGCCACAGGCAAGTTTTTTTTTCTTTTTTTTTGAGCCTGGGTTGCTATCATAGGTTGCTATTTAAGTCACTTTGTGTGTTTTTGTTCTGCCAGTGGAAGAAGAAAAAATTTAATTGGAGCAAGACCACTAGTTAGAAGAAAGGATCTTAGCAGCTGCAGAGACACCCTACAACTACTTTTTGTAATTTAATACCAGAATAAAATAACACAAAGTATACTGTGCATTTTTTTTAAATAAAAAATTACGTTGCTAAATTTATAATGCTAATGATTGTGTAAATGCCTCAAAACAGTCCAAAGTTCCAAACAAAGCCATAGATGAATTATCCATAGCGAATCAGTTCAGTAAATAATTCAATGACATAAAGACAGTCACATGTTACGTTCCTGAATGAATCAGTGTGTTTAAACGAATCGGTTTGAATGATTCATTGATTCATTTATTAAGAAAGTCACTTGCTGCCACCTAGTGGTGCAACAATGCAACATGCCGAAACAGTCACTGAAAAATCAAACAGACAATAGAAGTGAGAGAGAGTATCAACACTCGGAACGGCTCTCTAACAATTAAATGTGAGTACAGGAACTAACTAAGGGTTGTATATTAAAATGTATAACTTTTTGGTGTAACACTGCATGCTCACAAATCACCCTCTTACCATTTACATAATATAGTGAAAGAAAAAGGTTATAAACTTTTTTTATAACCTTATTCTTTAACAAATGAACATTCAAATAAATACTCCAATTATGAACCCAATTTGGCCTGTCACTCAAAGTTAGTGTGCAGAATGTGTGCATGAACCTCGTCGTATGGGGAAAATTCGGTCGACACTCGCAAAAACCTCTAATGAATGTGAATGAAGACTATATTGTTGGCATGTTTTATTTATTTTCTTTCTTTTCCCAGTAAATTAAATCGACCTCACCAATGCCTGTATTAATCCTGAGTAATACATCGCCCTGCCATTCTGATTATGTTCGTGTTGCAGAGCTATTCGTTATTGATTTACCCCTCCCTTTGTTCTCTCCATCTCTTTCATTTTAACCTCCCCTCCCTGTCTTTCCCTTGTGTAAAACTTTAAAGGAGTAGTTCACCTAAAAATAAATTATTTCGTCATGTATACTCACCCTCACCATGTTGTACCAACTCCGTATGATTTTTTAAAAAGGCGAATTTCAAGGAATATGTTCATCTTCATTACATCACTTGCTCAACAATGCACTGCAGTGAATGGGTGCCATCAGAATGAGAGTGCAAACAGCAGACAGAAACCTGATGAGTGCATGCATTTGTATAACGTGCCTGCTTGGGTAAAAAAAAAAAAAATTTGTGGTGCAAGACCTCTATCCATAAGTTTGCTTTATCCAGTGAAAGACTCGTCATGTCTGAATCAGAAGAGAAATATGCACAGAGCAAGCACCTTGTACAAGTGAAAAACAATCAGTTATACAAATATGTTTTGATGTGAGAGGACAACAGATGTTGGAATTACTGTCGGTTTCATGTTGTGCTTTTATCTGCTGTATAGACTCTCATTTTGACGGCACCCATTCACTCAAGAGGATCCATTGGTGATCAAGGGATGTAACGCAAAATTTCTCCAAATCTGTTCAGATGAAGAAACAAACTCATCTACATAGCTTGGATGGCCTGGCTGTTAGTACATCTTCAGCAAATTTTCATTTTTGGGTAAATTATTGCTTTTGCATCCCTTTTTGATATTTAAAAGCCCATCCATCCATTGAATTGCCGTGAGAAGAGGCTCAGCAATTATCAAAATATATCATGTATGCGGGTTTGGAACAACATGAGGTTGAGTAAATTCTGATAGAATATAAATTATTGGGTAAACTATTGCTTTAAGGCGTCTCTGTCATTTTGTGCTCAGCTCGACTCCTATTAGAGTCTTTTGGTGGGTGGTGCACAGGTCTTTAAGAGAGACTGACATGAGCTGCAATACAGGGTGACTGTGACCTTTTAGACTGTGCCCGCCTCCTCTGCCGGTCTCATAGCCTCCCATTTAATAGTCTCACTTTCCTCTGACCTGTGGCTTTACTTTGACGTTTTTCATATTGGTTCATTACACCAAGTCTACAGGAGTATTATTTTCCCCTTGCTCTGCATAACTCAAATACCTGACTCCGAGACTCGAGTGGGCTGGAGATCCTTGTGGCAAAGATAGCACTTGTTCGGCAGAGTGAACTCAAAATATACCAGTCTCCCTGCTGTTTTTTTCCCCCTCCTGATAGTGAGATTACAGTATCTCTAAGACATGGCCTTTCAGCTGTGGTTAAAAAAAATAAAGTCTCCACCCTCTGTCAACATAATGGGAGTGAACATGATATTTATACAAATGCTGCAATGCTTTTATGTGGATTTTTCTAATCAATTTACATCTGTAGTTTATAGTGCTTGTCCATTCCAAATAAGTGAATGGGACTTTCGGGAAAGTCTGGAATGTTCTGGGCATCTCTTATATGAAAAATATTAAAATAATAATTCAAAAAATAGAATGTGTAATGTGTGTTGAATCAAAGAATCGCAAAAAGCAGGTTGGAGCCACTGTTGTCCTAGAACACTTATGGTTCACTGCTAGTGTGTTTTGGCCGTCACTCTCACCATGTGACTGTGAATTTTCCTTATAATGACGAGACAGAAAAGTATGTGAGTAGGAGAGTCTTTAAAGTTGTATTGAAACTTCTGAATTTGAAAGACACAATCTAGAGCTTTTCAAATTGATCATTTTATTATAGAGAAAGGACAAGGATTATATGGATTTACTTACTTGTATCAGTTTGGTCAGGCCTTGAAGAACTCGATGCTTTGCTTTTAGACATATCAAAGCTGAGGCAAAAAAGAGCAGAAGGACATAAACTGTGAAGGGCAACACAATGTGAGGAGAATAAAGACTTTGTCAGTAAAATACATCCTCAAGGATAGTGTCGCTGTAGAGAAACTGGCACAGATAGATGTGCCGGTATAGAGTCTTTCTTTGTGCTATGACGCACTTTGTTAAATGTCCCGCACAGCATGTAACAATAACAAGAAATATTGCAGTTTAATAATAATCAAGTTTCTGAATCATTTTATCAGTAGTAACCTGAATGCTCAAACTATTTAAGCTTGCTAGGTAAGCATCACTCGCATTATTAGTACTAGTAACATTATTTTTATACTTCAGCAGGTAACTCAGCCCATATATTTGCACTATGAGAATAAATGGATTATGGAATTGTTCTATTACTTGAAAGGGGTCATATGATGTTGCTAAAAAGAACATTATTTTGTGTATTTGGTGTAATGAAATGTGTTTATGCGGTTTAAGGTTCAAAAAACACATTATTTTCCACTATGACATAGTGTTCCCTCGTGCCCGCTTCTGTAAGGCCCCCGGGGCGTCGATGTTTACAAAGCTCATCGGTCTGAAAAAGCTAAGTGTGCTCTGATTGGCCAGCTATCCAGTGGGTTGTGATTGGCCGAATTCCTCAAGCGGGTTGGGAATTTACGTCTCTGACAGATTTTGATGCTGCGGGCAACAGATGTGATGACCCTGGGCTGGACTCATCCACGGTGAAAGCCGATCCGGCGATCCACAGCGCCAAGTTGTTGTATTTCCTCAGCGACCAGCACGGATCAGCTCCATGCATGAGGAAGCGATATCGTCCTCTTTTGGAAGGCCAAACAAAGTAGTTTCGCTTTCACAACGAAGCACACAGCATCTTCACGTCATTGCGGCGGCGGCAACAATACTACAGAGAGAATAAAAGTTATGCCTTCTTTCTTTGCGTGAACATTTGGCCGGCGTTATGCAAATCTTCCCACACAGTGACGTAGGTATGTGGGGGCGTGTTAGAACGAGCCATTTTTGGTAGGTGTGGCTGACTCTTAACTTTTATAAAGAATATCTCTTTGAATTTGAGACTTTAGTCTTCGCAACTTTAAGGATCTTATCTATGCACAATCAGCTTATAACACTCCAAATAGAAAGGAAAACTTGAAATCACATCATATGACCCTTAAGTAAATCAACGATTTTTGCCTGCCATACAAACAGGCATAAAATCCTGAAGGGAACCAAGCCATATTCCAGAATCAAACTGTCATAAAGACTTAAAGGTGGGCTCTTTTGACTTGAGCTGTTAAAAAACCCCCAATGCCCTAGCAACCACCCAGAAGAACACCCTATAAATCATTCAGAATGCTTAGCAACCACCCATAATGCCATAACAACCACTCTGAACATCTTAGGAACCACAAAGCAATGCCCCAGAAACGACTCACAACTAGTTAGCATGGTAGCAGTGAAGTTTGCAAAGGCAAGCACGTTCACATTTTTAGATAAGAAATAAATAAAATTCTATTATATTAGTATGATCTTATAAATTAATAGTTTAATATTTTTTATTTTCATTAGGTGCATGTTTTTTAGTAATTAATTATTTTGGCATTATAAGTAAAACTAAAAATAAAAATGAGAAATGAATAAATACATGAAATTATATTTTTAATTTCAGTAATACCGCTGCATCTCAATAAATTAGAATGTCGTGGAAAAGTTAATTCATTTCAGTATTCAACTCAAATTGTGAAACTCGTTATTAAATAAATTCAATGCACACAGAACGAAGTAGTTTAAGTCTTTGGTTCTTTAAATTGGGAGATTTGGCTTACATTTAACAAAAACCCACCGATTCACTATCTTAACAAATTAGAATAATTCGTAAGACCAATAATAAAAACATTTTTAGTGAATTGTTGGCCTTCAGGAAAGTATGTTATTTTACTGTACATGTACTCAATACTTGGTTAGGGGCTCCTTTTGCTTTAATTACTGCATCAGTTCGGCGTGGCATGGAGACAATCAGCCTGTGGCACTGCTGAGGTGGTATGAAAGCCCAAGTTTCTTTGACAGTGGCCTAAGAAAAAAAAAAAAAGTCATCTGCATTGTTGGGTCTGGTGTCTCGCATCTTCCTCTTGACAATACCCCCATAGATTCTCTATGGGGTTAAGGTCAGGCGAGTTTGCAGGCCAATCAAACACAGTAAAACCATGGTTATTGAACCAGCTTTTGGAAGTGTGGGCAGGTGCCAAATCCCGCTGGAAAATGAAATCAGCATCTCCATAAAGCTTGTCAGCAGAAGGAAGCATGACGTGCTCTAAAATTTCCTGGTAGATGACTGCGTTAACTGTGGACTTCAGAAAACACAGTGGAAAAAAGTCCTCTTTTCAGATGAAAGTAAAATTTGCATTTCATTTGGAAATCAAGGTCCCAGAGTATGGAGGAAGAGTGGAGAGGCACAGAAAACATGTTGCTTGAAGTCCAGTGTGAAGTTTCCCACAGTCAGTGATGATTGGGCTGCCAGTAATCAGCTGGGGGGGCACTGTGTTTTCTGAAGTCCACAGTCAGCGCAGCCATCTACACTCTTAAAAATAAAGGTTCCAAAAAAGGGTTTCACAGCGATGCCATAAAAGAACCTGTTTGGTTCCACAAAGAACTATTCAGTCAAATGTTCTTTAAAGAACCATCTCTTTTTTATTTTTTTGTAATCTGAAGAACCTTTTTTCGCCAACAAAGAACCTTTTGTGAAACAGAAAAGTCCTTCAGATGTTAAAGGTTCTTTATGGAACCATTTAGACAAAAAGGTTCTTCTATGGCATCGTGAAGCACCTTTATTTTTAAGAGTGTACCAGGAAATTTTAGAGCACTTCATACTTCCTTCTGCTGACAAGCTTTATGAAGATGCTGATTTAATTTTCCAGCAAGACTTGGCACCTGCCCACACTGCCAAAAGCACCAAAGCTGGTTCAATAACCATGGTGTTACTGTGCTAGATTGGCCTGCAAACTCACCAGACCTAAACCCCATAGAGAATCTATGGGGTACTGTCAAGAGGAAGATGAGAGACACCAGACCCAACAATGCAGATGACTTGAAGGCTGCTATCAAAGCAACCTGGTCTTCCATTACACTTGAGCAGTGCCACAAACTGATCACCTCCATGCCACGCTGAATTGAGGAGTAATTAAAGGAGCCCCTACCAAGTATTGAGTCCATGTACAGTAAATTAACTTATTTTCCAGAAGGCCAACAATTCACAAATAAAAATTTTTTTATTGGTCTTATGAAGATTCTATTTGTTGAGATAGTGAATTGGTGGGTTTTTTGTGAAATGTGAGCCAAAATCATCCCAATTAAAAGAACCAAAGACTTAAACTACTTCAGTCTGTGTGCATTGAATTTATTTAATACACGAGTTTCACAGTTTGAGTTGAATTACTGAAATAAATGAACTTTTCCAAAACATTCTAATTTATTGAGATGCACCTGTATTTAAGTAACAATTTTTTTTTGGTTTGTTTTAGGTTTAGTTAACTGTAATAGCCTTGCTCTCAACTGCATCAAGGCATAAGCATTTACTGTAAAAAAAAATTCAAACTTGTAAATAAGACAAACATTTTACAAGAAAATACTATTTCAGTCTTTCTAAAAAAAATTGTTTAATTGAATGTGTCACTCGCCATTTCTTTTTAATTATTTGTGAAATTTACTAGCAATTTCTGAGTAAAAATTGATTCTACTCCAAATATTTTTCAATGTGTGCACAGTGCTTTATGGGAAATTAGTGCTGGAGTTGGGTCATTTCATGCTGTGTAGCTCCTCAGGAAGTGAGTAAGGCATTGCACATTCAGTCTTTCATTGGGAGCCAAAAATGCTCTGAGCAGCAGGGACATTTCAGAAAGACAATATTCAAAAAGACACGGAGTAAAAGATGATTCACCCTGAGGAGTTTAGAGCCACCGCAATACTGACCAAACTACAGAGACAGAGAAAGTGAGGGATGGAGGGAGAGAGAAACAAGTGAAGAAGATGAAAGGATAAATGAAAACTTCCCACAATTCCACAATTGTCATTTTAACCAGGCCAATCCTGCAGACAATCCCCCTGGAGGCATTTTACTTACTGTACTGTAGGGCAGGGCAAATTTGTGACCTTTGTAAAGCCACAGTTCCTGGATCACATACAGCCCTGACATCACATCCTTCATCTTTCAGCCAGCATGTCAGATAGCCATCCTCCATTAGTCCCCTGTGGGTGCGTGTACATGACAGCAATTTTCCTCAGCATCAATAAATCAATATGTGCTCTATGCACAATTCATGCGACTCTTCATTTACTACAAGGAATGCTTTTCATTACATTCATGTTGCAAAGAAACAGCTAACATATAAGCCATCTAAATTACTGTACATTCACCGCATGTACTGAATTGGATTGGATACAAAACTAACTTCTCAACCTTTGATGAATTACATTCAGGAGTAAATGCATTCCCAGATATACTACATCCACCCTTGACCTTCAACAAGTCAATGATCAGGTGTACAAATAAACCACAAGAAACAGCTTTTTTGGTACCTATATACTTGAAAAAAAGAGCTGCCTGCCTAGGTCCAGATGCCCTGCTAACATTTTCAGTGACCCCACAAAAGAATGATCAATTTTATTTTTAGCAATGTATTTTTATTTGCTAGATATAATATTTACACTACAGTTGAAACTTTTGGGGTTAGAAAAATTTTTCTTTAAAGAAATTGATACTTTTTTTCCAGCAAGGATGCATTAAATTGATCAAAAGTGACTGTAAATACATCTATGTTATAACTTTATCAAAAAAAAATGTCACAGAATTCTGAAAACAAAAAAAAATTATGCAGCACAATTGTTTTCAACTTTGATAATAAGAAATGTTTCAGCATATTAGAACGGTTTCTGAAGGATCATGTGACACTGAAAACTGGAGGAATGACTGCTGAAAATTCAGCTTTGCCATCACAGGAAAAATAAAAAATATATGTTGTAAAAATACTTTAACTGTAGTATATTTTAATTTGCACTTTCTTGAGGTTTACATTTTTTTACAAAGAAAATTTGCAACAAGCTTGAAATTATACAATGGTAATGTAAGTATGAATTCATAAAAATGTTTTTTACTGTACAATGATGGAATATGATGCAAAATATCACTGACTGGTTTCTAGTTTTCAATACACTCTTACTGATGCGTACTGAAGATTCAGTAATTATTGTCATTTTTTGCAAAACCTCAAACATTTATGTTAGCCTAGATAACATAATCTTGGTGATAAATCAGCAGAATTTACATCAACAATGTAGAATACATCACAGAAATTTTAACGTTTAATTTAGTTTAACCAATGTACAAGTTGTACGATTTTCAGTGGAAACGCAGCACTGACCCAAAAGGACAAGTGACAGCTTTGTTCTTTAAAATATAATGTCAACAACTGGAATATGAGCAGCATATGAATCATGATTAATTCAGACCGTTTTGTTTGGTCCGAGTTAATTGTGGCTCTCTATAATAATGTCTGACATTTACGAGCAACTCCCAAAACATTTTGTGGAAACATGCTGCCCTCTGAGGCGTAAAAGTGCATCTCCCTTCCCTTTACAGATAAAACTTCCTGTCTGGCTTGATACAGAAGCCACTGTGGAAGGCTCTGTAAATAACTTCACCCAGTGGCTTTACCGACATTCAGTAGTAAAGGAATACTTGATTTGTTTGAGGCTCTGCCAATATTAACAGAGAATAATCTAGGCCCAAATACAGTTAGCGGAAATTGGCCAGCCCAACAGGAAGAAGGGGAAGAGGAGTTGCCTTACCCTGCGGAAGCCCTGTTGACTCTTCTGGCAGCGGGACTGTGTCTGCTAAAAACCCTGCAGGTCATGGAACAGCATTTGTTACTATAATGCATGACACAGTGTTGAGGGAGTTATTTTAAAACTGAAACCTGTTAAGTTAATAAAAAAATAGCTAAAATACTGAATTTTAATAAACAATTATGACATAAGTATAGTAGTCAGATTTATAAAGTTTGCATGACATAATACAATAGTTTTTTATCGCTGATTTCGCTGATCTCAATACCTTTAATAAACTGGGCTGCCTTTCTCAAAAGCATCGTAAGCTAAGTTGATCGTAGAGACCATTGGTATAGCCTATCTATCTATCTAGCCTATCTATCATGACCTACAATACATTTACATATATGCACTTCGCAGGTGCTTTTATCCAAAGTGACTAACATTGTATTTAAGTAATTCTAATATTACAGTTAATATATAAACATATACAATACATTTATTTATTCTGTTCATAAATAAAGTTTCCACATATTATAATAAATATTAAGTTCAAATATTATAATCAATATTATAATCAAAATTATATTATGATCATATTTATGATCATAGTTAGAAATATTATCATATAACTGATAAAATGCATAAAATTATAATTTATAAATACGACTAGTTAATGTATAAACTTACATGATACACTGCATATGAACTGCATAAATAAACTTCACACATTATAATAAATATCACATTTTTAAGCATTAAGTTTTCAGATGTGTACAGTTCATTTTTTTTCATTTTAAAGTTCATGATACACATTCATTGTCATACTAAATAAATAATCACTATGGGATTATTTGATAGGATCAAAATATATTTTAATTAGAGAATACTGCTTTACAAGATATCAATCAAGATATGAAAATTTCAATGCCTCGCAAGGACTCGATAAATTTGTTTTCCTTTCTTTTTTTAGAATCATTTTTTTAACCACGCAAACGAACTGATTCAGTAAAATGAATCACTTAACATGAGTCGCTGCTCCTCAACACTGGCCGTATGTTCAATACTCGTCTTTTAAAGGGGTCATATGATGCTTTTTTAAAGATCATTATTTTGTGTATTTGTGTACAAATATGTTGACTGTTAATGTTCAAAAAAACACCATTATTTTCAAAGACTGTACATTATTTAGGTCCTTTATGCCCCGCCTCTCTCAAATGCTTTGTTTTCTACAAAGTCCCTCCTTCCGACAAGCGCACTCTGCTCTGATTGGCAGCTGACCCAGTGCATTGTGATGCATTGAACAGTCAATAGCAAATACTTACGCCAGATTGTCATAGCAAAGTCAGAATTACCTCCTCTCCTAGGTTCACGAAACGGTCGTCCATATAATGCATGCTGTTCTGTGAGTAATCTTAAGATTCCTAAAGGCATTACTTCAGAAGGCCAAATAAAGTGCTTTTGCTTTTCGCCTAGAAACACACAGCGTCTCACTGACATGACTGCATCAACACTACTGCTGTACCTGAAACCACGCCTTCTTTCTTTGCAACATTTGGGCGCATTATGCAAATATCCCACATAGTGAGGTAGATATGTGGGGAGTGTTAGAACGAGCCGTTTTAGGGGGGGCGTGACAGAGTCTTAACTTTAATAAAGAACGATCCTGTTATACGGTATGTGAGCGACCGCGCCACCTGACAGCCTCTAGGTCGTGGCATCTCACTCCGTGTCCTCCCATATGCACATCCCCCGTTTGATTACACCCGTACGAGAACAAGGAAACATCTGATATTTAATATAGCATCATATGACCCCTTTAAAACCTTTGAGGACAACACCGCAGACTCACTGACAATGGATAGAGCATGTGGGTCTGTCCATTTGACTGCTCATACTTCAAAGTAATGATCATGTTTATGTCTCAATGTGCTCGGAGCTCGTTCCATTTATAAAGCGCAAATTAGTCAGGGAGAATGGGGAGTGGCGGGGAAGTGCTGACTAATGCAGCAGGCAGCCAGTACAAACTCTCTGAGTGACTGAACGACCTTGTGCCGGTCAGGTAGAGACCCCTCCAGCGCACCGGCAGACAGGTGATATGTCAGCTTCATGCCGGTGTAGCAGAGCCAGGGCAGAGCGGGAGGAGAGACGCGGCAGACGGAGGACTCGCTCTCACACATGTGCTCCTCGCTGCAGTTTAATCTGTCACACAAGGACAGTGGTACTCTAATTCATCATGTGTTTTATTTTGCACGGCGCTTAAATCTCTCCTGTTTGCGGTGGGGAGGAACAGGAGAAGCCAAAACTGTTTTACGAGTGAAAAATGGGCTCAACGCTCGTTCATCCTGCGGCAGGTCTCGGGTTTTAATCTGAGTGTGGTGGAAGTAGCTCAAGTTTGACTTCAGGTTGAACTTTCAGATTAATCCACAAAACCGTTTATTATTTAAATGTGTGAAAGGGATTTTAGGGGACTGAAAGTGAAACATTGCTCTTAATGATGTCCCAAAATGCGGCTACATTATTTATCCCTGCAGTGGAGCTGTCGGTTTATCGTAAAACTTCAACAAAGGCAGTAGGGCAAATCTGCAGTCTCATCAGGGAGCTTGATCTATATAATTTGAACTAAATATGGTGGCCAAAGAAGACGCAGGCTGTCTGTTTTACTCAGGATTGCATCAGGCTCTTTGATGCTGATGTCATATGTTTTCATATCAATCTCTATGCAGTAGGCTAGGCTATAAAAGAGAACATTACCTCCATTTACAAGCATTGTTTAGATTAGGAAATGAATATGTGGCTTTGAGCTTTGTCCTGTTTTGCTTCACATGTAATCATTAGAGTAACAGTGATTTGGATCATTTTCTCCATAGCCTTCAATTAGTTGCTAAAATGCTGTCGCTGTTTCTTTGGTCTTATTCCTTTTGCATCTAACAGATACAAAAAGTGAACAAAGAAAAAAAAATCCAATCAGACATTTTACCTTTTACTTTTTGAATGGCCCATTCTTTGCATGTCCCTCAAAAATGGGATGTCATTCATCATAAGAGAAATTAACTGACTCTTACACCAATGATCTTATTGGCACTTCAGTTGAACATAAAATCATCCAGAAATTAAAATGATGTAACCTACTAACCCTCATTTTGTTTCATATCTTCTATGGAGGTAAAATATGCTTTTTGTTTTAGGAACGTACTTATTTTTTCCATGCAGTATAGTAAATGGGGACTGACACTTTCAAGCTTCAAAAAGGACACAAAGGCATAATACTCCACCACTGCCCATAACCCAGCATGCTTTAAAACAGGGTTTTAACATACATAAAAGTGTTTGATTGGTGTCTGATTATACAGTATATAAAAACGAGAGTAGTCCATATGATTGTGCATTATATTGTAAGTCATATAAGTATGGCCTATATTTTGTTACTCAAACAGAACCTCAGTTATGATGTTTCTGATTTGTTAAAATGATTGGGTATACGGAACAATCACTTTTTGTATTGCACAGTCAGGCTTGGAACGACATGAGAGTGATTAAATGATGACAGATTTTTCATTTTAGGGTGAAACACATAAAGGGCTTTGAACAAAAGTTAAAGCAATTAATGAGTAAGTTGCGTCATAACAGTTTCTGCCCTACATAAACAGATTTAAATGTCCAAAGATCAGCATGGCTAAGGCGGCAGGCGTGGACCATCAAAAACCTTTAGGTTGAGAGGACTGCGCAGTGCCAGGATCACACATCCAACACACAGCCGGGGCTTCAAGAGAAGCCCAGCAAGATTCACGGCTTGTATGCTCACCTCTCTCACATTCAGGCTGATCTGGGTAGTTTAATTAACACCTTCTTTAGCTAAAATGAGACCAGGCCAAAGTTTTCCCCAACATTAGAGAGGAGGACAGGCCGGCTGGGCCTCCGGGTGAGGCCACCCTCTCTGCGTTTGATGAATGAGCTGCCTGACAGCAGGACTTTTTTGGGCCCCTCTTCAGTCTGGCTGCCAGCATCCTCCCCCAGCCCGCTTCCTTTGAATTCTGATTTATACATCTGGTCCACTCCTTCCTGTGTGAACAACCAGACCACAGGAACCGCAGACTTAGCGTATCAGCCGCAATTGCGATGCAAACCCCAGGACCCTGCTTAACTCGGCCCGATTTTCAACCGTCCCTCATGTAATGGATGCTGACATCATGTTCATCATGGCATGATTGAATTGGCAGAGCTAAACTAGCATGTAAATGGCGACTATGGTTCCTGCGCCATGATAGAGCAATTGTAGAGTCGCTCCGAGGGACGGCAGTGGCTCCCATGACATTCATTGTGCTTGACATTCCTGACGTGCACCTAAATCTCTCTGTACTTCCTTTTATCTCTTCATCCTTCTCCTGTCAGTACATCTTTCCATCTGTTCATCACTCTTTTTGGATTTCTCCGAAACCGGCTTTTATGCCTTCAGGACGGTTGTCCGCTCGGCGTTGACTCAGGCTTGTGCTTTTACACATCTGTTCCCTCCATTTTCCAGGGCCGTCCAAGCCCTTCCCCACACTCTTGCTCTTTGGGTTTTTATACCTCTCTCCTTTCGTCCTAGGTTCGCGTTGAGCTTTAACGTGTGGTGTTGTGTCAGGGTTCTTTTCAGCTTCGGCGTAAAAAACGTTTTACGCTCTCGTGACAAGTATTGTTGGCTGGCTCACCCCCCGCCCCCCCCCCCCGCTCTCTCCTTGGCCCTGCCTGTGCGGGCTGCCCTTCTGCGCTGCCCGCCGGTCCCCCTCCCCATCGCGCGCGCCGTGCGTCCTTTCTCCGCCCTATGCTTGGTGATTTGTTTTTCGCACCTGGGCTCGTCCTCTGCAGCCCGAGTGCCTATCCCTACCGCTGGCCGTCTTCGCTTGGTTCTCCCCTTCGTGCGTGCCCCTCGGTAGCCGCTTTTCAGGCCCCCGACGTGTCCTGTTTGCCCCTTATGCCATGCTCCTCCCCTCCTCGTTTTGGCCACCGTCTCAAACACCTCGAATGTCTCCTTGCATCTGAGACTCTCTGCGTGCCCTTTCGTACAGTTGGCTTATTCGCTTTCCTACCCCCACATGTCCCCCCCTCCTGCATCCCTGCCCGCGGTGCGCGTCCGCTCTGATGTCGGCCAGTTGCTCTCTGCGTCTTGCTCCTCTGAGGTTCCATGCTGGTCCGGATGCTGCCTTGCCGGGAGCTGCCTAGTAGGCCGCAGCCAGCCCCGCCGCTCCCCTCGCCTTTCGCCCCGCCTAGTCAACGGGCCATACTTTCTCCTCACCTGTAGCTCAACGCGGCGCTCGTTTCCCATTGGGCCCTTCCCCTGGCCCACCCCTCCGGTTTTAGTGGTTTTCCCGGTTGCACAAGTGGCCCATACGCCGGGTCGGCCCCGGTGGGCGCCACCCCCCCGCCCCCCAGTGTCGCGGGTTTCCCTGTTCCCATCCTGAGGCGCCAGCGACGCAAACTCTACAATATAACTACACCCAACGAAACCAATCTTATTCGTTATTCTCGCTTTTGTAGAGTTCCCGGGCCCCTTCCCCATCCCACCCCCTGGGGGACAACTGCCCCCCCTCTAGTCTACTTCTTTCCGTGAAAGTCTGCCTCGTTGTTTTTTCGTTCTGTCGCTGACTCTGGTGTTTTTCTCTCCGCCACACTGTTTTAATCAAGGTTTGACATTTTATGAGTCTTTTGGAGCTGATGTCAGCCTGCTGGTTTTGGCATTTCCCACGCTCCCCCATCGTTCTTTTACCAGGGCACCCCCCCGCGTCATCCCCGGTCTCAGCACCTCCATGATCTGCCACTTCGTTCCCCTGCACCTGCTGCCACCTCCTTAACACTGCTTTCCCCCTTCCCCTACATTTTAACCCACGCTGGGCGCCCCATTATTTCCTGCCTTCTTCCCCGCTTCCTGAGCCCTGTGGGGCGAGTTGACCCCCTTTGGTGGCACCCAAACTCGGCGTCCACTCCGATCCGTGACACATCTCCCCCCCCCCCGTGCCTCACTTCCTTTCCCCTTTTTGCTGGTCTCATCACAGATCCGCGCAACATGGAGCCTCTCGGGCTTGGAACCGAAAAAGTCATCAGCGTGAGTTTCTCCAGCGGTTGGTCCCCCCGTGTTTTGGCGGAACGGAGCTGGCGCAGCTCTGAGGTGTCCTTCCCCCGCTGCTCGTGTTTTCATCACCGGGCAACTCCCGTCAAGCCGCAGAAAGGATAAGTTAGAATCGTCACACAACAAATTAATTTGCCCGTCACGTTTTCCCGACCCATCCTGCATTCCACACACTTCTGAGGAGAACAAAAGGAGATGTGTAAGCCCAGCCACCATGCAAAAAAAGTTAACATAGAACGTGTGGCAATATGGATATGAATCCATACTAGCTTTTGCACCTTGCAATTGGGAGGAAATGGCCGGGAGGGGAAGGGAGGAGGTAATGGGGGAAATGATATAAAAGAGAGGCAAAATGGAAGTCTGGGAGGGAGCGGAAGGGAACAAATGTGACGGGAACGGTACATGAAGGCAAGTGTGGCTAAGTGTGTCGGATTATTTGCTTGCGCAGACCGGGTGCGAATGCCAAAACCTCTGAGAAAATTGGTTGTGCATTGGTTACCGGTTGCAACGTCATTCCAGACTGGTTCGCCTGCCACAGGTATACTTCAGTTTCTCTTCCTCGGTTAAAAGCCCGCCGAAGCTCCAAAACTACTTTCCCTGCATTGTATAGGCTATTGGTTGGCCGCTCAAACGTTGCACACAGGCGCTGCCCCACAGACTTACACCCCCACACTGCACGAAGACTCGCACACACAAACAACGCCCACACCTAGCGGGATTAATGCTAGGGGAATTATTTTCTCTTTTTGTTTTGTTTTTTGTCGTTGTTGTTGGGTGTGAAAAACTTGAACTTTGAAATTTAAGACGGTTCCCAAGAGTTGAATTTAAAGGTAAATTGATTTGTTTTTTTGTGTGTTTTTGTGAACAGAGGACTCTGCCGTTTCATTTTCAATGTACTTGTTGATCTTGAGATTGAATTGAACAAGTGGAAAAGCATGTGGAAAGCCTCTTTCTCAATGAATTAATGCTTGGTTTTTTTTATTATATAAATGCAGTGAAAAAGAAGAAAAAAAAACATTGTAAGATTTTGTTTTCCTCCATTCATTTTCTTCTGATGTTTTTTTGTGCATATAATTAAATAATAGTCTGCTGACTTAAAAAGAAACGTTTTTGTGAAGGGTGTTATTTAATCGATTAGTATTTTTCCTGTGTTAGTGTGCAGGTGGCAATTTATGTATCAGTGTTTTTTTTTAGCTTTACCGGGAATTGATAGAATGAAAAAAATAATAATTCAAATTTTTGAATTCTTTGCCTTGTCTGGCCCCGAACAATTTAATTACTTACCTTAAATACTACAATTTAACTTTGAGGGGCCACCACCGTTACAAATGATTCATACAATGCAGGTCTTCTGAAATGTAATCTTCATACAAGAAACAGAAATTTAAGAGATTAGTCATTAGAAATGCTACCCTTAATCACTGCATTTCCATGTATTTAATCTTGGTGCAGTGCACACAGTTACGTGACAGGAGAACCAATGCCGTTCAACATCACTGACTTTGCAGTTTAATGCAGTAAATATGAACATATGAGATAATGACAGAAATTATGACAAAATTTCCAATTTTATCTGAGCTATTCCTTTACCCAAACATTTTGGAAAGTTAGGATGCTGATCTATATATAGATTGGAGAGGAACAATTGGAAAGAGAGAGTGTGTGGGAAGAGGATGTTACATATTGTAAGGCAAAGTGAAATTTGTGCTGAATGAATACTTTCCATCTCCATCTCAACCTGTAGCTTTGTGCTATCACTTTTGGGAACTGTTGCTTTTCCTCAAACCCAGAGCATATTCTGTGGACTTGCACTGTCAGACAACACAGGAACTCAGCCACTTACCACTCACACTGACGCTCCAATTCCCATAGCTCTCGCTGTAAAAAGATTAAATAATCTTCACAGAAACAGAAGGTAAGAATGTACAGTATTACAGTAAAAACATGTTAACTGTCTAACTTTAGTTTACCATATATGGTCAAATATTGTAATACATTTAACATAATAATAAACATTTAATATGATAATACATATATGAAATGCACATGGAAATGATAAAAAGTATTCTTTTTGGAAGTAAAATGTAGTATTTGTAGTTAAAGGGGTCATATGATGTTGCTAAAAAGAACATTATTTTGTGTATTTGGTGTAATGAAATAAGTTTATGCGGTTTAAGGTTAAAAAAAACAACATTATTTTCCACATAATGTACATAATTGTTTCTGCTCTATGCCCGCCTTTCTGAAACGCGTCGATTTTTACAAAGGTCATTGGTCTGAAAAGCGAGGTGTGCTCTGATTGGCCAGCTATCCACTGCGTTGTGATTGGCCGAATACCTAAAGAATGTGCGAAAATGTTACACCCCTACCATACTGTGATGCCATGTCCGGTCGGAGCGACGAGACAAAAACATTCAAACCCATATAAACGGTGGAAATTGTGTATCCAGTGGGGACATACATTACGGGATTATAATGATTTATACTCGTCTTTTACGTGTGCGCCGCATCGCGCTGTGGAACATAAAACCCATGTATGATTTGTAGATCGGGAGAATGGACAACAACAAGCGCTATACTTTACATGCTCAAAACTCGCGTGTGAAATCACTCCTTGAGCAAATTCTTTAACTATGAAAACATAACACCGAAATCGAACAGGAAATCAGGAAACCGGGAAAACAGATCCGGAAAGTCCTCCATAAAGCACATATCTGGATATTTGGGTTGAACTGTTCAGGAACAGTGTTGTAAATACAATACAAACAACATGTAATTTAGTGTGGTCCATCCTCGCTGGCGCAAGAACAAACAAAGTATTTTCGCTTTCGCAACGAAACACATGGGTCTTCGCACATGGGGCGGCGGTGCAGCAACAATAAAGGTACGAATTCTTTCTTGCGTGAACCTTTGGGCGTCGGTGTTGGGTTGTTATGCAAATCTTCCCATATCGTGACATAGACATGTGGGGGCGTGTTAGAATGAGCCGTTTTAGGTAGGTGGGACCTCTAATTAAGGAATTATAATCTTAAATAATAATACATAATTGAAAAACTGTTATTTTAATTGTCATACATTCGAAATGTTACTGTTTGTACTGTATTTTTGATCAGATAAATGCAGCCTTGGTGAGCATAAGCCACTACTTTCAAAAACATTAAACTCCGTGTTTGTACTTTTATTACAGTGAATTTCTGGCAACCACAGCTTGCCAGAGAGTTAAAAATTTAACAGGATCATTTTTGTAGTGTGTATAGTGTAAAACTTTACCATCAAATTGTCCCTTTAACAGAAAGTAATTGCTTACAGTTGAACATAAGTTTCATTCCCAGTTCAGTTTTCATGGTGGACTGACCTAGCTGCAATGTGCGGCACATGTTTAATGAGAAAGGTAAGGATTAAGACATTGATGAAACAGATAGTGCCATTCTCCGCCCTGCAGTGCAAACATGAAGGGAAGTGGGTGAATTACGACACACCATGTCTGCCTGCAGTGCTTTTGTAATTACAGTGGAAGTCACCATATTTCTTACCATTAATATGGCATGAAAGTCCCTAGGGGAGCTGTCAAATTCCCACAAAACAAAGCATCATGGTAAGGGGTGCTGATGATAATCTTAAACAGTTCTTCTCTAACTGGAAATTGTATTCTGAAAGATCCCAAAAAAGCAACTCCATTACATATTCTGAAAAGCAAGCTGCTAACATACAAATGTACATCGGGCACGTGCTGAATTGGTTATTTGAATCTAAAAAAATAATGTTGGCGTGCCCTTTACAGGATCAGCAATATTATTTACATGTAAATTGACAATAAGATTGTTTTCAGGATGGGTGCTATTTTATACATCTCCACAACCATGCTGAGTCAGAGAACAGAGAGTGCTTGATCAGGAGCTGTGGATTATGTAAACCAGACAATTTAATGTTATTGCAGGACAAGGATGTTTAAGTTCATGGCACCCTTTACGGGAGCAGCTCTTTCCCTCGTTCCCTGATCTGCTGCACTCTGGAGTCTCTCCTGTCATTATACTCACCAAGTGGAAAAACAGAAACCATCACGACAAAGAGCTTTTCGCAGCTGCTTCCAGGGAGACAATCCTCTAAACGACCATCTTCCTAATATAACACCTGATAGAACAACTGTGTAAGAAACACAACATTAAGACATCCAGTTGATAACAGATTTACCAGTTACATTCTAATAATTGTATGTTTACTAGAGCTGTCAATTGATTACAAAACAATGCTAATTAATTATATGATATGCTAATTAATCAAAATTTTTAAATAAAGCGTAAAATGAAGATAATATAAATGATTACATTGAATGGACATTACAAAAAGTGAATGTATTGTTTTCGTATTATTTAATTCTGTTATGCTCAGTACAGCTGTTTTTGAACGCAAGAACAATGAATGTACCTCAGGCTTGAATTGCTCCAATGTTGGTTATTTTTCATTGCATATATTCATAATCAGTTGCATTAAATGAACACATATTAGCTCTTAAATAGCCCTAATAATTAATTATGTTTAATATATGTAACAAAGCATGTGTAGTTTAGAAATAAGAATCTGAATGATAAAAGCTTGTGTGCACTTTATTAACTGTTAATGCAGCTACCAAAATAAATAAATAATAAAATAAAATAAATAAATCAGTCAATAAATACATAAAGAGAGAATCCATTAGCCTTTACTCCAGCTCGCTAAGCTAGACTGAGCAGTATATAGTTGTATGATGGCACTCAGCCACTGTTCCCCCTCAAAGGGCCATTTTCATTCAGAGGTTTATTTTTGGAAAGAATTAAGTCTTTTTTTTATCCTCCTTCCATCCTCCCACAACCCTTTATCTGGTTAATGCAGAGAAATAATGGAGTGATTTAAGCTCTCAAGCTGTTCTGAATTAAGTTGCATTTTCCACACTGGTAGTAAGCGGTGTTACTGTATCCGTATTGGGGGGTCTTTTCCAGTGGTGTGCAGGCCGTCTACACTCCGCTGCTCTGTAATCAGCAGTGAAAACACATTTCATGGACCTGATTACCCAGGGTGTCTGCACAACTAGAGACAGGACCTGGAGTCTGCATTACACACTCCCGCTTAAAGCCAACTGATGTGTGAGCCCTTCATCAAAGCTCCCTCTACAGCAGGGGTGAGAGAGCTGGGAAAAAGGCTTTGGACCTCTAGGGTTCATGGTAACATGGTGAGTGGGAGGGTAACATGTCTCATTCGGTGGTGATGCCATTCGAAAATTCTCTCTGTGTCTCTCGACTGCTGTTCTGACAGGCCCGGTGGATGGCTTTCAAGTTAAGCTTTAACAACCAAAAAACGTATTTGTTAGAGAAATACAATTTGGGATCTGGGAAAAGGCAATGAGTCCTCGTTGGAATCTACAGTCTATCTTGTTTTCATTTCCGAGGTCTTGTGTGCCACTTTTCTCAGTATCGCAGTATGAAAATTGCACCTCCATTTTGTAATTATTTCTGCATGGGCCCGGGATGAGGAATGACATTAGAGGAGATGATTATGACCTAGTGGATGTGGAGCTCAGAGGAGGGAACATTAATTCCAGGGCACACGCACACGTTTTCAACACACATTCTTAGATATTGCACACATCTTTACACAAGCTTTTTGTGTCAAACGTGACAGCTTAGCCACCAGTGCTGAGGGGTTAACAAACTCAAAGTAGCGTAACAACTAAATTAAAGGGGTCATATGATGCGATTTCACGTTTTCCTTTCTCTATGGAGTGTTACAAGCTCTTGGTGCATAAAGAAGATCTGTAAAGTTGCAAAGCCTAAAGTCTCATATCCAAGAGATTGCTGTATAAAAGTTAACCACGCTTACCTAAAACGGCTCGTTCTAACACGCCCCCACATGTCTATGTCACATTGTGGAAATATTAGCATAATGCCGCCCAAATGTGCACGCAAAGAAAGAAGGTGTGGTTTCGGGAACAGCAGTAGTGTTGATGCAGCATGTCAGGGAGACGCTGTATGATTCAGTGCAAAAGCAAAAGCACTCTATTTGGCCTTCCGGAACTAGATGCAATTAGGAATCATTGGTTAAGATTTATTTACAACAGAACAGCACAACCCAGATGTTCGAATTTGTGCAACGCATTTTATGGACGACAGTTTTTTGAACCGAGAAGAGTACAAGGCTGGCTGTGCAAAAAGGCTATTTCTAAAAAAAAAAAGGGTAAATTCCGACTTTGATATGACAATCTGTTGCTTCTGAATCAGCTACTGTTTTGTTTTGTTATTAGTTTAAGTATTTGTATTGACTGTTCAAATGCTGAGTTTTGCACAGCGCAGAGTAACGCGTCGTGTGTTTGTGTGTGTGTGTGTGAGGGGAACAGTGTCACATCACAGGAGAGTGAACTGCCTGTCAGAATTCATAGCACCTCAGCTGTCTTAACCGCGGCTTGTGTACTACATCATCACTGTGTCTGTCACGCGACTCTGTTGCCCTTTCGGCTTGAACTGATTGTAAATCTGCGCTTGTCAAAGAGGGGCTTTGTTGAAAACGAGTGTTGAAGAGAGGCTGGGCATAGAGACTACAAACTGTACAGTATTTGCAAAGTAATTTGTTTTTGAACATGACGCATGTCAACAAATCTGTTACACAATCACAAAAGATGATCTTTACAATCGCATCTATGACCCTTTAACTACATTGGTTACTAGTGGTAACACGTAGCTTACTTTGTTCTACATAGTGGTTTCAACATAGAACTGTTGGACGCAAAAAAACAGGTCCAAACTGTCAACGTTTATTCTTCAGTTCCTCAGATATTTCAGAGAGGAACAACATAAATGCAAATAATAGGGATCCACAGGTATTATTTTCATGGCTAGGATCGGTTGTCCTTGTGGTTTAGGTTATGTGGAAAACATCAAGTCAACTTAAACAAAGAATATTAGTGAAACAAGGGTCTATCAGGAAGAAACGATATGAAATATCCAGTGCAGCTCTTTCATGCCTAATCATTGATGTTTTACCGTTCTGGTTTTGTGGTATGAAAGGGGTTACTGTGCACTAGAGGTGGCCATATTGGAACTGCCTCTTAACATCAGCCGTGAACGTTTGGATCTTTACCCTTCCAGACATTGCCTCCTAATGGCATGAATGATGATGCTTTATTTAATGTGATGTTATAATGCAATCTGGGCCTGAAATATGTGCTAGTATGTATGTACAGGATATGTTTATGTGTATTGTACATGAAAGTGTTGTTGTGTTGTTTTTGATGAAGTGACTGATGTACTATTGGGGGTGGTATGAATCAAGGATTTTACAGCGATGGTTCATGAATTTTTAAATGGGGTGACTTGTCGATGTATGTAAAAAAATCTGATGGAAGGTCATACGATCCGAAACGTAGTCCTAATATTTTGATATTTTTGCATAGTAGTGGATTGTTTTTTGTATTTATGCTATGGTTGATAAAAAATATGATATTAAAAATTATACAATTTTATTTAAATAACTAATTTAAAAAACACTCAATTCATCATGTAAACGCTCAAGTGCTTAGCATCAAAACGCTATATCAGGGGTATTCAACTAAAATTTAAAGAGGTCCAGTTAGAGAAAATTTCTTGAAGCAAAGGTCCGGAAGATCATAATGTCTAACTTATTAGTGTGATATATATTTTAGTAGCCTAGTAGTTCTATCAATATTTGCATGTAATCAATACCTGACTGTCAAATCAAATTAATTCAGTACAATTCAAAAACTTTTGACAATATTTATTGTCATGTAACATAGAACTGAACATATATGTATGACTGTAGATATATATATATATATGTGTATGTTCTCTCATTAACTAAATAAATGTATGGCTGCATTTCAAAATAAGATAAAATAAATAAAATGTGAAAATTGTGTATGTTCAAATAAAGTGCTTAACTTCAGAAAAATAAAATAAATGGAGAAAAAGCTTGAATTTCCCCTTTTCTGTTTTACATCTTGACTCAACAGTCTCAACCAATTTTACAGATAATAAATCTCAACACATCCTAACAATTGGAACAGTTTTAAAGTATCACTCTCTTCCCCTCTTATATCCCATTCCCCCACTTTTTTTTTGCTCAGTGAGAGAATTGAGCTCTAGCTTGTCTTGCCAGGATTTTAAACCTGGGCTTGAATGGAGTCAGAGTCATTCTCATACACATGTGGAGGTGCTCATTGGTGAGCCTGGAACGATATTTAGTTTTGATTATGTTCATTGTGGAGAAAGCTGCCTCGCAGTTGTATGTGGAGCCAAACATGGTCAAGATGTATAGGGCTACTTTCCTCAGACCTGGGAAAGCTGTCTCAGGGACCATTTGGAGCCAGAAAGTGGAAGGGTCAGTTCTTACAAACTGCTCTTTCAGGGCCACATTTGCTTGGAGATCAACCAATTGCATCTGGAGAGGCCCAGCATTTACCCATTTAAAGTGCTGTGTGACTTCCTTTGAGAACCCCCTGACAACTGTGATGAGAAATGGGTTCTGAATGAACATGGTGAGCTGCTGTCCAAAGCTGAAGCTGCGGTTGCTGAAGTTTACAATCAGCTTATCAATAAAGTCAACAAAAGAAGATACATCTCTCTGTCCCTGAATCTGTTACTGCACTGCTGGGAAGTGTGCACAGTCTCCCTGCAGGTCTTCCTTGAACACCTCAAGTTTCCTCTGAAAGGAGCGGACAGCTGTCATCAGTTCACAAATTGAATTGTCCTTGCCTTGTAGCCTCAAATTCAGTTCATTCAGATGTGAAGTGATATCAACCAAAAAGGCCACATTATCCATCTGTTTCTCATTTTCTAAAAAGAGAGAAAACTGTGTTGCCTTCTGACTTATTAGCTCTGCCAAAAAAAGATGCTACTTCCCTCCTGATGGACCAAAAGCATGCTAACACCCTGCCTTTACTGAGCCATCTCACATTGTTGTGCAGCAAAAGATCATCAGCATTGGCGTCAACTTCTCTGAGGAATTCCCTAAGCATGCGATGCTGGTAGGAAGAGGATGCCCTGAGAAAATGTATCATTTTCATCATTGTATTCATCACCTCAGCATGCTCATCTGACAGGGAGGCGCAGAGGACAGATTGATGAATGATGCAATGGTAAGCTATGAGCTCAGGATTGTCCTCTTTCAGTCTTGATACAGCTCCTTTCTCTCTCCCTATCATGGCAGGGGCTCCATCTGTGGTTATTGAAACCACTTCTTTTGGCTTTATTCCTCTCTTTGTTAACATCTCCTTAATGGCTAGGTAGATGTCTTCTCCTCTTGTACTGGTCTGAAGGGGGTGACACCTAACAGGTCTTCACAGAATGCTTTCTGGTCTGTGTTAAAAAACCTGACATACACTAACAACTGAGCATTGTCACACATGTCAGTGGACTCATCCACAGATAAGCCTACACATGATGCCTTATGCATGGCTTCATCTAGCTGGGTTAGCACATCCTGAGTTAATATTTAACTTTTCTTTGTGGCAGATGATGCTGACATGGGTATTTGCTTTATTTTATCACAAAGCACTTGTTTTTGATTTCCCTCAAGTAGTGTTTCGGCTACTGCACTCATGCATTCTTTGAAAACCCCTCCATCAGTAAATGGCTTTTTGTGTTGACCCAAAATCCAAACAACTCTGAGGGCACACTCATGAGCACGTTGTTGGGCAGTGAATGTGTGACTCAGGATCTTGGTGGACTGGTCATATTGGGCCCTGAGACTACTTATTTTCTGTGATCTCACTTCAGATTTGAGTGGGTATGTTTGTTCATAACCTTTATGTTTTGTCTCATAATGGCGTTTCACATTGGCACTTTTAATAAGTGCCACGGTTTCTGAACATATGATACACTGGTTTAGTGCTCCCAGTGGGAAGTATAAACACAAATGAGTCTGTCCATTCTGGATTAAATGCTCTATTTTCCCTGTCCACTTTTCTCTTTTTGAAGAGCGCCATTTGTTCCTTATTTTTCTATCCCTTTCTCCGTCTCACTCGTCTTTTCCTCAACTTTCTCCGTCTCACTCGCCTTTTTCTCCATTTCAGGCTCATAGTTTTTTGTTCCTAAATTTCTCAGTCCCTCGATTTTCTCTCCCTGTCGCCGTTCATCGTCTTTTCTCAAACTGCTCCGTTCAATAGCCGTTCCTTTGTGCTCTTCACTGTTCTCGTCCATCGTCTGTTTCCTCAATTTATAGTTCTCAATCGTCGTTTATCTCCCTTTCATCAGTCTAATCGTCTTTTCCTAAACGTTCTCAGTTCAGCGTGATTTTTCTCTACCGCTTCTAGTTAACTCGGCTTTTACACTCAACTTTCTCCGTTCACTCGCCTTTTTATAGCATTTCTCCGTCTTCTCATCGTCTTTTTCGAAACCTTTCTCCGTCTACTCGCATTTCTCTCCCTTTCTCGGTACATGTCTTTTTTTTCTCCCCTTTATCCGTCTCACTTCGTAATTTTATCTCCCGTTCTCGTCTCACTCGTCTGTTTCCTCAACTTCTCCGCTCACGGTACTTTTTCTTCCTTTCTCTCGTCATCACTCGTCTTTTCCTAAACTATTCGACGTTCTCACTCAGTCATTTCTTCCTTTCTCCGTCTCATCGTATTTTCATCAACTTCGTCTCATGTCTTTTTCTCTCCCTTTGCTCCGTATAATCGTTATTGTGCATCAACTGTCTGTAGACTCGTATTTTTCTCTCCTGCGCGTCTACACTAGTCTTTCCTCAACTTTTCGTCACTCGCTCTTGTTCTTCATTTCTCGTTCACTAGGATCTTTTCCTCAACATTTCTCGTATATCCACTTGCCTTTTCTTCCTGTCCCAGTCTCACTCGTCTTTTTCTCACCTTTCTCCGTCTCACTCGTCTTTTTTTCAACTTTCTCCGTCTCACTCGTCTTTTCCTCAACTTTCTCCGTCTCACTCGCCTTTTTCAACTTTCTCCATCTCGTTAGCACTACGTTTTTTCCTCACTTTCTCTCGTCTCTCATAGTCTTTTTCTCTCCCTTTCTCGTCTCATCGTTTTTTCTCTCCCTCTTCTCGTCTCACCTCGTCTTTTCTAAATATTTCAAAGTCTACACTCGCTTTTTATCAAACTTAACTTGCTCTAACCTCTCCTCATAGTTGCACTGTAGAGTCGCAATGTTTCCCGTGGATGCCAGCTTGATTGGCTGAGGGTACCACGTGGGATAGCTTAATCGCATAGCAATTGGTCTGGGACTTTTCCACTACCCGCTATCGTACAGACTGCAAAAGCTGCGCCGGCCCACCATAGAGGCCCGTCAGATTTAAATCATATCTACCTTCTGGTTTGGCCTGTAGTCCGGTTCGTATGGACGGCCTTCTGGGTCCGGACCGGACAGCGGTACGCCTGTTAGTGACCTATGCGCTATATGTATGGATATTCCGGAATGAATCCGTTTTTTTAATGAATCGGTCAATGACTGACTCACCATTTTTTTTTTCATGCCAGAATGTGTCAGTGAATGACTGATTCAACAGATTCATCAAAAACACTTGCTTGATTCAGGCATGAAACTAGTGGCTGTCTTTATGCGAGTTATTGAATCATTGACTCATAAAATGATTCACTCATAAAGACAGCCACTTGTTTCATGCCTGAATGAATCTATGCTTTTGAGCAAATGGGCTAAATGAATGAATGAATAACTCACTCAAAAAGACCACCTACTGGTCTAACAATGCAACCTGCAGAAAGATCCACTGTAAAAATTCCTATCAGTGCACAGACTAGTCTGTCTGGAATGCACAAACACTGTCATTGTACTGCTATATCAACACTATTGAAATGCAGCTCCATCTGCCAATCATATTTAAGGACCAAAATTGTTGCAAACTTATTTAATATTTCAAAAACTATTACTCCTTAAATAGCTTCAATATAATTAACTACTTTTTTTTTTGTAGCGAGTAGCCTAGCTAACTATGTTTTCAAAAGTCTAGCATGAATTTAAAGTAGGAGTAGCCTGCAGTTTGACAAGCTTCAGTTTCAAAGTAGCTTCCCAGTGGTGTCACCCACAGAGTAACCGGTTAAACAGAATCACAAAAACGTTGCCTCAGCCTGAAATTCAATATATACATTACATATGCACAAAATTATTTCTTGACTGTCCCAGAGTGCTTTGGGGGAAGTTAATCATTTATATGATATGCTTCCTGTACGTCTGTGCATTGTGCAAACATTTGAGGGTAGAGTTATGGCAGACTGGGGCTCACATTCCACTTGTCTGCCATATAAAGTCACAAAAGAAACTCACAAATGTCACTTTCCACACATGGCTTGTAGCGCTGGAGTATGTGAGATTCACAGCATGATTTATAACGCTGGTGTGACAGCTGAACGGTGGCCATATCATGAGATGGGAGCTCATTTCAAACTGCAAGCGCGGGTCTATTCACATGGTCAGCGCATTGCGTTAATTTCTCTCCCTCTTTCTCTCTCTGTCTCTTTTCCACTCATCTCTGTCAGCTCCCCTCAATGGGGTTGGTTAAATCGTCCATAACACATAAACGCTCGTTTATAAAAGCTGACAGACATGGCAGTCGTTTACAGAAATTAATTACCTTCCACTGGTGCTTCATGCGTCAGTCACGCTAGACCAGTCTCCACTACCTCCATTAGAGACACCTCCACCTGCTGAGAGACAGACAGAGAGAGGGAGACCCATAAAAAATATATATTTTCTTGCCAATAATTTCATTCATGATGGAATTCCAGACAGAAAGCCAAATTGTTTTGCTCATTTTTTTGTTGTTGTTGTTTTTCTGGAAAAGGCAGTGACTTTCATTAATCTGTGGTTGGTTAATGGAGCCAATCTGTTGAATGTTCATACGACGCCACTATGACTCTCCAATTACGGACTTTTAGCTTAATGAATGCAACATGGCAGAAAGTGCTACATCTCGGCTCTATTAACGAAATAATAATTTATCCATTCCCACTTTTGGAGAGATTAAAATTAACTGGTATTTTTAGCGCCGTTTCTCCAGCTCTACGACAGTGAGTGGCGACGTATTGATGCAAACTTGTCAGCCATAATCTCTGCTTGGTGTGCTTTTCTGAGAAAAGCCTCTCCATCATTTGTTTATCAGTGTATACGCCAAATGGAAAAACAGGAACTAGTTTAATATCCACCCGTTTCAACATAAAGACATTTGCAACCCATTTTACTTTGGCAATATGATGTATTTCCAAGCGAAACAGGATGTTCAATGAGATAAAAATGTAGGGCGGGAAATTACGAAGACCGATGTGCTATATATTTCTTTGGAATAACATGCATAGTAAGACCAAAAATATGATTTAAAGGAATAGTTCACGCAAATAACTGACTTTTTTTGAAAACTTCTTTTGTTCTTACAATGAAAGTAAAGGGGTCCATTGTTGCTTTGGACCCCATTAACTTTCATTACATGGACAGAAATAGTTGAAACATTTTTTTGCCGAAGAAAGAAAGTCATACATATTGGGAATAACATGAGGCTGAATAAATGAAGTAAATTGGTTTAAATTGGATTTTTGTTGTTGTTGTTTTTCTTTTTCTTTTTTCTTTTTCCCCTGTCCACCCAGCTCTTTCTCATTTTGTTCTAACATTAACCATTCTTCTAAAGCGTCTAAAACCCATCCTCATTTCCTCACACACACAAAAATACTCACACAAACACCCATCCCGCCCTCCTCTTCGGGCCAGCTCACTGTAGTACCGCCAGTTACTCAAATGACACACTTAAAGAAACATAGGATGAAATCAGTCATTTGAAGAGCAGAAGATTGCACTTTTTGCCGCGGCGCATGTCTGGTGTGAATCTGTGGCCGCTCTTTGCCGGCAGAGGATCTAATAAGTGCGCCGCTGTGCTGTGGGTCGCCCAGTGTAAGATTAGAGGAACTCTATTAAACTTTATGGCTTCGAGTCAAAGCGCGGGGAACAAAGCTGTGTGAAATGAACCTCAACTACCCCGGGACTTAACAAGGCACTCATGAGTGATAAAACACATGGGGACGTTTTCTTGGAGATGGGTGGGTTGGTTTTGAGCCCACCTACTTCACCAATATTTCAAAACATATCGTGTTTTCTAACCCATTTGAGTATAGTACTGCTTTGGGAAGAAGTTGAAATATTGCTGGTATTATGTGCCCGTCATTTCAAATGTTTTTACTAAAGAGTGCCTTTTAACCCTTTTGTGTTTAGTTGTGGGTCATTTTGACCCAGTTAACACAGGTTATATTCGGAATTGCATTCTACATGTGTTATTGCTGTAGCATACTGTGGACTGTATGCAAATTTACCGTATGAACAGAATACCTTAACAGTCTACTACATTCGTCAAAATAAGCAGTATACAACAGCACATGCCGCATGGTATATTGTATCCCAAAATGCATGTGATCAATTTGACCTTTCATTTTTAGTGTGATGGATGAAATGGAAGTAGTATCAGCTGTGATTTTTAACATCTGCTGTTTTCAGGATTGCATACTAGCATACAATTTCTGCCATATCTATATTGCAGAAATAATCAGTATGTTGTTCTGAACATACTGTAGCTATTCCTTTCTTGATTAGTTGATTGGACTGCCAAATGTTTGTTTTACTAGGGCTGTGCATCATTTAAACTAATTACGGTTCGCAGTGTCGTAAATAAATACTATATGTGTGTGTGTGTGTGTGTGTGTGTGTGTGTGTGTGTGTGTGTGTGTGTGCGCATTTAGACTAGCATACATTACTGGTGGAAAATTAGGTAGGGTGATCCTAAGAAGGCATACACCTTTGGGATGTGCAGATTATTTCTAGGAAAACCGTGGATTGAAGGGCCTGGAGAAAGTCTTGATTAGAGCATTAGCCATAATTACAATTAATTCCTACATATGCGCGATTATGAAAGCTAGTATAGCTCTTAGAAGCTAAAATACCGTTGACTTGAATGGGAGTTTTTTTTTTTTTTTCTTCAGGTTAAACAGACCACATGTCACGAAACCTGTTCAATTCATAGGCCAAATGTTTTTTATACAAACTGAACGTTAAAATGCAATAAAAAAAGATAAGATTGTAACTTCATCCTGACATGCACGAATTAGTTAGGGTAGTGACACACATCCACTTAAATACAAAAAAAACGAACAAGACTGAGGCAACAAACGTTGTCACTGGGGTGGTACCCTTTGAAAAGGTTACTTATTCTATTTAGATACAAATATGTACACTTTAAGTACAAATTTTTAGTTTAAGGTACCAATATGTTCACTTTAGGGGTAAATAACAAAAGTATAACTTTTGAAAGATTACGGCCCCAGTGATAGATTTTTTTTAACTTTTTTCTGAGAGCGTAACATTTTACTGTGAAATATTTGTATAGTTGAATAATGACAAATATTGTTGAATAAAAAAAAATAGTAGACATCACACAGTATTTACGGCTTGTATTCCATGCAATCACAGATCTTCTGCAACCTGCCATCTTTTCATCCTAAAATGTAAACAAAAGTGTCATAAACATGGTAATGTAAAATGCTTTCTTTCTTACCATGTCTCTCACACACAATCAGCCATTATCAATCAAACTGCATTTCTGGAGATGTGATTTGCCATGCAAGGTCAATCTGACCCTGTAACAGCTACTTCTTTAAATGGAAACAGCATGGAAAGAACCTGTCCCAAAAGTAGTAGGCCAATGGTAGAGTACAAGAATGCACTCCTTCTACGTGCCTGGTACTATGATTCACCCCATATGCGCTCCTTGATCAGATTGGATATAAATTCCACACTTCAGATCGTTTCCATTCCATTGTTTGCAAACAATGGATAAGGCATAGTCAATGCAAGGCAGCCATTTTCTTATTTGGCTATGCTGAGCAGCAGTTTCCATACCCCAATGGTAGATTCAAGTGCTTTACATAAAAATCAAAACAAACCATAATACCAACAATACAACAAGGAATTTAAAAAACTTTGAAATAATAAAAAAAAAAAAAAAAAAAAAAAAGTAATGATTGGAAGATTTAGAAAGTAACGTCACCGCATAGACTGAATAGTACAGTTGTGATCCATAGACTGTGGATGGAATACACGAGTTGGGTAATCTATGCTAGAAAAGACTACTGATTCTCCTGAATCTGAAAATGCTTAATCTGAATATCATTTGTTGATGACAGTCGTAGACAGGCCAGACTCTCGTTTTCCGAATATGTTCTATACACACACACAGCCACTTTAACCCTTTACCAACGCGGTATAGGCGTGTTTTCCGTTATATGTAGTGTAAAGCAGGAGCAGCTGACACACAGATTACACGCCCCCTTCATCCTAAGGGGACCACAAGGGCCAGGGGTGGGGGGTACCTTTCGTCTCCACAAATGAGACAGGCCGAGCATCAGTGTTCCCACTGTCAGCAGTCCGATGAACATTTTTCTTCTTTGGTTTTTGAAATGGTCGAGGTACCCCAGTTGAAACACAGGGACGTTTCTTCCACTCCATGTGCAAGTCTGGAAACCGTAGCAAACACAAGGACAACAGCAGGGCAACCGAAGCCAACAAGCTCATAGTAGCCGCTTACTCACTCTCAAAACCAACTAACCCTGCACAATCACTCCAGAAAAGCCCCAAAACATTAGGCAAAGTAAGGAAATATAAAGGCTATTAATTTCTACTCCTTTATTCTTCAAAAAACATCTGGCTACTCTTCAAACCAATACACATAACTACGTGGAGCAATATGGAATTAATATGCATCACAAAAACAAATCTTGTGATCTCAATCTTTGATTGGATCTGTCCAATTATGTAATATTTGATATACAGTACAGGTTCATATCTGAATTTGGAAAGAGAAATATTAGAAATCTATATATTAACATATACAAGGTATATATTACATAAATTATTTTAAAAATAAATATATTTACTTTTATATTTTAAAAGATAAAAATAGTAATAATGAATGTATCATCATACCGAATCCAACGCGTCTTGATCCTTTGAGATAAAAGTTTGATGAAAACACACTGTAACTCAAATATCCATATTCCAAAATGACCACAGATAACTAAGCTGCAAAAAAACAGCTTGTTCTGATTTTCAGACCTTTCAGTCTGATCTAACAGTTTGTTCTGATCTAACACATTTCTTCATAGACTGTTTTGTGATCCTGCATAAAATATAATGCAGACTTTAAAAAGGTGGTATTGAGGTGGCATTCAACATTATTGGACTTTAACAGCAAACCTACATGATGTGTGGACGCAACCCTTACGGAAGCAAAAAATAAATAAATAAATAAAAACACAAATGGATGGTTCAGTTTTAAGAATCAGAGACAGGGTGAAAATTGTCATAACTCAACTATGAATGCTCTGGCACAACAAAACCCCATTACTTCCATTATACAAGGACCTCAGGGACAAAAATTAAATAAAAATTGTATGAAATGACCCCTTTAATAGTGTTTCCATTATCATCTCTTGCAAAGCAGCTCCATTTGTGTTTCCATTGCTGTTAACTGCTTTGACTTTTAGTGACCATGAAAAAAGAGCACTTGGTGTGGCATGATATTTCAACCCCTTCTTAAAAACCGGCGTCTCATCTTTCTCTCTCTCTCTTTCTCTCTCTCCCTTCCTCCCTCTGTGCCTCAGCATTCCAATCATAGTGATGAGAGAGCTAGATTTGTACACCTCTCTCTCCTGATCTCTCTCTCTCCTCCCGCACTGCAGACGTCTATGAGAACCTGTCCTAATGAAAATGTATTGTTGTCTTTTCCAATCGCTGTTTGGGAATGAATGTGAGGGGGATTGCATCAACTACTCCTTTCACTTATACTGCACGTCTTGGCAAAAAATTTGCCATACCCTCATAAATTACTGGCCAGTCTTCTAGCAACACGTAAGCCTGCTGTGCGGGAGGCTAAGTGTGGGCACAACCCGAACTGTCTCGTTTCGAACACCATAACTGCATGTGAACTGCCGGGTAAAAACCTGGAATCCTGGGAAAAAAATACCGCGAAAGGCAAAACAATGATCAAAGTGCAAACTCAAACAAAGAAAGATGGTAAAGGCATAGTTGAGGAGTGATTTTTTTATTTACTTTCTTTTTGAGTCAAATTTTTCTGCTGCAAATAATTGGCCACTGCAACAAATATTATTGCAGAGGTTGTGGAAAAAAAGCATCTGCTATGAAACTGCACTCTTTCCCAGCACAGAATTTTACTTCCTTGATTTTTTTTTTTTTTTGAATAAGCAACAGTGCTTTAGCCTTATGGAAGAATCTAATTCATGGCCATTTCTGCACTGCACTTATGTACTATTATGCATGTCAGTGTGTCAGTATGTCAGTGTATCAGCCAATGCAAAGCTACCAGCATGTGTCGGACAAGAGCAAAAAACATCTTACGGTCATTCATGTTTTATTTATTGAAGAAAGTGAAGTAAAAAATACACTCAGAGGATAAAAAGAGAAAAAAAAAATCTTGGGAAAAAAGGAGATCAGATGAGGTACAGTCTGCAGTTGACCAGTAGGGGGCCTCGGCTCCTTGCTGGGTCGTCCTCAGTCTCCTCCCCCAGACTGTTAGAGTAGGAATAAGTCGTTCCCTTCAGCTTCTAGTGAAGCTGTGCAGTGGGCGGCAGCTCTCCCATGAGGACAGAGATAGGCTGCTTAAGACACTCCCCTGGCTGGGAGTGGTGCAGCCAGCCCTTAGCCCCACCCACCAGGCTGAGGAGGAGGAGGAACACGGCACTGCCCGAGCTGATCCCTTCAATCTTCCCCATAGTGTGGAGCAGCCGGCAGCGTGCACACACACTCACACACTCTCACACCAGCTCACAAACTCACTCTCGCACACACACCGCGCAAAGGCAACAAAGCGGCGACGAGGAGGCTGGTATAAAGCCAAAACCTACAGAGGGAAAAACCGTTGCTAGCATCTGGACTTTTTGATCCTCAGTCTGCGGGGAGTTTGGGCGTTGTTTCCTGTGGCCCGTAACCTTACTTACCGCTCAGTCTGGTCCTTCCTGCGGAGGAATTGAGTCCTGTCAGCTGTGTGTGCAGAGATCCAAATCCGACGACTGTCTACATTGCTGCTTTGTGCATCCGCCAGGCGGAACAACGTTGCGGACGGGAATCTGACAAAGCGCCTCGGGGAACCGAGCTCACACAAAGAGACAGAGAAAGAGCCAGATAGCTGAAAGAGAGAGAGTCAAGTCGTTCATGAGCAGTAGACTAGAACCTTGTTTCCTGGAAGAATTGATTGCCACAGTGCTCCTCCTCTTCCCTCACCACCTTCCCCGTCTATCCTCTCTTCTGTGCCGCTGTTTCCTTCTTATCTTTGCCACAGGGGGGGGGGGGAACCTCTGCTGCTATCCCATCCTCGTACCTCCGCTCTCTTTCCATCACCTCCTCCTCCCCTGCTCCCGAAGACAGCGTGTAGAGGAGAGGCACGGCACACACACACTTGCCCGTGTGCCGTATCATCTCATTATCTCTCTCCATCCTTTCTCTGGCTCCATCCCTCAGACGGATCTAGCCTCTAGCTGCGGAACCACAAGCGGAGGCTTTTTGAGTTGTTGGATCCCACACGCGAGTCTCTGTATCCAGCCACAGCCAGAAGGATTCCAGCTACATGGGCAAACGCTTGGAACAGCAACCAATGTACCCCCAGTACACTTACTATTACCCTCACTACCTTCAGACTAAGGTAAGGCACCTTGGTTATCTGGTTTTGTGATGTACTGATTGTCTGCCTCACACGCTTCCTTGCATCTGCACAGTTCTGACAGATTTCTGACACACAAATCACATGACCGATATTTGACATGGGCTGCTCTCTGGAGGTGCAAGAGTGCCCGTTTATCAAGAACGCATGCATACACTCTCGTACGCAAACTCATGAACCCAAGATTCCGTCCTCTCAGCTGTGTAGCCTGTGGTGGAGGGACTTGAATAATTGCATCCATCTCTCTGAGTCCCTACACCACCCGGGGGGGGGGAAAGGGTGGGCGGGGGTGGAGAATTGATTACCATGGGCTGATCGATAGTGTCGAGATGCTATCGGGGCACTGGTGATCTCAGCCTCCCTCTGTGATTCATGAATGTTTTTATGCGGCGCGCCCAACTTGGGGTGGGTATATTACAAAGTGCAAAAGATGAATGTTAGGGAAGAACATTTATGGAAAGTCTTTTGGAGGAGTTGCTTGCTCAACGTTGGCCAAATATGCAAGTGTTCCCAAAAGACACATGATAAACAGCAGTGGCCAAGTCGCTCTCCATCAGTAAGTGTTTACGACCTCTCTCTTTCCCTCCATCTTACCAGTGTTACACTACCAGAATTTAGTAAACGCTTGGCCAATATCAGAGGAGCTTGTAGAAATAACTTGATTGACGCCCTTCATTGCTAGTCTATATATGACACTAGCAATACACATACACACACACACACACACTCCCCACTCCTTGTAGCTGCCTTCAAGGTCACGTCAAATTGGATCTTACCCACTTCCGCTGTCTAATGAGTTTCTCAGAGTGTCTCCAAGGAATGTGGGGGCTTGTCCAGAGCATCATGTCTTTGTCCTTCTCTTTCGTCAAAACCAGAAGTCCTCACAACAAAATCTTACCTTGCTAAATAGGGCCTGTCAAAGAGGATGCATGCATATTCAAAAGGTTCAGAAATGTACAAAGTATGTTGGTGATCCTTATCGAAGTGGAGCACTATGGCAAAAACTGGAGCATCATGGGTAATGGTCAAATGGGCCAGTCTGAGAATAATTATTGATCTGTAGATTAAAGGAGATGGAGGAGGTTTTTTGACACTGGGATGGCGTTTCAGATTTCAGATATTTGGGTCTCGCCTGTGAAGGATGGGGACCTCATGTGAGCACGGGTCAGTGTGAGTGCGATTGTGTGTGTGTGTGCGTGATTGAGGATGTAAATGGTCTGGTATTAATCTTGATTCTAGTGTGCTCTCTGAGTGGAGGCATTCCTCCGGGGGAAATCAATCACGAGGGGGGAAGAGGGGCAACTGACACACAATCACTGCCCTCGCTCTCTCTCTCTCTCTTTCCCTCTCTGCCCTAATAATGCTCTGTGCTCAATGAGAGGCAAATGTTAAGCAGGGGAAGTTATGATGCGACAGTAAACTGTTAATGTCGAGAATCTGTAATTCGGTTAAATTATTATAAGGGGTGACTCCTCGGTAATCATTACATTTAAAATGGCCGAGCATTTCTTGAATTTGCATTTGCCAAAGAAAATGAAATGTGGCTGGAAATTCATCCATTGTTTTATAATGTGGGTCATAGATATCACTGAACATGAAATTAGGTGCAAGCATCAGGCATTACAGCAAGATTTGTTATACAAAGTGAGCAGATTGCAAATGCAGATTAAATGTATACTTTTCTTCCTAACAATTTAACAAAAAGGTAACATTAAAACTTGTGGGTTTTGCTGTGCATGCCATTTGAATAAAATTCTGGGAAATCTAACTGTCCATCCGTAGTTCTGCTTCGGTCAATGTTAGAAGATTGTCAAGGCCTATAAACCTTAAAACTTCAATGCTTTTAAAACTTTTTTTTAAAGATTTCAAACAAGGATTTGTCAAGCCAACATTTACAGTTTGTCTTGACAAATTTTGATTCTCAAGTTAAAAATTAGTCATGTGATATTTTATTTTTCAATTTCAATTCATTTTTATTCTACTTCCTTACAGTCAAATTCTCAGTTCAATTTAATTCCAAATGGCACACATCTCAAGTCAATGGATTCACAATGTAACTGTATTCCCCTCATGCGGATATCTACAATACCAGTATCACACCACCCCTTCCCTTTCCCCTTGCAGGTTTTAGATGAACATGGGTGGATGTATAAACGTGAGTGTGTGAGCTGAGGTGTCCTTGACAGCAGTCATACACCAGTGGGATATAAAATAGAATTTAAGAGAGGTAATTCCCCCTTGGTATTGTGTCAACAGAGGCCAGTGGGGCCCCGTCTTCCATTCAATCAGCGGCTAGAAGTCAGAGCTTTACGGTGTGTGTGCGCATTGATGTTTCAAAAGAAGGGAAAGGGGAAGAGAGCCAGAGCGAGCACTCAAATCCAGAGCCATGAGATTGCGTATGCGAACAAATGTGTGTGTGTGTGGTGTTCGGTTACACTCTGTGGGGTCAGCTTTATGTACAGCAGAAATAACATCCAGTAGGCCGTTGAAACCTCTCCTCTCAGTGGGAATGCACGCTAACTGCCCTGCAGTGAGGTGACACGCGGCTTGCCAGCCATGTTCCTGCTGCATTATGGGAATGGTGCATATATGTGGCTCATTATATTTCTGCTGCTCTCAATGTCATTTAGGATTTAATGTGTAATTCATTCTACTGGAACCGGCGGTTCGCATGGCAATAAATGTACACAGACTTAATGCTGGGGTCATTTTTCCTCTAAGCGTGGGGGGGCAACCATTTGTTTTTTGTTTACATCACATAATCCTCACTATGCTCCGCCAGGGTCCTAGGGGGGGGCCCAACACAGACCTTCATCGTGATAATTAAACCGTTAATGGACACAAGTATTCCAGGGTAATGCAAACTACATTTGGCTTTCCCGGTATTCATTACAAAAAACACTGTCATTAAACAAGTGAAATGAAAGAAAATCCCATGCACACTCCATCGCACACAATTACGACTCGAGACAGAATCAAATTAAGTGGATGTTAAACCTAAATATGGCTGATCAATAAAAATTGAAATTGATAGGCACGGTGGTTTCTAGGTTGTATTTATCTTTCTACAAAAAGCGTAGGAGTTATAATAGAAGTACCACCGTATAAAAGAACTACCAAATGATTCAGCTATATATGTCGCCGGAGATACAACATCCCTGACACCTAGTCATGCCCTCCAGCGATTTCCCGCAGTTAGGGACAAACGATAACTAGTCTGAGTAGGCGTATACAAACATGCAAATGTTGGTTGTTTTTTTACTCTAGGGAGTGGCAAATTGTTGGGGGGGGTGGCTATTTTGATGTTTTTTTGATTTGCTGGGGACTGAAATGATCCATAGGAATAAAAGAGGACGCAAAACGACTACAAGAGGTGCCAGCTTTTGGTATGCGTGGTGAATATACCGTGTAAAATAACCTTCCATCGGTTAAGCTGCCTTAAAATTATGCTGGAAAAAAAAAAAAATGCTGCCTTTAAACCATCCAGTTGGGATGAATCAGATCTGCCTAAAGTGCTAAATTCTGCTTTCAGTATTCCAGTTAGAGAGAAAGAGCAATTTTTTCTGTTGTTCAGAGGGGGGATTTGCATCTAAGCCACAATAGCCGCCTATAAATCAGTTTTTATTTTCCCCCAACCTTGGTCTTTTTCATTTTTGCTGGATTCTGTTTTAATATAATGGTTCAATGAAATTGAATAATCTTAAATTGTTCTAAAATATTTAATTCATACATTTTTTAAATGGATGTAAATATAATATATTGAAAAGAAGATTATCCTATATTTTGCCCCCCAAATTTCTCAGTACAAAATTACATTTTTGGGGAATTGGGTTGTTTTATTATTTTAAAGAAATGTTCTTATTAAAATGGTGTAATCAAAATAATGCATAAAAGACCTACGTCGTACTAGTTTTCACTCCAAAATCGAAAATGTCCCTGATCATTTACTCCACGCCGAGGTCATCCAAAGGAGGTTCATGCGTTCTTTCTTTCTTCAGTCACCAAAGAAATTAAGTTTTTGAGGAAACCATGATTCCGATTTTTTCTCATATAATTGACCTTCATTGGGAGACCCAACGGACGAGGTCGCAAATTGCAGTTTCCATGCAGCCAAAGGGCTCGAACATGATTCCCAAGCAAATGGACTAGAGTTTGGTACCTAGCGAAACGATCGATCAAAAAAAAAATTATATATCTATAACATATATAATTATACTCAGGTTATGACGGCGAACCTACATACCATAGTTTGCTGTAATCTATCTTCTGGAAAGTTCAATCAAATTCGGTGACGGGCTTCCACAATTATCCGACCTTGTCGATAGAATTCTCTTTATGACTGGATTTCAAACGCCGTCCACGACATTGGCCCCAAACCAGATCTCACAGGATCATAATCATAGGCGGCCCTAACACAAACAGTCTTCATATTTGAAAAAGCTCTTACGTCGTGCTCCTATCCACTATTTCAATAATACTCTGTTTTGTGAGGTTGGAAAGTCGCTTTTCCACTCTGAGGGTTAATGCTATTTACATGGTGAATGGCCCAGTAAAAGGTTTGTGATAACAAAAATATAGTGGTCAGGGGGGCGTACGGGCGAGGATGGGGGGTGACCGAATGTTTATGGAAAGCACTTTAAAACGGCATCACTGATGGTGTCTAATATTCACAAGAAAAATGTTTTTAATACAAGCATTCAGTATGTAGAGGGTCCAAATGCAATGTGTGTTCCCTCTGTTGCCTCCCTGTCTTGTTCTCGGTCGATCTTCCCTCTTTCTCTCTGTATCGCATCGATCTCGTCCCTCGGGTCGGGGCCGCCGGGTGTCTCCGTAAACGAGGTGTCACTGGGCATCTCTCCAGGCCATCTGTTTTCAGAGTGTATATGAGTTCCCATCAGACTCTGAAAAGAGGAACATACTTGCAAGCATACCCCTTATAGTAGATAAATTTTAGTGCCAAGATTTCCTCAGGGTTCAGTGGGGGTGTAGGGATGCGGGCGCAGTAGATAGAACAAGAAACGAACAAATAGGAAAGAAACAACTACAATCAAAAAGAAAAACTGCACCAAAGAGCTGTATGCGTAGTGAGTATCAATATTTTCCTGGCCCTTCTGTGAGAAAGAATCAGTTGTTCTGAGGATGTTCACAGGATTGCGTCAGAATAAGTAAGAGACCTGGTCGGGGATAAAAAGCGCATACGAGTCACCACAAAAAACCAATGCGAGAATGTCAAAGAATGCGACTTCCCAAAGTTGGTCACTCACACGGGGGATGCTGATGATGGGTAAAGATGCAGGTCCCGGAACTTTTTTTTTGGTTAAAAGTCTTCCCAAGAATCAAGATTATGATCAGGTACATGGAACCCAGCCAGTGTTGCACAACTATCGTCTTTACTTTAGGCCAACGATTCACAACGTAAGCTTTAATAGAGATGTTTCATTTGATGGATGAAGGTAGCGGGTAGGTTGTCGCGGGAAATTCGAGCATGGCGCGCATCATACATCTGTCTGTAAACAAAAAAAGTTTCCCGGCTACTAGCTAGTTCGCTGTGAGGATACTGCGTGTCCAGGTCGTTTATAGCCTTTTCTCACAACGACTGGAATGATTAAATGTCAAAAAATACTTTTGATGGCGTATTGGTAATCCAGAAAGGATTATAGACACACCCAATGTGATAAATGAAATATTTAATTCCATTTGTAAATGTGCTATCTGGATTAACGATAGCCTTGGGATTACACAAGATTTTGTATTGTTACAAGACAAAGCCAGTTCAAAGAGGGAGCATAGTTGCTTTTGGTTAAAAGGTTCTTGGAATGATTCGATGTGGTTACAATTAAGGATTAAGACTGTACAGAAGTTTGAAATCTAACACACACACTCTACCAATTCACACAGGCTGCGTTGATAACATTAAGTAACTGAGATAAAGTTATACATAATAATAAGTTTGCACGGTGTTGATGTGATAGAGCTAATTGAAGCATTAGATTAAATCACCATTGGTAGGCACGATTTTTTGTACTGAATATTTCCTCGGATTTGGTGGCAGACTTTTTACACTCATAGCCGATTCACATGCAAACGATTTTGCCCGATTTTTGTTCCCCTCACCACAGGTTTTTGCGAAAATGTGCAGACAAATGCCCGAAATCAGGAGGCATATGCAAAGTTCCTCGTTGTCGCGGGACGGGGGAGTGGTGACAAGTCACACATGGTGAATTTCAACGACGTGATCTAGGGGAAGCGGCCCGACAACTGCGCAGGGGAACGCCCCATCAAATATTTGCATGTTTAAAACATATCTGGAGCTGTCGGCGATTCCACATCACAGGGGGGGGGGCTGTTTGAAATGAGTTCTGGGAACGTGGAAGTTCGGGAGTTAAATAGAACTGTAGTTTTGCGACACCTGTTGCCCAAATCCCCGCGAATTGCCGCCGATTGTTTTTTATGTCATCAGGTTGAAAGCGACCCATAGTGTGATATTTTAGGGTAGGGGGAGAGGCGATGCCTTGGAATGTGATAAATTGTACCATAAGAACAACCCTGCCAAAAAAAATTTGTATTTTACCCCCCTCTCCTTGATTGAAACTTAAGCGATGGTTTTACTGGGGGAAACATCAACATCCCCCTCAAGCTAAGCCATTGGGTGCATTTAATTTCAGCATAGTTTTTGAGTAGTATGGGGAGACGGCGGGAATTATTTTTGGTGAAATCGAGACCCCTGGCAACATCCTAATAGCACAACAGACTTATCCGCCGATTCTTCCTATGGTGAAGTCATGCAATGTGAAACCCCCTGTCACCGATCCATAGTGCAATGTGAACACAGCAGCAACTGAATGCTACCCCCATATCGTCGACCCGCACTATTACCGATCCACTGCAAACCAACGGGCGAGAATTTAGGGACCAGGGATCAAGCGATCCGACGATTTGAATCGTGCAGTGTGAACTTGGCATAACTGCTCGGTGTTCAGGAGGACTGTGTGAGAATCATCTGACAATCAGTCCAGTAACATTCTTATTTGGTTCTAATTATAGCCAAGACTTATTCTCTAATCTTTGATGACTAAAGTATAGGATTCACGACGGTGCGGGCCCAAGTTTTGACGGAGCTGCTCAACACCGTTAGAGACTCCTCAAAACATTAATTAATCCGTCCATTCAGTGGTGTGGTCCAACACGAAAACTAGCACATTAGCGACAAAGAGTCAAAACTTACGGACTGCAGCTTTAAAGTACTCATACAATAGCACTGATAAAAATGATAGTTCTGGCTGTAAAATCTGATCCGGTGAGACACTTCAATAGAAAAACAAAAGACCACACTTCATTTTCATTCTATATTAGCGCACCAAACTATTAGGAAAAAAAAAAAGTTCATTCATAGCTCCAGACACTTAAAAAACATAATGCGTCCTCAACGCGCCAAAGATAGCGCTTAATGGAGTTATGTTTTTGAGGACTCTTTCGACCAACGACGTAGCGCTCACGTACTTCCCCTTTTCCTTTAAATACAATCACTGCAGCGTACAGAAAGACGACTGATGCGCAACGCGCACTAACAATGATAATATACACGCGATTACTAAACAGGGTCCTCCGTAAGCACCTGTCTACCAAGGTTATCTATTCGTTTCACCTGAAACATCACGCAGACAGATATAAAACACCAAATACACACGTTTACCCACAAACACCAGAGTTACAAAGGAATGAGCAACGCGGTGTACGGATACAGTCTCCTACCCATGCCACTGCTGCGTCTACAGGCACCATATTGTGGCACGCTCTGACACTTACGGACCTACATATCACTTCCATGGGTTCCACAAACGCCAACTGAACCAGATCTCACTAAGCCAACTGAGAGCATTTAAACCGCCAGAAATGCATGTCTTTCCCGTGATCAAAAACATTTAAGATTTTCCCCATTTACTTTCACAACTTTAATGGCTACCTCAAACAGCCCCTCTCCATGAAAGAATTAAGATAACTTACACTTTACATGAAACGTAAGTGAACTGAAAGTAATGAAATTAAGTTACGGCAATATTCAAGAACTGTTAGCACATTTTTAAGGGATAAAAAAAATTTAAATTCTGTCATCGTTTACTCATTCTCACAAAAGAAGATATTTCGAAAAGGCTTCAGTCAGTGGTGTTCAGAACCATACTGGTCCCCATTGACTTTCCTTGTATGAAAAAAAACCCAGACAATTTTCAAACTTCTTCTGTGTTCCCTAAAATAACATCATACAGGTTTAAAATGACATGAGGGCATGTAAATGATGACAAAATGTTCATTGTGGTTGTAGTATCGTCTAAACACCTTTAAAGGCATAGTTCACTGCCAAAAATTAAAATTTGCATTAATCTCTCTCAGCGTTCCAAGTCTTATTTGCGGGGTTCGTCATCTCAGAACCCAACTTAAGATATTTTTGATGAAATCGAAGCCTCTGACCCTCCATAGACAGTACACCCTGATGTTTCCATTCCAGAAACGGTAGTAGGACATCGGTAAAACAGTCCATGTGACATCAGTGGTGCAACTTCAATTTGCAAGCTACGTAAATATTTTTGTGCGCAAAGAAAGCAAAAATAACAATTTATTCAACATTTCTTCTTCCCCGAGTTACGTCTTCCGACATTTTGGAGAGTTCCCTAAGTTATAAGTATGTAATCGACGTATTCAGCGTTGTTTACTTTCGGGGGAGATTTTCATCAAAAATCTTACTTTGTGTTCCGAAGAGGAGCGAATGTCTTACTGGTTTGGAATGACATGAGTGTGAGTAATTAATGACAGAATTTTCATTTTGGGTGAACTAACCGTTTAAGTAATGAACAAGCCGCAAAAAATACTTGTGTTTGCATAGAGAATCGATTCATAAACTACACTACGAAGTGCCATACTGTATAATAAAAAGTCTTTTGCATGTGCACTGGTCACTGTCACCTTTATCTGAAAATAACTTAAGCACTTCAGTAGTCCTTTTTCATGACCATCACTCATGTGTTGGTCCAGAGCTGTATGGGGTGATCGGAGTGAGCTAGTTCTGGTTTCTGTGTTTTGTGCAGGCAAAGCCAGAGGAGAAAGGCACCGGACCTGAGGTAATGGCCCTGCTGCATTTTTAATAGAGGACCACTTTGTAACAACCCAAGCCTGATGGATTCTCCCCTTTTAATGGCCCTGTCATTTCTTTTTACACACAGCTTGCTTTTAGGCCACTGGTGTAAGTGCTCGGCAAAGCCTGTGTTCAGGGATAAAAAGCCGAGGAGGAACGAGCCAAAGCTGTGGAAGGCCGCGGCAACACAGGGACTTTATCGATGTTTTAGCATTGCCATCTGATCCAGTTCCTCATTGGCACTGTCGCTTCTGGGCTTTGCCTCGATGCATCTTTGAGGTGAAAAAGAAACAAGATTTGTGTTAGAGGCTGAGTGTTCAGCTGTAAATGTAGATCTGGTGTGGATTCTGGAAGGGGATAGTGTTTTCTCGGGGAGCAGGGATGTAAAGGATGACGTATGACGTCATCATCAGTGGTTGCGCATGCATGTGTGTGTGTATAAAACTGGTGGTTTAATGAGCTTTAAGTTGTAATTAGCGGTTAAGAAAGCTGCTTTTGCTATGAATTCACACAGAGAGCGGAGAGAAACAGCCTGTACAGCTTGGCTTCAGTCACAAACGATAACCACTCGATTTCGAGAAAAAGAGGAGGGATGTTGGTGGCAGCGGACTCTTCCTTCACAGTGTAGTGCCTTTTACCCACTCCTGTCATCTTTTCTTCCACCCCTCCCGTGCATTTTCTTCTAGAGACTCATTGGAAAGTGTTTCCCCCTGAAAGCAACCAAGGACAGAGTAGGCATCGTAAGGTGTCATAAATCCTTGAGAATGTGCTACTCATTCCACGGACCCCACTCCCTCATCTCCCACTCCAACCTTTTCCGTGTCATGAAAAGTGCATGCGAGGACTACACACACACCTTTTGAGTGTCAAAAGAGTCTCCTATAATAAGATACAGCTACAGCGATTCTAACCCACCAATACTGTATCCAATTCTCCACGGTCCGGCTGAAAATCAGGCCCCAAAAAGGTACATTAAAGACTACTCTGGGAAAGCCCATTGGTTTTGGCCTCGATTTCAAACCACTGAAGACCGTAAAGATGCCATCTGAAAGGACCCGTTCCTCCATTCACTTCCCCAGTTGGATAAAGACACTTTGGGGTCTCGAAAGTGCCCAGGGAGCGGGTGATGATTCAATAAAGATTTCCTCAGCCTGCGGAGGCTGCTCAGGGTTGGCATGGCGGCTAGCACACTGCCTGGGATTAGCTTATGTAAACAGTGCTTTTGTTGGGTTTCGGTTGAATTAATTTGCTCACCCAATGTGCCTTTATCAGATAATTATGAGGTCAGCGACGCTTAAAGACTTGTCCAAACATATCCCACAAATATCTCAAGGCTAAATACAGAGCGAGTAATGACCACTCAAAAACGTAGGAGTGCCCTTGTCCAGACTGTCCCAGGCGATGCTAAATGTGACCACTTGAGGTCATATGCTTACTAGTGATGCCAGTGTGAATCACACACTTCTACAAAAATTTGGGTGTGTGGGTCCAGCCCACCTTTGTAGTTCAAATATGGGTAGGGCGTAACCCAACTTTTGGGTTAAAAAATTTAATTTAAAAATGAACCCAACGGTTTGGTTAATCCATATTTGACCCAAAGTTTTGAAACAACAATCATTTTTTAGAGTGCCGCTATGATAAGTGGTGTGCACACTTCAGAATTCAATAAATACAAATGCACCTTTTCAAATTAAGAGGGTGAATTTGAACTAAATTGGCCATACCCCACAGGAAGTTGAAATAGAATTACAGCAATTGGAATTTACTCAATTTCAGTTCAGAGAAACAAACAATTATTATAATTTTGGGATATGAAGTGCATAAACATAAAGAAGCATATACAATGCAAAAATCATATCTTCTTTTTCATTAATTTATACACTGTACTTAATGGATTTTTTATAATTATTTCACTTTTTAATAATTATTTCACACAATTATTTTCAAGTAAAAAATATTTTTAAATTCTTGAAACTGGATCAACACATTTTTTTTAAAAAAAATAAAAAATTTATTGGGGTTAAACATTAAATATTTAAATACTTAAGTGCAAAAAATCTGACAATTCAATTAAACAAAATGCACTTGTATTAAAATACATTATATGTAAACAAGTCTTAATATCTTGAGCAGCATTTTAAGCAGTGTTGTTTCAATGATTTTTAGAAATGTATACACTTCAAAAAGTAAAATTTTTACTACGATAAAATAAAGTCCTTCCTATAGATGTTGTACGGTTTTAATATCAAATTGCAATTCCTGCATCCTATTTGCTACCGGGGGTCAAGTTTCAAAAAGAACTCAATTATTCAAATCTGCACTGGAAGTGGAAACACAATCTCATTTCAAACTCTGACGGCATTTAATTTCACAAGCCTCTTACAGTCAAAAATCGCAGCATGTCCCTGAGTGATCTATTGTAGGAAATGGTGTTATTTACCATGCGCTTATTTACCATTGGACTATATATACATATACAGTATATATATAATGGTATAAAATATATAGATGAGTATATATATATATATAATATCCTCAGCTGGTCCTTGGTGGGTTCAGTGAACAGCGTGCTTGTTAGCCATGGTAAGCTTGAAGGCAGGAGCCTCTGCTTTTGATGGTTCAGTTCACTTGAGTGCGTGGATGCTAGAGGTGCTAGGTGGTGGAGAAAACAAACCTGGACTTATTAGCTGAACTATCTGTCACATAACAGCACCCTTGA